>CM077221.1:30851379-31026379 GCA_039654775.1 Spinibarbus caldwelli
TTGTGAGAGCACGCTCACATGACCGTGTGTACAAACCCACACAGGTGGCCAAACTAAACCACTTTCCCATTCTGATTACATCCACCAGGCTAATTATCACAGGAAAGCTGTCTAACGGCACAGTTTAGCGATACCTGCTGCCAAACACGCATTGCTTTCCCTTTGATAGGGATTTAAAGGAATGTTTCGGGTTAAGCTCGAGCCACAGATGCTGTTGATTACCGCAGCCCTCACTTTGGAAAAACAAGTATAAATCACATTTACAGTAATAAATGTATAATGGAAGCCTACAGGGCAAGGCATTCTCTGGGATAAATGTTAAAATATACACAGTTTTGAAAGCAGTCTTGTGTTAACACATACAATATAATCGATATCGTGATAAAATTGCTTGCGAATCTTTAACGATTACTAAGCCAATGTTTAAACTTTTACAAAACAACATATGCTGAGATATCAGAAAGAACATGATTTAACTATTTGCAAAATACTAGTTTGTACAGAGAAAACTTTAATAAAAAAAAATTGTGTAGGATTTACTTTGAAACCATTTTCACTCAGAAATTGATAGTAAATTTCACAAATAATTACAAAGAATTGGCAAGTAACAAAACACACTGAATTGAATGTGAAATTTTGAAGTAGAAATACTGAAATATAATTTTCTTGTTTTATTGTTTTATTTACTTTTTTATTTACTTTTACAGTTTTATTTATTTTTTCCCCTCAGTACAGTTGTTAAAAAGGGCAACTTGGAAAAATTCAGTTTAAAAAAAAAATCAAGTTTGCAGACTTACAATACATGCATTACTGTAAACAATATTTCTTTTTTTTTATTTCTTTTTTTTTTTTTTACAAACTGATTTTTCCAACCTGGTCTCATGATGAAAACGTACCTCTGGGAACTTTTTCGCAAGATGCAAAATATGTACCGCCATAAACGTTTCGTCACATATTCGAAGTGAAATGTTTTATGTGACGTTGGTTTTGTACGTGTCACCGCAGTTCTGACTTGAAATGTCTGTTGAGGGGCGCTATAAGTCTAATGCTCCGTGACGTTTTAAAATAACGTACTATCTGCACTACACCTAAACCTACACGACAGTGTGAACAAAGGCGAATGTGACGTAAAAACACAATCGCAAGCATGCCGTTTTAGCTTGTTTTTCGATCTCTCATTTTTCAGCTATTTCATCGTGAGACATGTTTTTGAAAGGACTCGTACCCAAGGATTCCACATCCTAAGTCCAATTCTGTGCCAGCTACCAAGCAAGCTTGTTACGTCTGGAAAGCCTCTAGTGTTCATTTCTGTTGGAAACTGCAGTGATATGTACTTATTGGTACGTATTTCACGTCTTGCGAAAAAGCTCCCAGACGTATGTTTTCGTCATGAGACCAGGTAGGATATTTCAAGACACAGATACTATTAATAAAGCTCAATCAAATCTGAACCCATAACATTTCTTTAAATAGTAAAATTATCACGATCAGAAAAGCAACGCAGCAGTTTTAAGAAAAGTCCAATGATGGCCGCACATTCCCTCAGACGTGATATTTCACATCAAGCAGACAAAGCCTTGTTTCTCCTAAATGTCACAGTGAATTGTAGAGTAACAGATCATCAGAGTACAGTAATGTGGAACATTGATTGGATGGTTTCACTTATGCTTGTGACCTCAGACGGCAAATAATGAAAACCGTTGCCTCATTTCAGAAGAACCTGAAGGCCTGTCGTGACCCTTTCTGTTTGAAGCTGTTACTATAGAGACCTCACAACTGTTATTACTTGAAATCTAACCGAATGACTGCAGTGCCCAAGACAACACTGGCTCCGGTCCAATTAGTTAAGGCAATCCCAGAATGCACTGCGAAGAGCTTAGTGGGGGGGGGGTTCTCCTAACCAAATCAGAAATATATTATTTAATATATCAAATAAATCCATTTTAAAAAGCACAACAAACTAGGCTAAACGATGCAATATTAAGAGAAAAAGAATTACCATGTACAATTGTATCAGCACAGCCCTACTCTTTAATGTCAAAAAATGAGGTTCATTTGATTGAGTATTTTGCCATTAGCTTGTTTGAGTGTGTTTTAGTAAAACAAACACAGGCCTCAGGAGCTCTGCTGTGGGGTTGCACCTGTGGCGTAGTCTTTACGGTACAGCTGATCCCCAGGGGTCCGTGCTAAACTGACAGCAGCCTTGAGGCCAAAGCTGAGAGGAGACAGAGACTGTGGAGGGTTTAAAATAGAAGAAGAGAGAAAAATCGATGGCTGGAGCTTCCTGATCCAGCCCCATTGAACCTGAGGGAGTTACTGGAAGATCTCAAATCAAGTCACACTGCCAATGCCACGAGACCGGAGAGGACCACCGCAGATTGACAGAGGACACTACAATAACAGCCGAAGAAAATACATCTCTCTGAAAAAAGCTGTGTGAAAACAAAGCATTACAAAATATTAATTCGGTGACACTTTAGTATATGGACCAATTCTCACTATTAACTAGTTGCTTATCAGCATGCCTACTATTAACTTATTGGCTTTTTATTAGTACTTATAAAGCACATATTCAGCATGACCATATTCTAAATCCCTAATCCTACCCAATACCTAAACTTAACAACTTAACAACCTTCTAACTATTAATAAGCAGCAAATTAAGAGTTTATTGAGGCAAAAGTCATAGTTAATGGTTTGTTAATGGCAAGAATTGGACCTTAAAATAAAGTGTGAATGTTAATTATTTTTTACTCCCCTTGATATTGTAATTGCAATTAATTTCAATTAATACAAGTTATGAGAAAATATGTATTTTGTATGGGGCAACAGCACACCTCATTCTTTTAGTAAACACATCTACCGCAAGTAGAGATGTGTGTTCCTGAATTACACTACCATTCAAAAGCCTGGGGTGAGCAAGATTAGTTAATTATTTATTTATTTTTAAGAAATTAATACTTTTATTTAGCAAGAGCACATTAAATTGATCAAAAAGTGACAGCAAATGCATATATTTTATATTTCATAATGTTATAAGATTTCAATTTCAAATACATGCCGTTATTCAAAATTACTGTTTATCAAGGAATCCTGAAAAAAAAATATTAACATTTCCACAAAACATTACGCAGCTGTTTTCAACATTGATGAAAGTGAGAAATTTTGATTTCTTGCGCACCAAATCAGGACATTAGAATGATTTCTGAGGGATCATGTGACAATGAAGACTGTAGTAATGGCTGCTGAAAATTCAGCGTTGTTGTCACAGGAATAAGAAATATATTAAAATAGAAAACAGTTATTTTAAATTGTAATATTTCACAGCATTATTGTATTTTGATCAAATAAATGCAGCTTTGCTCATAAGAGTCTTCTTTCAAAAACATCAAAAGAATCTTACAGACCCCAAACGTAAGCAATAGTGTATATGTATTTTTCACATCAATCTAAATTTAATAAAGCAACATTAGTGACTGGCGGGCACATATGATATCTTTTTACAGAAACTCCTATGGAATGTGCCAAGTGAATTGAGTAAATACACAGAAATGGCAGCTTAAATTAAACATGAAACAGAATCCATCAAGTTTTCAAAAGTACTCTTCCTAAAGCTGTCTACTTATTAAAACATTTGTATTCACCCCCCAAAAATAGACAGAACAGAATGAAAAACTGGTAACTGCTTTAGTTGCCTGCAGGCTTAAATGTGTTAATCGTGGCAGCCATAATTGTAATCTCATTTAACAGACAATTAATTGATCAGCCCTACTTTCTGCAGATTCTGAGGAAGAAAAAAAAAAAAAAAACATTTGTTGGAAACTCATCTTGGTAACATTCTGAATTGAAGCACAAGTGCAAACCTGAAAACTTGTTACAACTTGACTGAATACCCGTATCCTGACTCGACAATTGCTATGTTGTAATACATAATCAGAGAAATTGGCTGTCTTATTTACTTGTAGACAAACAGCAAAGCTTGTTCTCAAGTCTGGTAGAACACAAAAGGTCACTGCTCTTTAATGAGTGAGGGAACATTGGAAAGAAAGGGAGGGGAAGAGTGAAGACAGAGCTGGAATTAGGGGAAGGGATGAGGCACGTCTGGGGGAGAAGAGGAAGATAAGAAAGAGACAAAAAAAGCAATTAAAAGAGAGGAAAAAAAGTGCAAAAAAAGAGGATCGGGGTTCAGCAGAATGATAAAATAGAAGAGAGACAGAGACAGAGAGAGAGAGAGAGAGAGAGAGAGAGAGAGTGTGTGCGTGTGTGTGCGCTAGTAGAATAATTATAGAGCTGTAGATCAATAAGGTTCCCACAGTGAAGTGCTGATGTTTGAGAGGATAATGGATACCAGCTTGCTTCAAGCACATGCTGCTACTACACAAACCCCACAATCAGGGGCCCATCTGGGGCCACAGCTCTGCTGGCCAACACCAGCCGCCTGCCCTGGATCTCAAGTACAGAGCTCAATTAATAGGGATTTTCTTTTGGCCCTCTCTTCTTTCATTTCTGCATGCCTCACCATGAGAAAGAATAAATGTATATTTAGCAAGATATTTCTGTAACTGTCAGAAAAATATATTTATATATTTTTAATTAAGCATTGTTTTTTTACCACCCCTAAAAATAAATAATTGGTTTTAAATTTGCAATGACAGCTGGACAATTAACAGATATAATGTAACTTCATATAGGCTACTCTTTAAAAATAAATAAATAAATAAATAAAAATCACTCGGAAATTGCTAGTAAATTTCACAAACAATGAAACAGCAAACCATATGTTGAATTTTGATGTAGAAAAACTCTCCAATAATCTTTATTTTATTTACAACTCAGAAAAATTATTTTTACATTGTATAAATTCACCGTAAAACTTCAAAAGCACTTTTGCTGGAGAATGTGCAAAAGCTTGTTCACAATTTCAAGAAAAGCTCCTCCATGTCTGCCAGCTATCTTGGTGGCATTATCTTGTTTTACATCAGCAGAATTCACAAAACAACCTTCAAAACCAAACTTTGCAAAGCACAAAAATAGTTGCACATGATCAACAGGATGAATGTAAGATCACTGGAACACAGTAACATAAGAACCGGCCCTTTTGTCAACCGGTCTGAAGCTCTGTTACACCAGCCCTGGGCCATTGGGCCATTCTTACTCTAAAACATCTGTCATATGATACTTTTCCGTCCCATCAAATTATTTAAATTCCATGCTGTTCATTTAGTGAAATAAATTAAACATGCACAAACTGAACACAAGTGAGGTGTCGATGGGAAGCATAATCCATTTACATTTTCCCTTTAGCAGTCTAGGCATGCAGCATTACAATCAACATAACACTCTATTCACAACACATTTTACTTTTGTAATATAAACAAAATGTAAGGCATGGCTTCTATCCACTGGGATGTGACTGAATGGTGAAAAGTATCAGAACAGAGCCAGATCTGCATGAAGGACATGGAAGCTTAAGGTCAAGTTCACCCTTGAGAGCATCTTGATGTATCCCAGCGGTAATGTGTCTGAATAAATCTATCATTACTTGCTACTATTGTTGTAAACTTTTATGATTTCAGTGTAAACTAAAGGAAAAGGAATAGCAAAGGCATTTCAGAGGCAGAGCAAGTAATTACATTCTGATGGAAGATTACAAAGAAGCTTTTTTTTTTTTTCTTTCGAATAACATAATAAATCACACAATAAGACCAGGAATGTGTATTATGACAGTAATTGAGTATATTTTTATTTCATGTTGACTTGCATTTGTACAGAGCAAAGGAATTGAAGCATGTTTTCATATGACATCCATTTATATTAAGAATGAAATATTTTACTGCTCAAATTTTACTTTTATTGATCATATAGTATATTAAATTCTGTTCACTTTTACTGCAGTTGTTTTTGCATGAAAGTTCAGAAGACTGCTTGTTCAATCAGACAATTCAGGTTTCGAAATACTACAAGAAAAAAAAAAAACGATTACGCTGAAGGAAAAACACACGCTCACTTTCACAACTTTTCCACTCCAAATGCGTAACTCATTTTGCATATCAGCAAAGGCCCGTTCCATGTGCAGGCAAAGTTATGGCCCATCAGTGGAAGAATCAGGCTCTGAAAGAGTTTTATATCTGAAACATTGTGGTTAACGTGCACCTGTTATAAAAACAGCGTTACATTCTGAACAAACGCCAATATCAATACGTGCCACTTCCCTTAACTGACATACAGCAAGGCCTACTTGATATTTTTGTGACATTTGTGCTGGATAAAAGAGAACACAGGCAATCATGCACTCAGACTGAAAAAAGAAGTACACATAATTGAACAAAGTCTTCGGGTTATTCGTGTCTGGTGAATGCTAAAGATGAAGAAAAAAAACTTCTTCTTTAAGCCAAAGAGACTTTAATTGCCTACAAGACCAAACATGAAGGCTGTGGACGTCAATCAAATCGAGATCCCACCACATGTCAAGACGCTGGAAAAAGAGTCGTCACAAGAGAGCGCAGAGAGAGAGAGAGAGAGAGAGAGAGAGAGAGAGAGAGAGAGAGATGTGAAGTGTGAAGAAAGTGTGAGTGATAAGAAAGAAAAAGAGATACAATTTCAACGAAAAACCACCAGTATTTCCTTGAAGTCTTCCTACAGAGAGAGAAGTTAAAACGTGAGCATGTTCAGAGATGTGCAAGCACCATCCACTGTACAAGAGAGTCAAGTCAAATAAATAAAACAATAAAACAAAAAAAACACTATCACACTTAGTTGTTTGTGAAACACTACTAATTCAACTCATCGAAACTCTACTTGACACGCCTCGTGAGATAATCAGAACACAAAACAATGACAGGACGCCCAGATTTTATTGTTTTGGAGCATATTTACTTTCATTTGATCCTGAGGAAAATATGAGGCCGAATGTGACTCAAGTGATGGCTATTCCATTTCACTGGGGTTATGAGGAAATGTTTTTTTCAGCTCGTAAAAAGAGAATGATTAAAAGGTGAATAAAGTGCCCAGATTTCAGCTGGAGTCTTATTCTATTTACTCAGTGAGGTCATGCGGTAAGATAGCTCTCTCTATCTATCTGACTCGACCCGTGGCTGTTTCTTTGTATCCATCCTCATGGGGTTGACTGACAGTTAAGAGCTTCACACAGTGAAGAACCAAGACAGTAACTGAGACACAGGGTGTGATGAGCACCAATTCAAATCATTTTCAGATTTCAAAAGCATTCCCCTGAGACACGCTGATTGTAGGCCCGTGTCGAGACAAGATCACAAGAAAATAGTGTTAAATTCTCCTGGATCTTCTGAAAAAACAAACATATGCTCTTTGGTTTACACAGAGGGTTAAAATGGCCATTAAAGGAATAGTTCACCCAAAAATGCAAATTTGCTTTAAAAAAAAAAAAAAAAAACGTACTTATCCATTCAAAATGTAAATGAGTTTGTTTCTTAATCGAATCAGATTTGGAAAAAACTTTGCATTGCATGACTTGCTCACCAATGGATCCTCTGCAGTGAATGGGTGCCGTCAGAATGAAAGTTCAAACAGCTGCTATAAACAACTGACATGACCATTATTGCAGTCCAGTCCATCAGTTAACATCTTGTGAAGTAAAAGTTGAATGTTTGTAATAGACACATATTTGATGTGAGAGGACAACAGGCGATGGACTTTTTCACTGAAGTAAGTGCTATTATGGATTATGGATTATGGACTGGTATTTTGGCCAGAAGTGACAGTTTAAAGTTAAAATGGCAATGATAAATTTGTTTCCTTCAAACATGATGCTTTTCGCTTCACAAAATGTTAATTTATTGACTAGAGTTGTGTTGTGGGATACTTGTGATTGCTATACCAGCTGTTTGAACTCTCATTCTGACGGTACCCTTTCACTGCAAAGGATCCACTGGTGAGCAAGTAATGTGATGCTAAATTCAAAAAAAATAAATAAATAAAAAATAAAAACAACGGTACAATACGACCTCTTTAAAGTTATGATGACATGAAATTTGCAACATCTTTACTTGCATATTATGGCATACATCTGAGTGTAACGGATTACTGAAAAAGACAAAATCCCACCTGTTCACAAACTCACATTCATTTTAAATGTCCTGCATATGTAGGGCCCTACGAAATCCGTTTTATTTTTTTCCCAAATTCCGTTTTATTTTTTTTTCTGGATTCCATTTTTTTCTGTTTTACCTTTATTGGTAACACTTTACAATAAGGTGTCATTTGTTAACATTAGTTAATGTATTAACATGAACAAACAATGAACAGTACATTTATTACACTATTTATTAATCTTTGTTAATGTTAGTTAATAAAAATAGAGTTGTTCATTATTTGTTCATGTTAGTTTACAGTGCATTAACTAATGTTAACAAGCACAACTCGTGATTTTAATAATGCATTAGTAAATGCTGAAATTAACATTAAGATTAATAAATGCTGTAGAAGTATTGTTCATTCTTGGTTTATGTTAACTAATGCAGTTAACTAATGTTAACTAATGAACCTTATTGTAAAGTGTTACCTTTTAATTTTTCTAGACTCTATTTTAATGGTTAAATTAAATTAAATTAAATTAAATTAATCTAATTAATTGAAATAATGAAATTTACGCAATTTAACAGCAATTTAATCAAAAGTTTAACAAAAATTTAATTTTTAAGGCCCTATGAAATTATTTTTTTTATTTAATTCAGTTTTTTTTTTTTTTTGGATTCCATTTTAATGATTTCATTACATGTTTTGTAATAAAAAGCTAATCTAATTAATTGATTTTATTAAAAAAAAAAAATCTGAATGTCGTGGCTAGAGCTGTTTCTCTCTTGATAAAGAAGTCTCTTGAAGCCGGGGTTCAGGTATCAAAATTAGACTTTATTGGCAACCAACAAAGCCGAGATGCTCAGCTGCTTACATCTAAAATCTTGGGTCTTACTGTTCTGGTTATATACTCTTCTGAATCTATCCACCATTGTTTTCCATACATCACGTTGTCGTTTTTTAATTGTGGTCACCAGATTCTATACATCATGCTGGTGGTTGTTTTTAACTGTGTTGAACAAGCCCCTCATTCTATTTTCATGCACTGTCTTCTCATATGACTCTCTTCTTTAACATATGACCATTGTCTGGTTGCTCATATAGCATGTGTTACTAGTATCATGTGATTTCTACAGCTTTGCAGATACATCTTTCTTGTGATACCTAGAGATATGATGGAGCTATAATAATATAGAAAACTACAACAGGTACTGTGTTGTATATTTACATTTCTCTGGTAAATAATTTCAGGTAAATACTTTTGCTGGTAAATATTTCTTAAAAATTATGTTTTTTGTAATAATTTTATTATTAGTAGTAGTACTATCATTAGGCCTACATTAGGTAATATATTTTTGTCACAGTTTCTTCAAATTAAACCAAACTTTTATTTTGACAGGTTGCTGTGAAGACCTTCAATTTTCTGTAAATTATATATTGACGATAGATTTTCTCAAAAGAAACGGTAAAATACTCATGAAGTGACTCAGTGTAGTAAATGAAACCACGCGTCTGTGCCATTCATTCACATAGAGACACGCAGAACATGCAGGATTCATATTTAAATAGTATATTTGCGAAGTTAATATTCACAGACATTAGTTCATGTTGTGTTTTTATTTAAGTGTACTGATCTTTGATTTATTCATTCAAAATTTGGCAAATTCTATCCACGTTCAATTATAGGGCCCTACATAAGTCACCAGAGAGAAGTCTGCCATTTTCACTGCAAGATCATGCGACATTTTGGTTAAAAATTATGAATTAAAATTTAAGAAGTAAGCATATGCATGGATGCATTTACTTGCATTTATAATATGCATTTACAAAATCGAGTGAATTTTCATTTCATGCCGACTTTAATAATTGAGGAGGTGCGATGGGGTGGTGGGGGATACAAGCAATGCAAAAAACCTATTAAGTTTAAAGAAGAATGATGCTGGTGACATTTCCCCTTTCAAATGCCTGCAAGCGGAGCTCAATAGAGGAAAAGGAAGTGCTGTCAGAATTGTTTTTAATCTGTTTTTCTGCATGTTATCCATTTTTTGCTTCCTTCCCTCTATCCTTCCGCTCCTTTCACTCACGTCTGTTCCATGACAGCACACAAGGAGAAGTTCCTCTCTTACTCAAGGTCGACCGAATCAATGAAGTAACACTCTCGCTCCGGTGTTAGTCGACTTACAAACGCACATGACATTTCTTCTGTCTGTGGTTTATTTTGCTTACGTTACTTAAGTAAATGTGAGTCAAAAAGTCATTCTTGTGTAACCTACATAGATAAGCTCAAAGGTGACCTATAAAAGTGAACAGAGGTGTGGTGTATGTTTACAGAGTATGGACTTTACATTACTTTGATCTTGGAATGTCAAAAGTACCACTATTTCAGTACCAAGAATTTTTTTCTATTTTCTAAAATTATAAAATAATCAGTCTACTCAAAAATATTAGATAATCGGATTTCCTTCCACTGTAAACGTCACTACAACCACTGTAAACTTTGACAACAAAAAGAGAAAAGTTCTCACATTAATAATCCAACTAAAATCAAACACACGCACATATATAAATATATTCACACAAACAGTGTCAGTAATATTTTTTGTAATACTTTACTTAAAGCATTTATGTAGAATGCATTATAAAAATAGTTTTAATGCATTAATTATGCCTTGTAATGCACCTTATAATGCATTGGACAATCTCATGAATAATAGTAACCACAGTTAATACATTTTAAGATTATCATTTCATTGTTACTCTATGCATTTTAAATTTGGTTATAATTATTTACAACAAGATATAATGTATTACATCAGACATAGAAGAATAATCATAAGAATAACTATAATGCATTATGCTTTTAATAACCCTTTATAATGTATAATGTATTATACATAAAGACTTTTAAGGTTACCAGATTTCAGGGCTTGAATTTCGGCGAGGGATTGCGGATAATTTAAACCATTCGCCCAAGTTTAACTTTTATAATGCGAGAAATTCCCACACAAATGTATTTGCTTCATCTCAGATCAAATTAAGAAATACATCCACAGAAGCGAAAAAAAGAAATCATCTGTTCAAACAGTCTGTCTTTATTTTAGAATTTAATTCCACAAACAGCGCTGCAGCTGTCTTCTCTGACAGTCGTTGAGTCCTGTATAACATCGGCGTGCTCTCCATGGCCTGCGTCGCGCTGATCTTATTCACACAAGTCTGTGTGACGCGCTCTAATATTCTGAGTCGCGCGCAGATGTGACTGAAAACTACTGCGTGCGACTATGAAAAAATATTTAGAAGCACCAGTGCGACTGACCCGAGCATATTTGTGTTTGCGCTGAGGGGCGCTTCAAAGGTTTCTACGCGTTTTTGCAGAGTTGAGTAATGTATTACAGACATATCTCACGAATCCTTTCATAAACAAACAAAGTAGACACAATGTAAATAAGACATTCATTGTTTAGTTTAGAGAGCTTCGTTGATTATAATAGAACTTTGTGAGATCGCGATGAACTAAGGAGAGTGACAGATGTAATGATTAATAAGGGAGTTTGTAAATGTGATATTGATTTAATACAACAGTTCAATAAACAAGAAGTTAATATTAAGTGACTTACATTGTCTTACTATAACACTGTTGCCTGATTTTGCTCTATTTCGTTGACGAAAATAGTTTGAATCAAAGACAGCTGAGCCGCTGCGCATCTCCATTCAAACACAGCGGTGTCTCGTTTATGAATGAACATGCGTTTTTAAACGAATCTAGTGAGTCAATGATTCAATTACCGATTCATAAAGACAGTAACTTGCTTTATTCCTGAATGAATCAGCCGTTTGAACGAATCAATTTAATGAATGATTCAATGATCAAATCAGTGCCTTATCGCCACCTGCTGGCAGTTTTAGTTAAATTAACGTATCTTTCAGTTATTTAAATCATTTAATATTTCTATAACCTATTCAAATTTTATATTTAAAATATTAATCTCAACATGAATTTATACATTTAATTGCACTCATGCCAACTCTGAAGCTCATTAAACGTCTGAAAATACACCTACAAGCCACTTTTGTGTTCTTCTGTTCCACCTCAATGGAAAATAATTTTGTCAATACTGATTTAATTTGATTGGTGTCTTATTCTACTTGTTCTTATTCTATTGTTTTAATTAGAAATTTTAAAAAGCTTATAAATATGTATTTTTAAATTTGACATAAAAGATGACATACTTTTAATAATGTTAGAAAAATGCCATTACAAAGGTAAAAATAAAATTCCCCTGTAAATCACTTTGAGTCAAATATCACCTTGTAATGGGAAGGCTAATTTTTTATCAGATTTTTTAAATTAAATATTAGAAAAAAAATAATTAGGCTGTATCTTAGAAAGCGGAGACATTCCTTCTTCATTCAGAAGGCATAAAACTGAAAGCAACTCAAACCTCAATGAAACATTAAGTGACATATATTGGTTTAAACAGAGTTCTTAATGTCAATTTGAAGGAGATCATGGTGTATTTCGTATAAAGTTTTTTGTTTTTTTTATTCAAAATACACCATGAAAATATTTTTTTATACAAAAAGAAATTGAACTGAAACTGGAATATATGAAATACACTGATTCTGAAAGACATTTCTAAATAGTTTTAATACAGTTCTTAATGTCAATTTGGAGGAGAGCATGACAAATTTTGTTAAGCTGTTTTGAAAACCACCATACATTAAAATCTGTAGACATAAATAAATGAAGATGATTAATTTAGCCCCGATGTGTAAATTTTTTGAAAGTATTTAATAGTTTATTCAGCAAGCATGTGTTATATTGATCAAAAGGGACAGTAAAGACATTTATAATGTCTAATACTGTACAAAAAGACTGCTTTCAGAAACAAAAAAAATCTTACAGACTTTTGAATGGTAGTGTATAAATCAATATAAATAAAAGTCATGCAATGAAGTATATGCAAATAATACAATAACCTAATTTGTTGATTTTTATATTAATATTCATTTGTTAATATCAAATTGATATTATGAAAGCATGACAGCCCTACTTTGATGGTATTTGACAAAGCCGCTGACTTAATGTATCCCAAGCTCATTAACCTCTTAAAAACCCTCCTTGGAGTCATGATAGGTGGCGACGAGCTAAGTGTCTTTATTAAGTAGTGCAAAAGTATTGACTCCCTGTTTTCCAAAAGGAAGTGAGGATGATGTAATGGTTTCATCAGACAGAGCAGCAGGGAGGGTATTTCTTACATCAATACAGAGTAAATCAGTCCTCAGTGGGGATTTTAATTTAGACTCTGCAGGCGGCCACAGATTTCACTGCAGCATGATGGATGTGCCTGGAGCCAAATTTTCAGAGAAGGAAATGATAATTGACCACTAGACAATAATGCAAAAGAGGACACACTGCTCAGCCGATCACAACAGAACATTATTTCAAAACATCGGACTAGATTTTCAAATAATTAGACAATCCCATTTTCCAAAAGCATTCTCCATTAAACCCGAAAAATCTTCCGTAAAAACCTGTGGATTGTGCTGCCTAAAGACACACTGAGAGAGAAAACTTAAGATCAAGCTATACTTGGAAACGTCTCATTTAGTAGATTGTTTTTGGACTTCCCCAGACAGCCTCATGACAGCATGAATGACAGCTGAGCATTTTTTCCCTTGTCTCTGAAAAACCACACGCCACAGTGACAGAAATGGGAACTGAGATTCCCCAACCAACTGAAATCTACAGACGGTGAATATGTAAAACCTGAAGCAACAAATGCACGCAAACCAACACGTCTACGAAAAATACGCAGTGTTTTTTCCTCATAAAACATGATGTGGTTGAAAAACAGAAAATAAATTACTTCCAATCAGATTCTGTCACAATCAACAGGGGATTTTTACACTTGCTCACCACATTTTTAGTGATCAGATAACCATCACGAAAAGGCCAAGCATGAAAAACCTCCAATACTCATTCGAAATCTGATCAGGAACAGTAGATCAGTAGAGACATGTTTATGTGGTTGAGTGGAAATGAATGTGCAAACCCAATCAGATAGGAATCCGATCGATCAAGACACATGACTTAACCAAGTCTTCTTACACACACACACACACACACATTCACAGCCATTCACATGTCCATTAATAGAAGAATTAACTGTGACACTTTTCACAACAAGCAGTACTGAAAAATGCCAGAAAAACAGAACTGCTAAATGTTATCATATAACAAGCAGCATTTCTCAGTTTTGTCTACTCCAAACATGTCATAATCCTTCTACTGATGTGCGAAGAGCGACTAACACGCTCAAACAAGCACACTGTAAATCACAGAACATGATGTTGAAACCACGTTTCTCAAGAGCATCGATGTTCTACAACCTTCTACTTTCTCTCTCCCTCTTGTATCCCATTTGTATTTACTGATTTTCTTTCTAAATGATTTACTTTTCATCAGGTCGCTCTTGGAAACTGGTCTAACAATACTTTACATCTGGCTTTTCCTTCTATTATGTCAAAGCTGGGTAAGAAAGTTCTTAGTTTAGTATCTAACTAACTTGAATTAAGTGAATTTTGTCTAAATATTATTATAAAATAGGCCAATAGGCTACATAATGAATACAGAACTCAGTTTTGTATCTGACCAATGCACTTGTGGTTGACAAAAACAAAAGACAAAGTGAAAAACAGTACACATCCCAAAAAGAGAAAGGAGTACAGCATATGACTGTGTTGACAGTATAAAAGTGTTTCTGTATCTGGCACTCATCTCCCTAACAAAACAAGCGCAACAACTGCACATCGGTATGGGTAGCTGCAGGGCCACAGGCTGTGACATCATCAAAAACAGACAGGAGAGGATTAAAAGTGCAGATACCATTTCAACACCTGAGGCATCCTCTAACTGAGCTATCCACTGTTATCACTGCTCTATTCACAGTGTAGACGTGTATAGTTCAGGAAAAAAGAGAAGTCCTGAAGTTATTCCCAAAGGAATAAGTCACAAGATGTGTATTCTGCAGTCCTTTATGAAAAGGTTGTGCAATATGTGGTACTGGTAATAATAAAAACAAAATATTTTCTTTGTGCACCTGAACTACCTTCACAAAAAGAAAAAAATCTCTTTATACCGAATTTACGTGAACTCTGAACTATGAATATTAATGCTGAAGTGTGTGATTTTGACTGTTTTCATACAGGTTTCCTCAAACACTCCTAGTTCTAATGTACTTCCGTCCCAAACTTACTGAATCTGTTAAGTCATAAGTTGACAAGATGTCAGACTGCTCAAACAAACAATGCCACTTTCCAAAAAGTACTGTGAGCCTAAAGTGAGCTGTTTGTGTGTGTGTGTGTGTGTGTGTGTGTCTATGTATTCTGGTTCCATCAAGTAGGGCTGAGCATAAAATTGCACGTCATCAGCGATTGTAACTTTTACGTTGTGAGCTTTAGACGTTGGTACTGTTGATGAAGGTGTGCACCAGAGTCCTCACATTTCATTGTAAACAAACAGCGTCAGCTTACGTGTGAGCACACGTCACTACACGACAGAGGAAATTTGCTCTCCAGACAGTCATGAATACTCTGAGAACCGTTTGCCCAGGATGTTGATTAATTCCACGGACAAGAAACCATGAAAAGCATTATTAGACCGTTTTCTAAGGCTGCACGAAATATTAAATCAAATTTAAAAATCATAATAAAGCATAGTGCTATTGTGAATTTACAAAGACTGCAATTCAATTAAATAAATATATGTGCATCTCAGAGTGGCTCTGTTCACAATGCTGCTCCACACAAAAAGTTATTATTTACATGCGCGGACCGTCTAAAACTGCATATCTGCATATGCTGTAAGTCTGAGCTGCTTATAATGTTCCTCTGGGAACAATGTGCACCATTCTATCAGATTTATATGGTAAATCATTTACAAACCTACACCAACACAGGAGAATACATGAAAAGCATCTTTCTAAATATGCTATGTTCATCACGACTTCAAAATACAAGTTTAAACCCTCGCTCTGAGTTTGCATCTTTTGATGTCCACATGCTCTTGTTCAAGAAATGACAATAGTAGTAGCATTTCTATCATAAAGAAGTAGCCAAATACAGGTGCATCTCAATAAATTAGAATGTCATGGAAAAGTTCATTTATTTCAGTAATTCAACTCAAATTGTGAAACTCGTGTATTAAATAAATTCAATGCACACAGACTTAAGTAGTTTAAGTCTTTGGTTCTTTTAATTGTGATGATTTTTATGGAGTCAATTTAAAGCCGCATATATATGCAAAAGAATAAAGTTTTGCAAAAGAAAATGAAGTATTGCAAGAAGAAAATACGTTTTGCAAACAAAAATAAAGAATTGCAAAATATAAATGAAACAGAGCAAAAGCAATGATGTTGCAATACATATTTTCCATGGCCATATCTACTAATTTATTTGCAACGCTGCTTTTATTTTGCGTTTCAGTCAAGTTTGAGCTTGCGATACCGTTTTCCCCTTTGCGCTTCACGTTTCTGCGCGTCTCACTTTGTGGCGCTGTTTTGACATGGGGGTGGAGTCTAGGGACGGGGGCATGTACAACAGGCCTGGGCATGCCTCCCTGGAAGTGACGTCATCGGCCCAAGACGCAGATCACAACTGATCAAGGCACCATCATTGAGCAGAGGCATGCAGGTGGATCGTTTCCTTTTATTCACTAACTTTAAAACATGCATGTTTTCATTTTATTAACTTTATTAACAAATGTTCATATTAACAACTACTTTAACTTGAGCAAACGCTGCTAATACACATATACATTTGTTAATAAAGTTAATAAAATGAAAACATGCATGTTTTAAAGTTAGTGAATAAAAGGAAATGATCCACCTGCATGCCTCTGCTCAATGATAGTCGGTGCGTTCCAAACAGGCTATATCGCCCTCCGAAGGGCACTTCGGAGTGAAAACAATCATGGCCGCCATACTGAAGGGTCGTTCCAAACTGAAGTGCTCGAAACTAGCCACTTCAAAGGGCCCTTTGGAATGAAGGATTTCGAAGGGTACAACTGATGGACACTTCAGGCTCCCATGATCCTTTGCACAGATTCTTTGCATGATGACGGCGCTTCCGTATGATGACGCAGAAGGGCACTTCAAGAAACAGTTGTTTGGTCCCCTACATCCTTCAACCCTTCGAAGCTCTCACTCTGGAAGGGTAAACCCCTTTTAAGGGATTAGGGCATAGGGATGAGCCCTTCCGAATGGAACGCAGGGGGTGCCTTGATCAGTTGTGATTTGCGTCTCGGGCCGATGACGTCACTTCCAGGGAGGCATGCCCAGGCCTGTTCTACACGCCCCCGTCCCTTGACTCCACCCCCATGTCAAAACAGCGCCACAAAGTGAGACGCGCAGAAACGTGAAGCACAAAGGGGAAAACGTTATCGCAAGCTCAAACTTGACTGAAACGCAAAATAAAAGCAGCGTTGCAAATAAACTAGTAGATATGGCCATGGAAAATATGTATTGCAAAATCATTGCTTTTGCTCTGTTTCATTTATATTTTGCAATTCTTTATTTTTGTTTGCAAAACTTCTTTTTTTCTTGCAATACATCATTTTCTTTTGCAATTCTTTATTTTTGTTTACAAAAAGCACATTATTTTTTCTCAATACTTTCTTTTTCTTTTGGAAAACTTTATTCTTTTGCATATATATGCGGCATTAAATTGACTCCATAGATTTTGACTCACATTTAACAAAAACCCACCAATTCACTATCTCAACAAATTAGAATATGGTGACATGCCAATCAGCTAATCAACTCAAAACACCTGCAGAGGTTTCCTGAGCCTTCAAAATGGTCTCTCAGTTTGGTTCACTAGGCTACACAATCATGGGGAAGATTGCTGATCTAACAGTTGTCCAGAAGACAATCATTGACACCCTTCACAAGGAGGGTAAGCCACAAACATTCATTACCAAAGAAGCTGGCTGTTCACAGATTGCTGTATCCAAGCATGTTAACAGAAAGTTGAGTGGAAGGAAAAAGTGTGGAAGAAAAAGATGCACAACCAACCGAGAGAACCGCAGCCTTATGAGCATGGTCAAGCAAAATCGATTCAAGAATTTGGGTGAACTTCACAAAGAATGGACTGAGGCTGGGGTCAAGGCATCAAGAGCCACCACACACAGACGTGTCAAGGAATTTGGCTACAGTTGTCGTATTCCTCTTGTGCGTCTTACCTGGGCTAAGAAGAAGAAGAACTGGACTGTTGCCCAGTGGTCCAAAGTCCTCTTTTCAGATGAGAGCAAGTTTTGTATTTCATTTGGAAACCAAGGTCCTAGAGTCTGGAGGAAGGGTGGAGAAGCTCATAGCCCAAGTTACTTGAAGTCCAATGTTAAGTTTCCACAGTCTGTGATGATTTGGGGTGAAATGTCATCTGCTGGTGTTGGTCCATTGTGTTTTTTGAAAACCAAAGTCACTGCACCCGTTTACCAAGAAATCTTGGAGCACTTCATGCTTCCTTCTGCTGACCAGCTTTTTAAAGATGCTGATTTCATTTTCCAGCAGGATTTGGCACCTGCCCACACTGCCAAAAGTATCAAAAGTTGGTTAAATGACCATGGTGTTGGTGTGCTTGACTGGCCAGCAAACTCACTAGACCTGAACCCCATAGAGAATCTATGGGGTATTGTCAAGAGGAAAATGAGAAACCAGAGACCAAAAAATGCAGATGAGCTGAAGGCCACTGTCAAAGAAACCTGGGCTTCCATACCACCTCAGCAGTGCCACAAACTGATCACCTCCATGCCACGCCGAATTGAGGCAGTAATTAAAGCAAAAGGAGCCCCTACCAAGTATTGAATACATATACAGTAAATGAACATACTTTCCAGAAGGCCAACAATTCACTAAAAATGTTTTTTTATTGGTCTTATGAAGTATTCTAATTTGTTGAGATAGTGAATTGGTGGGTTTTTGTTAAATGTGAGCCAAAAATCATCACAATTAAAAGAACCAAAGACTTAAACTACTTAAGTCTGTGTGCATTGAATTTATTTAATACACGAGTTTCACAATTTGAGTTGAATTACTGAAATAAATTAACTTTTCCACGACATTCTAATTTATTGAGATGCACCTGTATTACTATTCTTCAGGCAGTTGGCACTCTCTGCAGGCATTTGATTTAATACATAATATACATTATGATTATATAGTTTTATTACATTATGTATTTTAACTGTTTTGTTCAATAAAACCATATGATTACTATATTTTGATATTTTATTTGAACCAATTATTATTGCCTCATTGCTATTATATATTTTAAGTCATTTTCACTTTTATTACCACAAAAAAATATCTGATTACTTGATTAATCGTCAAAATAATTGACCAATTACTTGATAACTAAAATAATCGTTAGTGACAGCCCTAAAATAATGCTTAGGTTTCTTGCACAGACTGATCATTTCACTTCATAAAACCTTAATGTATTGTCAGGAACCACGGGTATTAATTTGGTCTTGCTTGGATATGTTTTTTTTTTTTACTCTCAAAAAGCGGCAGCCACAGACATGCAGTGTACGAATCGCCATGGACAACCTAAAAATCTTCTTTACTGTTCTACTGAAGAAAAAAGTAACCTACATCTTGGATGGCCTGAGGGAGAGTAAATTAAAAGCAAATTTTCATTTTTGGGTGAACTATACATTTAAGCAGCTAATGAATCCGAAGTCTCATACATTCAAAGAAATAAGCTTAGCTTACTACTGCGATGAAAAATAAGATGGATAGTTAGAAAGTGGACTGTGCTATTCTATTAAAATTAGGGCAATTAAAATAAAAAATAAAAAAAAACACGTTATGGTTATAGTTATTGTTCTTGGAGTGAACAGCCATTTCAGTAGACTATAGCTGGGATAGGAGAAACTATTTTGACACTGAGACAAAAATTGCACACTTCACCTTTAAGAAAATGAATTCCTCTTTTAAAAAGCTAGCGAGCACTAACCACAGTAATGATTCATCTTTCACATTTAATTTATCTGATATGTGTATGTGTGTCTGTGTGTGTGTCCTGTCTATCACAAGGTCCCTGCAGGGCAGACAGATAGATTTCTGAGATCTAAACCCCGCAACTACATTTACAACGTCTTCTTATTGAGAAATACCATATTCCTGAAGTCACAGCAACAATAGTCACACCACACCAGCGCTACTGGACAACCAGAGGCAAACAACCCTATCTATAGAGCTCTGACACCCAATACGTTCACCATAGAAGCTAGCAATACATTAAAACTTTACACACAATCCTGTCTCATTTGAATTCATTTCCACGCTTTATTTTCAATTGAACACGCACGCTGCTATAATTTGATGCCGAGTGCTGAAATAAATATGACGAAGGCCGAAGCATAATACCAGTGGTGTACCACAGCCCAACGGCGAAGCATTAGCCGAATCAGCACAGCACGCTGTGAATCATCTCCGTTCCGTGTCTGCTTGGGTCCTTCCTCTATGAAGACCAGCTTCGAGCCAGTTTGAACATATGGGTTAACTTTACCTTTTATAGCAGCACCAACCATTAGTTCATTCAGAATTAATGTACTGTTAACAGAGTTAGCCATGAGCAAGAAGTTAGTTAACGCTCAGTCGAGGCTTTGATTTCCTTTCTACCAAGTCATTACATGATACGGAGAGCTGAAGGATATTAACTTGCGGAAGTCATCTGAGTCGAGTTAGCGGTTACCTCAAATTACAGAATTATGCTGACCTTTTGACAGCACCTAACAGGGCTTTCCTAAATCATTCAGTATGTGCTTCTTATGCTAGACTACAACATTTGGCGAAACTTGTCGCAGGGAGAGGCCCGAGCTGTGCCAACACGTATCGGCCCAGGAGTGAGGATACGAGACTCTGAACAAACACTCTCACAATCCTCACTGTTTGCCAAGCCTCCGAGGAAATCTGGATTGCGCATAAAGAAAGAGAGGGAATGGCAGAAGAAACCCAAGACTAAACGAGAATGAGAGAGGTAACGACAGGAAAGATCTAAAAAAGGGTTAACGGTGGTAAAACTGAACGACTGACCATCAGTAAGCCAAACCCAACCATATGCTTTCCTTTAGTTGCTCCATACATACAGGAATAAAGTTCTCTTTGGTGGGACCAGTTCATCTGATTAATGTTATTTTGTCTGGGCAAGGCTAGCTCATACTGGGCAGTGTGGCAAGTGCCATGACTGGATAAGATCAATTTGACATGTGGCTGATCCGTTTGGAAGAATGCTGTGGTCAGCTCTGAAAAAGGCTCATTAATTGATGGGTCAATAAGTGTCCACGATGAAGAAATGGAAAAATGTTTTTAAAAAATGTAATTTAAAACATGTGTCAAGTTCCTAGAAATGTACTCTTTGTATTCATGTTTCATATGGTTTCGAAAAACATTCAATGTAATGACTCTTAAAAATGTCATGTGGTGAGTGTGTGTATATATATATATATATATATATATATATATATATATATATATATATATATATATATATATATATATATTTTTTTTTTTTTTTTTTTTTTTCCTTAAAACAATGCAAATCAATGCAAATAAAAACAAATCTATCATGCACCATCAGTGCTTGAGCACTAAATGTTACATTTTTTAGAGAGTCCCACACAACATTTTACAATACACCTCGTCTTGTCATAAAAATGTACATTATCTTATATTATATCTGACTTTTTTACCTTGACATATAGTCATGAGGCTCTGCAGGGGTATCATTTCCTGTTTTGTTTTTTTCTGCGAGTTGGTTGTACTAATTAATTTTGTTGGTTTCATTACATGATTTGGTGGAAAAGTTTTTCAAACATTAATAAACAGATTTGTTCAAATATTTTCTATAAAATCGTAAGCTTATGCCAAACTAATTAAATGATTTTTTCTTCATGATATCAGGCAGGACAATATCTAAATATTTAAATTAACTTTAAATCAGATATCAAAAACATGCTCATCAAAGAAGAGGTGTGTTCATGTCATTTCATATGTAAATTTAATTATATTGTGTATTGTTGTTGTATTAGTGTATTCATGAATACATTAATAGAAAAAAAAATGTGTATCATGTCACTGATCTGTCATGATTTAGTCACCCTTATGTTATGTCACTCCAAATCCAAAAGACATTGGCTAGTCTTTGGAACACAAATAAAAGTTAATTTTAATTAAATATTCATGTTTATCAAATGTGATATGCTCTATGTATGAGCGTTTATATGTGAAGTTTTGGTTACTTGGACTTCCAATGGAGGGATAGAAACCTCTGAGGTTTCATTAAAAATCATATATAAAATCTTGCATAGGTGCTCAGGCCCTAAATATTACATTCTGGGGAGTCACATGACATTTTATAACCTAAAATCACCTTGTCTTATAATTTAAATGATTAAATTATCTGATGTTTTAAGAGACTTACTGACCTCAACGCACAGTCATGAGGGTCTAATAGAGGGGTCTATTATTATGCCAAACTACTACTACTAAAAAAAATATTGCTTCATTATATCGGCACAGCTGTATCACCCTGACATTTTTAACATTCTCAAAGAGCTGCATTCAAAAAAAAAAAAAAATTTAAAATACAAACAAACAAAAAGTAGCATCACGTCACTGAACCATTAATAGGACATTTGGCTGATCTGTTTGGAATAATCCTGAGGTCAATCTGAAGACGCCTTATTTAATTGATAAATCTCTGGCGTCACTCTTGTCAAAACTTAAGATGTTACATAATCAAAGTAGCAAGAAGAGGAGATCAAGTCATACGCGGGACCCTATTTTAAGAGAAGGGCGCTATTGAGACGTGGCCCTAATGCCTGCCCTTAAACGCCCCTGCCAATAGCACAAGGGAGGAGCATTCTGGAAGAGGGACAGGGAGGGCAGCTCTGGTTTGGTTGTTAGGTTGGGCCGAGTTGGGTCGCCTCGGGCAAGGCGCATATGGCTGAGCTCAGAACGCCAGCTTTTTCTTTGACATGGGGATATTTTAATGACAGGGAAAGAGTCAAAGAAAACTTTCTCTCTCTCTCTCGTTCTGACCACTTCCAACATCAAGCAGAGCCCATAGAATCTCCATATGGAACTTTCTGGAGAGTCGTTTCGCAGCTGGCCGTTCGCCTAAAACAATCGTTCAGGCTCTTGTGTGCGCACACACAGTCATCTCCACATGTGTACACTTTTAGTTCATCTTAGACACACCAGAAGCAAAAAAAAAAACAACATCCCCTTAAATGTCTGGCAGAGACGGTCTTGTTTTCCCTCATGCTTCAACCAGAGCTAAACCATACAAAGGGGAAGAAAAGAAAAACGATACTGACGTCCTATCGGTATTGAGTCACAATGTATTTCCACCTTAAACGCACACTGGAGGTTCTCTGACTGGCAGCTGTACGCTGGCGTTCACATTCAGGATGTGAGCTTGTGTAAATACTGTGCTTGCGCCGCCGTGTAATGCTGGATTCGTTTAAATCCGAGTCCCACAACTAGCTGAAAGAAAATCACAGGCCTTACTCATCACTTAGTGAAAGCTTTTCAGCCAAAGTAACTTCAAGTACACTAATTGCAGGGGCCTAAAACCCCGGAACAACCTGAGGTTAAGTGTCTACCTCCGAAGAATATTTACAATGCAGGAAACCAAAGAGCTTCTTAATTCAGGGTCACCCTAACCTGGGACTGAACCGGTGACCTTTGTGTTCTTACTCATGTTTCTTAATCATTGGGACTATAGTTTCCCCTTTAAAAACATGGAAGTATCTAAAATGTCAGTTCTTCTTCATATAATATTACTAGTTTTCATTGTGACCAGTGGGGACCGGATAGTGCATTAAGGGGTAATATAAGATTTAGGACATAACACATAAAAATAGAAATTGATCTGCTTGTGGCACTGAGAGACCAACCTGAATCTATATTCTTATGATGTGATTTAAAGAAAACGCATGTCTGAGTAAACAACTGAAAGGGATAGTTCATCCAAAAATACAAATTTTGTCATCCTTTACTCACCTACATGTAGTTTCATATTTAAGAATGTTGTAAACCAAACAGTTGCTGGTAGCCACTGACTTCCATTGTATTTTTTTCCATGGAAGTCAATAGCTACCAGCAACTATTTGGTATACCAACATTCTTCAAAATATCTTCTTTTGTGTTCAACAGATGAAATAAAGTCGTACAGGTTTGGAACAACTTCAGGGTGAGTAAAAGATGACAATTTTCATTTTGGGTGAACATATCTTTAAATGTGATGATCGTCATAATCAATAAAACTAAATATGCATCAAAATAAAACAAATTATTTTTAACAGAAACACTACCATTAAAAGGTTTTTCAAAGGACATCTCTTATGTTCATCAAGGCAGCATTTATTTGCTTAAGAATACAGAAAAAAATAATGTAAATATAAAATATTATTTATTCTAGTGATGGCAAAGCTAAATTTTCAGCATCATTACTCCAGTCTTCAGTGTCACAAGATTCTTCTGAAATCATTCTAATATGCTGATTTGGTGATCAAGAAACCTTTCTTATTATTACTAATGTTGAAAACAGAAAAAGTTTAAAAGAACAGCATTTATTTGAAACATCTAACATTATAAAAAAATTAGGATTAACATGATTATAAATGTCTTGTCACTTTTGATCAATTTAATACATCCTTGCTGAATAAAAGTATTAATGTCTTTAATAAATCAATTAATCAATCTTACTGACCCCAAACATTTAAACAGTAGTGTACATAGATTTTGAAAAGCAATACAGTCACCTATTAATGACAGTGACAGCGACCTTGTGACCTCCAGTGATGAAGTCATTGTGATAGTCAACACATAACCACAGTTCTGTTTGCTTTTAAAAACTGACGTGTCCAAAATAATTTGTTAATCTGTGATTTTATCTCATGCACCAGGGTCAAAAGTTAATAGTGGGCTCTGTGGATCCAGTAAAACATCAATGATGTCAGACTGTGCGGTGATATTCTGCAAGCATTTCACATCTTCAGCTCAAGTTGTGACTGCTGATCTGCAGGCTGAGCAACACAATCATTGTTTCCACAGGCAGATGTGAGGAAAATCAACCTTAAGCTAACTTGTGATCTGTAGCTGGGTGAGGGGTTACAAGGTCCGATAGACAGGAAGCTGGTGATGTGTTGCCTACACATGACAGCTCTAACTCACTGTCTGGTTTCTCTGCGTGGTTGTATTAACAGAGGAAACGCACACATTCAGAGCTACTCTTTGTTCCTCTTTCATCTTTCTAGCTCTCTCTTTCCTCCATTCAATTCCAAATGTGACTGAAGGAACTCTTGAAGGGGACAATCCCACCAAATGTCACATACATCCAACCTTCCTCCCTGTCCTCATCTAACAAACAAATGTCCAAACATATCTAAATAAATAAATAAATAAACATTAATAAATATATAGGCATTATCTGATGTCTTTTTCTTCATACGTCACTAAATTTTTTTGTAGGGACTTTTAACATAACACAGCATCTTAACTATGCAGTACTAAGCGCAAGGTGGAAAAAAAAAAACAATGAGACACGGTGCTGTGGCAAAAGAAAATCAAGCTGATGCATATGCAGAATCAACATACAAAATATTTTAAGCAGTGCAGACAAATTCAGAGAAAGCATCCTCTGTAAACTGCTTTCAGTGCATTTTTGCTTATTTAATGACACAAAAACAGGAAATGCCATATCTTCACTTACAGCAGATGGTCCCCATTAAATCTAACCATAACACAAGATGGTGTGTAGGCCTTACAATTATTTTAAAAAATGACATGATTTGGGTTTAGGTTTATGAAAAAACACTACCTGTGTCAACGACAATAATTACTTTTTCCCAATTATGTGTAAATAACTTTGGCCGCTGATATATCACACATTATTTATAATATTCATGTTTTTGTTCGTCAACATCTGGATGTACTGAAGCATATTAAAAACTCCTTTTGCCTAACTGACTACTCTGTCAAGCAAAGGTTGCATTTCTAAAGGAATGACTACTCATGCAAGGTCATCCAGACCTTGCTATGCCATTCCTGTGCAGTCGACTTCCCAAGTGCCAGCCACTTCAAGTGTCTCTTGTCATCCACCTCAGATCCCTGAGGAACAGCGCTTAGCAGCCTAATAGATGTCCTTGTCCTGGAGAGGTGCTGCCAGGCTGTGCTGCACAGACTCTCGAAGTAGAAGTAGTGTCTTTCTGGCCAAAAGTAAAGACCTGGGTAGTAGTGGAACAAAAATCCACACAGAAATTGGATGACAAGCTTATTATCTTTCTCTCTCTTTTCAAATGGAGGATCAAAATATGTATTTACCCTCTATAGGGGGACGTAAGTAGCTAAATATTAGGAATTCACACATGTAAGCTTTGGTAGATACCAATTTTTGGTGTCAGTAAGTTTTTTTTTTTTCTTTAAAGAAATGAATACTTTTATTCAGCAAGACATATTAAACTCAACAGAAGTGACAGAAAAAGATTTCACATTCTATTTCAAGTAAATGCTGTTCTTTTAAACTCTATTCATCAAATCATCAAAAATGTAACCATTTTTTCCTGCAAAAACACTAAGCACCATAACGTTTTTTTTAACATTGATGATAATAGAAATGTTTCTTGAGTGCCAAATCAGCATATTAGAATGATTTCTGGAGACTGGAGAAACGGCTGCTGAAAATTCAGGTTTGTAATCACAGGAGTAAATTAATTTTTAAAACATAAATAAAACAATTCTTTTAAATTGTAACAGTATTTCAAAATATTACTGTTTTTAATGCATTTATCATCAAATAAATGCAACCTCGGTGAGGATAAAGGACTTCTTTCAAAAACCAAATTTTTAAATGGTAGAGTATTATACAGGTTGATATAAGTTCACTGTTTTTTTTTTTTTTCACATTAAAAAATGACAAACTATTTCTCACATCAGATATTTAAAAGCATTTTTTTTCTTTTACAACCAAAAAAAAAAGGTATAAATTATTTATCCAAAAAAAAAAAAAAATGTTAATAAAGACTGAAATTAATATCACATCAAACTGCTGTTTTTTTTGTGTGGGGGGGGGGCTACAAGTTCCAACACATTCAAGAAATCTGAAATGTATCAACAAAAAGTCACTGTCGCTGTGTTCAATTACAGGGCACACTGTTAAAAACAGCTGGACCACTAGAGAGTAAACACTGTCAATCAGTCACTCCACAGCGCTGAGGTCCTTCCCCAAGCCAAAACAAACAATTCATCAACGTAGGGCCATTTTCCTGTCATGGACAATCAGAGTTTTTTTTTCTGTCTAGCTTTGTTTCTTTTTCATACACAGGTTCACAGGTTCCCAGACACATGCAAGCGTACCTCACTAGCGATAAATATGAATGTTTTCTGGACAAATACATAATCATCACAACGTTCAGCTAATCCGCGTAAATTTAGTCAGAAATCAAATACGAAACAGTCAAGGCGATCACTTCCATGTTTTCTGAATGAAACATCCTGGATGTTTGAAAAAAAAAAAAAAAAAAACTGCTGACAGTGAAGAAAGCAAAGTTCCCTTGGCTATGCTGTAATCACAACCAACCGGCCAGTGCAAGAATGAGGAAATTCAAGAATAAAAGGGCACCACAAACACCGTTGCACTCTCGGGCTCTCTTTACCTCATACATAATCCATGCCAAGGCAAACACTATGGGGGATTGGCTTTTTTTTATTTTTTATTTTTTCCCCGTTTTTCATAAAACCACAGCAGCAATTTTTTGGCTCTGTATGATAATGCCATTTTGATCCCTAAAGACAAAACTAAGACCATTTAAAACATTCCAAGCTCACACAAGTAAATAACATTTCTTGTTCTCCTAGCAGGAGCTTGCCAATGAAATCAAGACCCTTTCTGGCAAGGAGATAAGCTTCCTACAAACGATATATCTGTAAGGCAACTGACCAGTCAATCAAGAAAGAATGTTTCCAATGGTTTGAAACTATTCCAAAGTTTAATTTAACCCTTCTAAGCTATTTGTTTGGAATGTACACTCCAGCTGGTGAGGTCATCAGAGACCCCAGACAACAAAATGTGATAAAATAAAAATAAAAAGTTTCTTTATTTTAAACAAATGTAGTTTTACTCAGTTTATTAATGTCTATACTCTACATTTGTGTAGTTATGGGAGGATTTTTGGTATTTTTTTTAAATGTATATAAATACTTTTAAAAATATTTTTAAAATAGGTTATATATATATATATATATATATATATATATATATATATATATATATATATATATATATATATATATAAACACACATATATACACACACACAAACTTTTTATGTAAAATTCACTTTGAAAAAGACCCACATTGAGATAACATGGCCAGTGTGCCATGGTTTAATGGGAAATTTTTCCATCTACTTGAGAACGAAACTTTCTCATTTGTCATTTCCACATAGGTATAGATCTTTTCACAAGATTTTTATTTAGATTTATGTGAAATCATTATAAAATCACTATTATAGTAATAAAAAATACTTTTTTTATTACTTTTATTACTATTACTACTTTGTAAAAATTTAGCATTTATTTGTACTGCCCTTTCATTTTTTGCAATTATGACATGATCACAGTCAAACCTGAATATGGTGATATATTTGTGTTTTAGTGTCTATATTTGTGTTTGTGTGTGTGTTTGCACTCGTTCTCCATCATGGATGTGTTGTGGTGTGTCCATCCATCATTTGAGTGTATGTTATTCATTGTAGCGGATTTTTATTTGACAAATTATGTAAGAGAGAACCACTCATGTCATGTCACTTTCATTTCTCATGAGTGAGTTTTGGGGGTTTTGGTTGTATGTGTGCGAGCGCAGACGTTCTGCATTGTGGATGTGTGGAAGAGTTGCCACTTCATTTTTGTGTATTCTGTGTTCTGCATTGTGGCTGATTTAGTAATTTTATTTAACAAATGAAAAAAAAAAAAAAATTACACACACACACACACACACACACACACACACATATATATATATATATACACACACACACACACATACAGTAGTGGTCAGAATTATTGGCACCCTGGGTAGATATGATCAAAGGCGGCTGTGAAAAGTAATCTGCATTGTTAATCCTTTTGATCTTTTATTTAAAAAATTCACAAAAATCTAACCTTTCATTGGATAATAAGAATTTAAAATGGGGGGAAATATCATTATGAAATAAATGTTTTTCTCTAATATACGTTGGACACAATTATTGGTACCCCTAGAAATTCTTATGAGTAAAATATCTCTGAAGTATATTCCCATTCAGATTCACAATTTTGAGCACTCCAGGGTGATTATGAACATGAAATTATCCAGCCATGGCTTCCTGTTTCACAGAAATATAAATAGGAGGGAAAACAAAGCCCAAATTCCCTTAATCATCCATCACAGTGAGAAAAACCAAAGAATATATTTCTGATGTGTAGCAAAAGATAATTGAGCTTCACAAATTAGTGAAGTGGCTTTAAGAAAAGAGTTAGAGCAGTGAAAATTCCCATTTCCACCATCAGGGCAAAAATTAAGAATTTCCAATCAACATAAAGGGTGCCGATATTTTTGGCCATTACTGTATATACAGGTGCATCTCAATAAATTAAAATGTTGTGGAAAAGTTCATTTATTTCAGTAATTCAACTCAAATTGTGAAACTCGTGTATTAAATAAATTCAATGCACACAGACTGAAGTAGTTTAAGTCTTTGGTTCTTTTAATTGTGATGATTTTGGCTCACATTTGTCATCTCAACAAATTAGAATATTTCATAAGGCCAATAAAAAAATAAAAAAAAAAAACATTTTTAGTGAATTGTTGGCCTTCTGGAAAGTATGTTCATTTACTGTATATGTACTCAATACTTGGTAGGGGCTCCTTTTGCTTTAATTACTGCCTCAATTCGGCGTGGCATGGAGGTGATCAGTTTGTGGCACTGCTGAGGTGGTATGGAAGCCCAGGTTTCTTTGACAGTGGCCTTCAGCTCATCTGCATTTTTTGGTCTCTTGTTTCTCGTTTTCCTCTTGACAATACCCCATAGATTCTCTATGGGGTTCAGGTCTAGTGAGTTTGCTGGCCAGTCAAGCACACCAACACCATGGTCATTTAACCAACTTTTGGTGCTTTTGGCAGTGTGGGCAGGTGCCAAATCCTGCTGGAAATTGAAATCAGCATCTTTAAAAAGCTGGTCAGCAGAAGGAAGCATGAAGTGCTCCAAAATTTCTTGTATAAACGGGTGCAGTGACTTTGGTTTTCAAAAAACACAATGGACCAACACCAGCAGATGACATTGCACCCCAAATCATCACAGACTGTGGAAACTTAACACTGGACTTCAAGTAACTTGAGCTATGAGCTTCTCCACCCTTCCTCCAGACTCTAGGACCTTGGTTTCCAAATGAAATACAAAACTTGCTCTCATCTGAAAAGAGGACTTTGGACCACTGGGCAACAGTCCAGTTCTTCTTCTCCTTAGCCCAGGTAAGATGCCTCTGACGCTGTCTGTGGTTCAGGAGTGGCGTAACAAGAGGAATACGACAACTGTAGTCAAATTCCTTGACACGTCTGTGTGTGGTGGCTCTTGATGCCTTGACCCCAGCCTCAGTCCATTCCTTGTGAAGTTCACCCAAATCCTTGAATCGATTTTGCTTGACAATCCTCATAAGGCTGCGGTTCTCTCGGTTGGTTGTGCATCTTTTTCTTCCACACTTTTTCCTTCCACTCAACTTTCTGTTAACATGCTTGGATACAGCACTCTGTGAACAGCCAGCTTCTTTGGCAATGAATGTTTGTGGCTTACCCTCCTTGTGAAGGGTGTCAATGATTGTCTTCTGGACAACTGTCAGATCAGCAGTCTTCCCCATGATTGTGTAGCCTAGTGAACCAAACTGAGAGACCATTTTGAAGGCTCAGGAAACCTTTGCAGGTGTTTTGAGTTGATTAGCTGATTGGCATGTCACCATATTCTAATTTGTTGAGATAGTGAATTGGTGGGTTTTTGTTAAATGAGCCAAAATCATCACAATTAAAAGAACCAAAGACTTAAACTACTTCAGTCTGTGTGCGTTGAATTTATTTAATACACGAGTTTCACAATTTGAGTTGAATTACTGAAATAAATGAACTTTTCCACAACATTCTAATTTATTGAGATGCACCTGTATGTATGTGTATATATGTGTGTGTGTGTGTGTGTGATTTTAGCTTTTCCCCATTCATTTCACTATGGGGTCTTCAGAGACCCCAAACATCCTAAGTGCAACTTTTTTTTTTTTTTGTTCACACTAACATGCAACCAGATATCATTCTGAGGTTTTATTTTTTTTTATTTTTTTTTTTTTGTAGAGCTAGCAAGACACATCATATAGTCTCAAGTCATTTAGAAGACATTTTTTAAAATTCAGCAAACTTCATTTATGGTCAAAAAGACCCTGAGTAACTTTGAAGGGTTAAACTAACAGCAAATCTTTTTCCACAATCATCAGAAAGCATATAACAGCTACTGAATGCAACTCATGGCAAAAGTCCAGAACTGATGCTGAGTGCCATGCAGACTCTGAGCCAAGCTAAATGACTTCAAAATTTGCCGTTTCATCCTCTAAGCTCCTGATGTGATCGAGTCTTCAATGATTTTCTATTGCAAATAGATGTGAGAACACGTGAAATATACATGCGCGGTTGTAGAAAAATAAAATCCAGACAAAAAATGATGCAACAGGCAAGTTTATTACACTAAGCAGAGAACTTCCTTTTTTCATTATTTATACATAGAGCTTCAACTAACCAATAATTTAAGGTTAGACTTAGAGCACAGTAATGATGGCAACTGCATGAAGGTGAGAAAAACATGCCATCCAGCCTAGGTAGCAACAACAAGCCACTCTTTATTGGCTTACCTTTGCTCAAGCACAAGGCAGGAAGCAAGAGCAGCAGGATGAGACAGCATGCATGCATGCTCTCTTTTATGCTACACACCGTCTCGTTTCTCCTCAGACAGGTAACCGAAGACCCTCTGCTCTTCTCTTCTAACCCCTTTGCTTTTGCAAAGTGTCTTGCCTGTATAATGGGTATTAGGGCAGGAGAGACGCCTCAGGGGAACGGTTCTTTCACGCACACACGCCTACCTGTTTATCAAGGCACACACCTTTCATTGTCCCAAGCGGATAGACTTTATTGTGTCATTATATGCAACAGAAAAGGGCTACACTCCAAGTCTACGACGCATATGCTTTAGCAAAAAAAAAAAAAGAACAGACGGAGAAATTGGTCTGTGTAATGTTAAATAAAATCTCTTTCCCCTGAAGCATGATAGGGGCTGCATTGTGCTGGAGGTGATTCATACTTTCATCATTCAAGGTGATGCTGGGATTGTTTTTCCTCCACACACTAGAGATCTTTCTTTAACCAAGGAAATGATAAATAGTTTTTTTTATGAGTACCACAGTAACCTTTCCAAAGCAATAAAAATAGCAGCATTTCAGAAATATATGCATCAAAACAATGCCATATCTCCTAAAAAAAAATCCATGCTTTAAGGATATGTCATTACTTTTTAATTGATGGTTACAACACAATAAATTTAACCAATTATTTTTCTATCATCCAATTGGAACTGTTTGAAGGAGATACACTGATGCACAGGTTGATACCAGGTATAAACAGGGATTTAGAAGGATCACTCATGCTTCACATTGAACGAGCAACCTCTTGTGTTAGCACACCGGACTCTCTGCCATTAGGCGAGCACCAGCCTCACATAAGAAGCCCAAGCTTTATCAGGTCAACAGGGTGCACTGCACAAAAGACTGTGCAGTGAACTGTAAAAGGCCAGCCAAACTCTAATCGCTGCAGCCACTGGCATGATGATGCCCTCACACATGCTAACAGTCATGCCATCTCTAATTTCATTGGTGGACATCAGCTGGACAGGTGGCCAGTCAAACAGTCGTTGGCTTCCCTGTCAAAACGGCGGCAGTTCAGGTCCGCTGGAAAGCCCCCAAATAAACTGCCACCACCTCCACCCCTCGCCAAAAAAAGGAAGAGAAAAAAAAAATCCCAGCCAGGGGATGTCTGTCACCTCGTTGGCTGTGTGCAAAAGATGACGAAATGTACCAGAGACTCTGTCTATTTATGTATAAATTTCATCAAAAGTAAAATGTGTTGCTGTACACTGCATCTATATATTATTATTCTGAAATGTAATGGACAGGAGCTTTGGTGGTTATAATTTCACAAATTGTCTTAAATATACCTAAATAAAGTTGTTCTAGATCAACATCCTTATTACGGTTACAGCATAAGAATAAAAACAATAATGATGAATGAATTATTTAAAATAATAATAATAATAATAATAATAAAAACAACATAACTGAAGAACTGAACGACCATGAAAGAATTTAAGATATATCTTAATGTGTCGACTTTCTGCCTCAATAGTGTCAGTATTGCAAAAAAATATATATAATAATGACTGTTTTCAAACAAGTTTCCCAAATACTCCCCCATCTGTCTTTCAAATACACATTATTGCTGTCTCAGCCTAGACAGGGAAGTTTAAGCAAATAGAGTAATGTTTTGAAAAACGACACACCATTTATACTCTTCATGGAAATCAACAAAGTTTAAAGTTCTGTTCATACCAAAGATTGATGATTTTTTAAAATCAACATCAACAAAGTCACTTTTAGAATGATAACTTTCTATATAGGTCATTCTGTCCATTTAAGTGCGATGAAAGTAGATATTTTGCAGTGTTACAAAAAATAAAACTCTATTGAGGGTGACTCCCAAGTCAGTCCTTTTAATGAATGGTTCAAAAAGACTCAATAGTTACTAGAGTGAATCAGTCTAAAGAATCCTTTCCTGAATCAGAGCAGTCACTGAATAAACACTTACTGAACTACAAGTTACTTAAAGTGATGTAGGCTACATCTCAAAACGAAATAACTTTAAGTCAGGATTGTGAAACTTAAATACGCTTTACTACTGACTTTGTATTTGAAAAATAATTGTAATATATTTAGATAAACGTTTTAGTATATTATTGTTCCATTTAATAATTCAGGGTTGGACGGGATCTCCTCCGCAACACTCTTCTGTTGGAAACACTGCCATAATCTCACATTGTCCAGCATTGCCCAAGAGTGGCACAAGCAAAACACTAGAAATTCATTCGCAAAAAGCTCCGATTCCTAAACGTTTCCATACTTCTTCTTCTTCCAGTCAGGGAGCTTTAATATTTCTAGTCTTTGCTTTAATGTCTTTAGTTGCACTTGCCATTAAATAATCATTCGTCTGCACCGAGTGAGCGACAGCAAGAGCCAGCGGCTCTGTTTGGTAAACAACACTTCACAATCGAGCACATTTCCCTGAAGACAATCAATAAAACACATCTGACCACCGAAAGAGCAACAAAAGCACTCATTCAGACGGGAGGTGTTTTCCACTCCAATCCCAAACGAAACAAAGCCACTGTACTGCATTACTATAACATACAATGTGCCTCTTCACCATGTGTAACGTTACTAGAGACAATGGGGGTTTCCCTATAGAGAGATGTTGTTTATTTGGTGTTTTCAAAAAACTCCAATTATATTTTGGGATACTGTGTGGTTAGAAAGTTAATATAAAACGGTCTGGCTGGCCCTCAGCTCCACACACCGCGATTATGGGCTCAATGCAACAACCTCACAACACACGCGCACTACACTCAAAATATAAAAACACACACTCCGCGTGCTCTTATGAAGAAGCCGAGCGCAGAAATCCACAGTACACAGTCAGCACACGTGCATGATGGAAAAGAAACCAGCCATCTTTTCAATAAACCCGTTCAAATAGGAGAAAGTGTGTGAGAGCAGCTGAACTCCTGCAGCAGTGCTGAATCTCAGACTTACCCTGTCACAACAGGCGCCATCTTCCACAAACTCTCACCAAAACTCCAAGACTCGCGAGATCCTCTCTCCCAGACCCTACCAGCCGCCGAGACAACAGAAGCAGACTGGAGACCGAAGGAGAGAGGGAGAGAGAGAAAGGGGGCGGGTGACGAGGACAGAGGAGGGGGGCTGGGTGAGTGAAAGAAAAGGGCAGACACCACAACAACAGGCGTGGGAAACTCTTCTGATCTCGCGAGAGGAGGAAAACTCTCACCATACAGCTGAGTGAGCGAGGCTCGAGTCATCGCGAGATTGGTGCGAAGCGCCGCGGATGGGTGTTTTACAGTGCTGAAACAGTGTTTACCCGCTCATAAATAACCTCCACAGGCGGAATTGGCAAGATATCTTGACGTTGAAGCTTGAGATTTCCCAGGCTCCGGTCTGATAAGGTTTGCTCACAAGAGCGTGTTATCAAACCATTAAAATAACTGTAATGTGCAGAAATGCATTCCCATGTAATACGTATCCTGAACAAATATAAGCACTACATAGCAGAAACCTTTGCATGTCAATCGTGACTCCTGAGTTCACACAAAAATTAAAATTAAAAACTTTTTGTCTTTCCCGTAATGGCTTTCCTTCATGATATAGCTAGCAGAATGTCAATGCTGCTCTTTTACATACAGTGAAAGTAAATAGTTAATAACTGCAAAACTTGCAGTTATTAACAGCTTGTGCAATGTTTGCTTTCTTTATCACAGGCAAAGTGGATTAGATGTCATATTTCTCAGAAACACTTTTTATTCAGTAATTTATGTTAATCTGGTGCCTGTCGGATGTTCAGAATAATCCTGTATTATTTAAATTCCAATATTGTGGCATGCATGTTTTAATTTGATAGTCATGACACAGTATAACATGGAGATTACATGAAAAGAGTCTTTGCTGTCATCAGTGAGTCCTGACTAATTGTGAAACAGCTTGGCTTGTGTTGCTACTCATTGAATGAGTCAGCTGACTTCTGAAATTGCTGTCATTGTACTTTGGTGGCGTACGGCGCTGTGATATAGGGTCATGCCACCTCTAGGTCTAACCATCTAACCAACTCAACTCAACTCAACTCAACTCATGAAGCATGTTTTGCTTCAAGTTATACACCAGTCAGTCTGCACAGGAAGTCAAACACACCTAGAGCTACCTTGTGCTTGTCGTCAAGTCGTATGGACCAACTCAATCTCATAAAAAGTCACTATTTTAACAGTTTTGTGTAAATTCACATCATGTGAATCATACGGAAATGTATGATTTTTTGAAAAAACATAAGCATTAAGGTCCACCTCTAACCGCACCCCTAAACCTACCTAACTGTCAGTAGGGCATAAACAGATTATATGAAAAAGTGAATGAGATTGTACAAATTCATAAGAATTACTGACATATTCGCCAAATAGATGTGAATTTCCATGATTGTATGAAACACTTTTTTCACTTTCTTGTGCTGTTTGGAGCTTGACAGCTTCATTCTCCATCCTTTCATTGCATGGAAAAGAGAGCTGCTCAGACATTCTGCTAAACATCTTTTTTCGGTGTTCCACAGACATACAATAACAACATGAGGGTGAGTAATGTCAGAAATCTGAATGAACTATTGCTTTAAAAATACTGGGGTTTTTCCCATGCATCCCATGGCCTTTCTTTATAATCCTGCTGTTCTGAAGCTAGGTTCTGAATTCCACTTTATCACCCGATTATTTCATGATCTCAAAACAGACTTGACAGCTCAACTGATGCCTTTTGTGCTGCTTGGCTGTGAATTGAGTGAACTGTTTAGGAATATTAAATAGCAGTCGGACTCTTCACACCTGACCTCAAACTGACTTTAATCCACAGTTTTCCAATCTTTCGGAAGTATTATTGATTTTTATTTGTGCTTCATAATCTTTCTGACAAGAGAGTGAGTGAGAATGGAGGAGCACAAAGAAAGAAAAATGTGAGAAGCAAGAGTACTAGGACAGATAGGTCACAGCAGAGAGAAAGAGATTGGGGATTTAAAAAAAAAAAAAACAGGTTTCACACAATCTGGCACTGAGCCTTCAGCCAAAGGATTTGGGGGAGGAAGCCTCATGCACCAAAGCCATTTTCCATTCTTTTCCCCCGTCTTTTTTTTTTACGATCTGAGAAAGTAACCTCCAGTTACTCTTAGAGTTTTATAAAGTTTCCGAAATCTTTTACAGATGAAACCAGTAAATGGCTGCAGAAGTGCAAGTGTTTGAGGACCTATTGTAACAAAAGCCTCAAGATATGTGAAATTATGATAGGGAGTGTGTGTTTCCAAGTTTAACTACTGGTTTTAAACTTTGACCCCAAAGTGTTATAAAACTAATAACATGTTTTATTGATACGCACAAATATGATTTAACGTTTCCTTTAGGAATCCCCATAACTCTTTCCTCTTCCTGTACACACCATAGGTTGTCAAGCCTGCTTGAGAGATTGTTGGAAAAGTGTTTGAGACTTTGCCAAAGTTTGCTCTAAGTAACAACTATTATTTTTATTGCTATTAAAACATCATTCATTTTAATGTGTTTGCATATAGCGCAACAGTATAACCATCTCTTTTCTATTCTCTCTCACCCCATATGATGTTGGTTCAGAATTTCACTCCTTTTAATTTGAGCGCCGTTACTTACTTTTCTACCTTCTCTTTCCCTCTCTTTTTCCTTCCACTCCAATACTGTTCTCTCATCTGTCTTGCAGGTCCCAAGTGATTATGTTCAATGAAAGAGACCCATCTCAGGAGCTCAATGAAGCAGACGGCATGTGCCGCCAATTCAAACAATCACGACTGAACTACAAGTGTGCCGCCCGTAAATCCAGTGTTGATGACTACCTATGTATTTTGCCAAGAGAAAGACTGGTCTCCAAAGGCAAGTCCCACTCCAGCACCCAACCAGATGATACCTTTTAACCACAGACCTGTATAGTGTGTGGATTAGGGCCTGGGCCTTACGGATTTTCAATATTCATACTCATCATAGTGGAAACAGCCCTCTGAGCAGTCACTGAGGACAGAGAAACTTGATAGGGGAGATAAATTCAGCCTTACCAATGCGCGTAACGCGGAGAGTCACATTCTTAATGCGGGGAGGGATATCGTTTGCACACCAAAGTTAGATTTTGCTTTCTTTTTAGAGATTATTTGAATTGGGATGCTACCTAATAGACTCACTTCCACCCAAAAACACACATCATGTTGAAAATCATCATTATTTCAAAAGTAAGTGTGCTTTGGGATCAGATAATATTTCTGTATCTGATAATGAATGCCAACGGGCATCACAAGACACCACTGACATTTTGCCGGGCTGGACTGACCTGTCGTTCAAGCAGTCAGCTGTATGAGTGTGTTCGCCTCGGGGGGCACACACACATAGATGGACCACAAAACACTAGGGAAAAACCCACAAGAAATAGACAGTTTGACTAATGGAGAGTCATCTTCAAAAGACTCAGGAGTCATTGGCTTCACAGACAGCCATGGCCCAAATCAGTGCCTCTCTTTTTTTAAAGTGAGTAAAGGATGGAAAATTCATTGTAGTAGTACGAGAACAGCTTAAAAACAGTTTAGAGAGTCTTGAAAAAAAAAATTAAAAGATGAGTTTAAGGCTCTAGGCTTTGAGTGTCGTCCCCGAGTGCACGTCCATGAATGTAAATTTGGAATATTACCTCTTTTAGTGGGAGTACACCAGCTAAGATGACGGCATCTGAGGAGAATTTCACACACACACAAATCATTATCCTATTTCATGGGTGCTCGACATTTCAAAATGTCTCATGAAACCAAAAAATTAATAAAGTGATTTAGCCCATAATTACAAGTGCCTGGTTTTCCGATTTTAGTTACAGAAGGTAAAAGGTGTTTGGTGTAGCAAATGTATTTTACAGTCTGAGGAAAATAGTTGATTAAAGTTAATGACCGAATGCGGCATCTCAGTTAGCTCAGCTTTAGCCTTGAGATGTTAGCACTGATGTACAAACCAGAAATCGAGCATATCGAGATACTCCTCAAAATAATAAGGCAAAGACGAGAAACACATGGCCAATGTGCAATTTCACAGAAATACATTTTGATAAAAAGGAATCTGTTACCACACAAGATTAGGCTTGAGAAAAAAATGTGAAGACTTAGTAGACAGGCTTTTTATTTTTATTAACACTGTAAAAAAATATCCTACGGTAAAACAAACAAACAGCATAAATTCATAAATTACAGCAGAAAGCCAGAAATTCACTGCAGAAATATTGCAACAATGTTTCAGGGATCTTTTTCTGTTTTTCACTGTATATTATATTGTAATTCATAGTTTTCACTTGCAAAACCACAAATTTGACAATATTTCACTGTACAATTACATATTTATATTTAGTCATTTAGCAGATGCTTTTTATCCACTAATGTTAGAGGGTTTTTTTTTTTATAAAAATAAAACAAGTCAAAAGAATAGAGAATGCTAGCATTAGAGGGTCATTTTTTTATAATAAATACATAGAAAACAAGTAGAACAATTTACAGTATTCACTGTATATGATAAAGTCACTTACAGTTAACCATTTAACAGGTTCTGCTATAGTATATTTTAGCATAATATTTTTTCTGTAAATATTACAAACATTTTTACAGTACAGTTAGCCTGTGTTGAATATGACAAGAAGTGCAAATTGGCTACCCTAAAAATGTCATGGCATTTTAGTCTTTATCTGCAATGTACTTGGATTGGTTCTTTCTAGTGGATTAATATGTTCTGCTCTTCAAATTATCTGTAATACTTTCCATTTTGGATGATGAAGCCAGAAGTCTTTATAAAAGGACCTTGTCAGTCGTATTATTGTGGCCTAAAGACTTCATTTATAACACCATTTTGAAGGTTGATGAGAGGACGTCCAATGTTGCCACTGAATTACATACTTTGCTGGTGATGATTTGAAGAGAAAACTTTGTTAACAGCAAATTCTGACATTCAGTAAGATCCAAGTAGATGCATGTTCTTGCAGGTAATCGCAGTTCTCCTCTGCCTTGCTGGAAATTGTGAGTTTTGAATGTTATTTCTACTATTATATGGCTCTAAAAGACCACTGAAGTCATTATAGTATAGATATCGTCTTTCTTTATAATTGTGACTAGCTGACATTGAGATTCATTATTCCAAGAATCACGAAGGAACTGAATCCGAACATGTGGCGACTTGTACACTGATGTTCACTCTGGCTAACGTCATGCTCTAAAAAATACAAGCATGTGCAGGAATAATGCAGGCTAACATTTAGATGTTTTCAATCTTATTTATTTATTTCTGAAAACCACTGTGAATGGAATTGTGTTTGTCATCAGGATGCGGTTGGAACATCAGGGCTTAATATGCAGTATTGTGGTCAGTGCAGCTCAAATCTGTGTATTTGCATGGTTACTGTGTCAATTCGATGAGAAATGTAAGCCATTGAGCTAAACGATGTATCAGAACTGGCCTGTTTTTGCCTCTTGGAGATGCAGTGTCTCACCATGACTTGTTAAGGCCTGCACAGACGTCTTGAATCTGAAGTAACAATGTGGTGTGAACATAGAACTGTGCACTGCAAGCTGGATTCTGTCCTGTTCCAGTAATTAAAACAGGTTCACACAGGCCTCTTGTCATCTGTTTAATTGTGCAACAAGGCCAGTGTCATATCAAGCTGTGAAGCACACTAATGCCTTTAACAGCACTCTGACAGCATAATCACAGAGTCTACATGGAGATGAAACCCAGCATTTATGATACTTCATTAAAAATATGCACTCAGCTATTATCTCATTCACAAAGAACCATCTGTCTTGCTTTAAGTGGAAAACATACATTAAAACTGCGCAAGTTTAAAGAGTAAAAGTCTGTATTTGGATTCAATGTCTGGTCTGTAATTTCATCTCCAAAAAAAAAAAAAAAAAAAAAAAAACAATGCAATCTTTAAGCTTCAAAAATACACAACTGAAGTTTTAATAAAATAAATAGATGCAGTAAATTGATCAAGGACACATAAAATTACAGTTGTCAATTTTTAATGACCAGTGCACAAAATAATTTGTAGATCTTAAAATAAATCATGTTTTGCCACAGTTTGAAATTTATGGCAACATTTCTCTTCGGTCTTCATTGTTTCGGGGAAAGACAGAGTTTGCAAAGGCAGCATGAAATCGTTGACAGCAGCAGAATTTCCTCATGTAGGAGGTGGGGTTGGGAACGAGACAGCCAAGAGAACTTGTCAAAACCTTGACCCAGATCTCCCTCCCTGAAACGCATATAAAACCGACATCTCAGTTATAGCAAGACCTACATTCAATTTACCACATTCTGTTACAATTTGCTTGTCTTCCACACTTGTCATGCCATGCATTCACTTGTGCCACATATTGCTCTGTTTTTCTCCCAGAAGTCATGGCACATACTGTGAGGACCTTGACCCTGCTGTTGGACAGGAAGAACTGTAGTGATTATGATCGCTGACCCTGTCTATAAGCTTTCTGGCTGAAGATCTGCTGATCCTAAAAGAGGCCCCGGAAATGTCTACAGAGGGTACAGCACATCCCCTCTGCAGTGAGAGATGGAGAGGAAGAGTGGGAGAAAGACGAGAGGAACAGCCAACACAAATGAGAGGTGACGGGAATGATGCTGTCTGTTGAGTGCTATGCACAATATTATGCTGTACTGAGCTGTTCAATTCCTGTCTATTCTTATGAAAAATTGCAGACAACACAAATAGTCATTCTTATATTGAATATCTGAAACAGCAAATTTTATAGTAAAAACATTTTGAAAGGATGAATATTTAATTTGAAATTTTAGAATGCAAATTCTTTGAAAAGAAATAAAGAGAAGGAAGTGGATAAAAGTTATCTTTTCAGAGAGAAATCATCTCCAGACAAAACTATCTATCTGTAATGTCTGTTTTGGGTTCTGTGTCATGTTCTTGTTTTCATGGCTTTTATTTTGAAGTTTAGTTATGGTTCCTGTTTGTGTCATGCTTCCCTTGCCCTCTTGTCTCCTTGCTATTGGTTCCCTTGTTCACTGTGTCATGTTTTGATTGGTTGACCTAAGTCTTGTGTCTTGTCCCCATTGGTTTGTTCATGTCATGTGACCCTCATTGTTTGTTATAAGTAGCCATGTCATTGCCTTTGTTCCCTGTCATGTATTAATGTTGTAACCTGCTGTTGGTGAGTCTAGTCCGTTCATGCCATGCCAAGTCTATCTCTGGTCAAGTCTGTTTCAAGTCAAGTCAAGTCTGTCTTTGTTTGGATTAATTTTTGGATTTCACGATTGTAAATAAACTGCACTTGGGTTCTTCACTACGCTCGCCTCCAGTGGACTGAATTGTTACAGAATACACGACCCTACCATGAACCCAGCAGTTAGCCTCCTCTGCCTTCGTCAAGGTGACAGGGCCATAGAGGACTATGTTGCCGACTTTTGTGGACTATGCCATCTGGTGGATTTTAATGATGTGGCATTAAAAGACATTTTTCGTGTGGGTCTGAATGAACCCATTCGTTCTGGATTGCTAGGAGGTAAGATCCATTTTTCCCTGGCTGAGTACATTGATTATGCCCTCTTACTCTGTGGGTGTCGTGGACGAAGAACACGACACTTCCTCTAAGCCTGCTCACGTCATGCCTGCCAAGCCAGAGTCTGCTCACATCATGCCTGCTACTCCAGAATCTGCTCAAATCATGCCAGGTAAGTCAGAGTTTACTCATATCATGTCTACCAAGTCACAGTCTGATCACATCATGTCTGCCAATCCAGCCAGAGTCTGCTCACGCCATGCCTGTCCAGCCAGAGTCTGCTCACGTCATGCCAGGGCCTGCACACAAGATGGCCGCCACGCCCGAGTCCCCGACCAAGATGGCCGTCACGCCCGAGTTCGCGGCCAAGATGGCCTCCACACCTGAGCCTCGCCATGCCAACACCGTCCTATCAGGATCTCGTCCCATCATGGCTACTGTTCCAGGGTCAAGTCAAGTCACAGCTGATCGTTATGAGCCAAGTCAAGTCACAGTTGACCGCCATGAGCCAAGTCAAGTCACAGTTGACCGCCATGAGCCAAGTCAAGTCACAGTTGACCGCCATGAGCCAAGTCAAGTCACAGTTGATCGTCATGAGCCAAGTCAAGTCACAATTGATCGTCATAAGCCAAGTCAAGTCACAGTTGATCATCATGAGTCTTGTCACGTCGCAACTGATCATCCAGAGTTACGTCACGTCTCAGCTGATCTCCCAGAGCCTCGTCACGTCACAGCTGATCATCCAGAGTCACGTCACATCACGGCTGATCGTCCAGAGTCTCGTCACGTCACGGCTGATCGTTCAGAGTCTCGTCACATCTCAGCTGATCGCCCAGAGTCTCGTCACGTCTCAGCTGATCGTCCAGAGTCAAGTCACATCACAGCTGATCTTCCAGACTCACGTCACGTCGCAGCTGATCATCCAGAATCTTGTCCCCTCCTGTCTGTTGAACCCAGATCTTCAGGTTCAGTTCTCCAGTATCACAGACTGGCATCCAGCGTGGAGGACCTACCGCTGGTGTCAGCTCGTGTAGCTGGTATCCCCAAACCAACACTCTCAACCCTTCTTGTTTCTGAACTGATTCCTCCGTCTGCAGCGCTTCCCATAACGGGAATTGCTTAATGGAGGTGGCGGCTGATGCTGCAGAACCTCCCGAAGTAGTAGCATTCGCTGCTGTGTTTCCTGAGGCGATGGTGCCTGCTGCATTTTCTCCAGAGGTGGCGGCATATGCTGCAGAACCTCCCGAGGCGGCGGCACTCGCTTCAGCTCCATGCACGATGGTGCCGCCCAGCAATGCACTTTCAGCCTGTCCTGTCACGGCCACGGAGGCCGTTCCTGAACTCACAGCCTGTCATGTCACGGCCACAGAGGCCGTTCATGAACTCACAGTCTGTCCTGTCACAACCACAGAGGCCGTTCCTGAACTCTCAGCCTATCCTGTTACATCCACAGAGGCCGTTCCTGAACTCACAGCCTGTCCTGTCATGGCCACGGAGGCCGTTCATGAACTCACGGTCCGTCCTGTCACGGCCAAGGAGGCCGTTCCTGAACTCACTGCCTGTCCTGTCACGGCCATGGAGGTCGTTCATGAACTCACGGTCTGTCCTGTTATGGTCACAGAGGCCGTCCATGAACTCACAGCCTGTCCTGTCGCGGCCACGGAGGCCGTTCATGAACTCACGGTCGTTCCTGTCACGGCCATGGAGGTCGTTCATGAACTCACTGCCTGTCCTGTCACGGCCATGGAGGTCGTTCATGAACTCACCGTCCGTCCTGTCACGGCCACGGAGGCCGTTCCTGAACTCACTGCCTGTCCTGTCACGGCCATGGAGGTCGTTCATGAACTCACGGTCTGTCCTGTCACGGTCACAGAGGCTGTCCATGAACTCACAGCCTGTCCTGTCACGGCCACGGAGGCCGTTCATGAACTCACGGTCATTCCTGTCACGGCCATGGAGGTCGTTCATGAACTCACTGCCTGTCCTGTCACGGCCACTGAGGCCCCTGCTCTGCCTGCACCGCCATGGCTCCCTGCTCTGCCTGCACCGCCATGGCTCCCTGCTCTGCCTGCACCGCCATGGCTCCCTGCTCTGCCTGCACCGCCATGGCTCCCTGCTCTGCCTCCACCGCCATGGCTCCCTGCTCCACCATTACTCCACGCTCCAAGCCTTGTTCCCCTTCACGGGCCTGTCCCTCCATCCCTCCCCCCATTCCGCCTCTGCTCCACCACCCTCCTGAACTTTTGGGGTTCTGTGTAGTTTAGGCTTCTGGAGCCGCCTTTTTTGAGGGGGGAATATGTAAGGTCTGTTTTGGGTTCTGTGTCATGTTCTTGTTTTCATGTCTTTTATTTTGAAGTTTAGTTATGGTTCCTGTTTGTGTCATGCTTCCCTTGCCCTCTTGTCTCCTTGCTATTGGTTCCCTTGTTCATTGTGTCATGTTTTGATTGGTTAACCTAAGTCTTGTGTCTTGTCCCCATTGGTTTGTTCACGTCATGTGACCCTCATTGTTTGTTATAAGTAGCCATGTCATTGCCTTTGTTCCCTGTCGTGTATTAATGTTGTAACCTGCTGTTGGTGAGTCTAGTCAGTTCATGCCATGCCAAGTCTGTCTCTGGTCAAGTCTGTTTCAACTCAAGTCTGTCTTTGTTTGGATTATGTTTGGATGTTTGGATTTCACGATTGTAAATAAACTGCACTTGGATTCTTCACTACGCTCGCCTCCAGAGGACTGAATCGTTACTCTATTTTCTACTCTGAATCTATCTATCTATCTATCTATCTATCTATCTATCTATCTATCTATCTATCTATCTATCTATCTATCTATCTATCTATCTATCTATCTATCTATCTATCTATCTATCTATCATCCAGAGAGAAATGATCTTGGGCAAATAAAAGACACAGACAGATCTCTTTGTCTTTTAATTAATTAATTTTATTTTTTATTATTATTTTATTTTATCTTTGTTTTATTTTACTGTTATTTTATTAGCTTAAACTTTTTATACCCTTTGCGCTATTACTATTTTCCTTTTTGTTTTTGCCACTGCTTTTGCAATCCAAATGTACAGGTTTGGTCATGCCAGTAAAGTAAATTGAAATTGAGAGAGAGGGATAGAGAAAGAGGACATGAAGAGAGGTGGGGCTAGAGGAGGAACGTTTTCTCAGACAATGTGACATGGCACACGTTATTAATTCTGGCTGAGTGGACAGCCTGCCCCGCCATCTGCTTAGGTCACCCCCACTCGCTGGGGTCGGCGTCTCAACCCTCGTCTCCCCCCCACACACCATAACAGACAACGGAACAGCAGTGCGTGCCTCTCTGCACACAATGCACCCAACCTGTTCGAAAGGAAGAAGAGATGGAGGGAGGGAGGAGGCTGTCGGGTCGTGGGGAACAATGGCCTGTCAGGTGAACGACCGACACAAGTTAATATACATTACAAAAGGCCATCCAGCCGCCTTTACATTTGAGCTTGGCGTTGCTGGCCATGCTGTTATATTCTGAGGCATCTCCTCCCTCTATTTCAAGCTCGCACACGCACGCACGCTCCTCTTCGCGTGGCAAGGCGAATGTGTGGGCGGGGAGGGATGTCAAGGGGAAGGGTGTGTATATGCATGCGCGTGTGTGTGTGTGTGCACACTCACAACCCTCCACATTCATGACATCATCTGTTGTTTTCACTCTTTCTTAATCACAGTGATTTATGATACTGTTTGGTTGTCTATCTCAACCACATTTGAGGTTAGGACTCTACTCTAAATTTTAATGACCCATCCATGTAGGTCAGACTGTCCTTATAAGCTTTTGGCTTGTCACTTCAGGTTGAGAAATTTCAAGGACACACAGGATAAGCTTTATTTATTGAAAACCTGATCCGCATCTAAGCGCACACATGCATACGGACGCAAATCGACAGAATTGACAGAGCAGCATTCGCCCTTGAACGCGTCATTTTCTATAGGGCAAGACAGTCACTATCCACTGTCGAGGTCTGAAAGGTTTTGGCAAAAGCCTTTGTTGTGGGCTTGTTTACAAACCACTTATTTGCTTATTTGATGGAGCGCATTGATGGGCCAGAGAATAATCTCACTCTAAATCTCTTAATCTTCTCAGCGGCCACGTCTGGGAAGGCAAAACAAACAAAATGGCCAAATCATCCCCAGTCGGGTACATCCACCAAATTCGGTCTCCTCCATTCAGACAGTGTTATTTTCTCCAAAAACATTGTGAACTCTTTGTCTTGATTTGATGTCTTGATCCATTATTGAGATAAATTGTTCACTGATCAGTGTGATGATAATGAATTCTGGGATTTGTTTCAGATATCAAATATATGAGGACAATAACTAATTAAAGAAGAACATAATCATGTTTGGAATGATTAAGATTACACTCATTTTCTTGGCAGATGTTTTTGTACTGAAGTGACTTTTCAGCTGAACTTTCCAAATGTACTAGGCCAAGATATGGTTCTGAAATATTGAGCTTGTCATGTGCACTTGTCTGTGTTCACGTGCTCACTTTTGACGTGTTTCATAGAAACATCTCGGTCACACTTTATTTTATTCTCGCTATTAACAAACGATTAACTAATTTGTCTCAAACTCCTAATTTGCTGCTTATTAATAGTTAGAAAGGTAGTTGTTAATTTAGGTATTAGGGATATAGAATATGCTCATGCAGAATGTGTGCTTTATAAGTACTAATAAACAATAATAGGCATTGCAACAATAATAAGCAACTAGTTAATAATGAGAATTGGTCCCTATACTAAAGTCTTACCAACCTCTCTCTCCTTTTGTGAGCTCACATGTGAGGTACAGTAGCTTTGTCACGTCCCTGCACTTTCATAATTGTCTTCCTCTCAGAAACAATGATCTCATGAGCCAGTGACCACAGAGTGCTGAGCATTTCCAAGCTGTCATATATACTAACAAAAAAGGATTAAAAGAGGAAAATGGAAGGAAAAAAGTATCTCTCAACATTTCAGCCTTACCTCCGAAAGTCTGTAAGAGAGGGGGTCTTTGAGCTCATTAACTATAACATGGAAAGACTGAGGCTGACATTTTGGATATAGCCAAATCCTGATACAGTCTGTTTGTTTTTTCCAGTGTTTTGGTTCTTTTTTTACATTTTCTCGGTCTCCCTGGATCTACTTAATGCAGTTTAGTGCTCAGTTCCTGTATTGGCTTCCATTGAGTCTAGCTGGAGAGTATCTGAAATAGAAGCGTTTAGCCTAATCAGGTTGTGAAATTGAAAACATCCTAGGTTGCATCATACGGTGGATGTGATGTGCCAGCTGAAGGCTTGTAACATTCAGTGGACCCACTAATCTACCTCACTCCTCATTTCTTGCTCTTGTCTACATGAACACACACACATTTACTGGTGAATGAGTGTCAATCTGGTGCCAGTGTTGCAGGAAGAGAACCAGGAGACGTCTGGAAATTGAGCCAAAACTCACCTCACACCTAATATGCAAACAGACGCATACACTGTTCCAATAGACACACATACCATGTGTTTTGACAGTGCAGAAAAAGTAGTTTAGTAGCAAAGTCATTGGTTATGTTTGGACTGGGATACAGCACAGTGCTCAGTGTACAATATTTTTCACAAACAGTATGTGAAACAGTACGCATAATGCAGCTTTTCTATTACGATACACTGATTTTTGAAGTCAAACCAGCATGCATAGCAGATGAGTTGAACTAACAAAAAGACAACTTTTCGTTGTTAATATAAAGAAACCTTGTACACAGTTTAAAAGCAAAATTATTATAGATCCTGTACTAAACCCAGCAAATTTACCCAAATATCGTCTAACCAAATAGCGTCTTATGATATTGTGTGCCTGCTGGGAAAGCTTGTATCAACGTCTACAGCTTTTAAGCGACTGCTTTTAAGCGACATTTAGGTCCAAACCAGAGATGTCTTTTTTCTTGCTTAACAGGTAAGATATGTAGCAATCATCGAATTTCAGCATTTGTAATGTTATTTAATTTGAAACATTTGGTTTCAATGAGTCAGAACAACAGTGGAAGACAAATACCTTTTTAAAAATATCATTCATGGATAGTCCTCATTTTATTTTTTATGTTATGTCCTTCCTTTTATGAGTGGGCAAGTTTTGGCATCATTTGGTACGCCTCAAACCATCATATTCATCCGTACTGAAAAGCTAAGCTGAAGCTCAACGCAATTACCAAAATTATGTTACTCCTTGAATAACTTGCAGTTTTACGTCTCAACCACTAGAGGCACTCAAAAAAAGTCTTCCTACAGTTACTTAGTGAAAGTCACACTAGACTTTGGGTGTGTTCCACTTTGCTTTTAGAAACACATTCGCAAACTTTCCTAAACACTTTCCTTCTGGGGAATCCCTGCAACCTTTTTGAAGTGCATTACACTTCAAGTGGACAAGGAAAGTTTATATGGACAGACCTTTGACCCCTTGATTTTGAGCGATTCTACTCATATGTACATTTCAGACAGCTCCTTATACCAAAATGCAATGCGATTTTGACATCACAGCAAATTGTGATTAATTTACCCCCACCCCACACAATTTTAGCGTATAATCAAGGAGTAGTTTTGAGATTTAACCTGTTTTGTTAAACATAGTTAATATTTTATTTGTTTGTGTAATTTTATATATTTTCTCCAACAGTGCACTATGCAAGATTTTCCCAAGACATAAAGTATAGACTCCCTCTCAGTCAGTACTTATGATCCATTAGAAGTGTGTGTGGTGATGTTTGTGTCTACAGAGACATTGTCCTCTGCCTGTATTTTCTTATTTTATTCTTCTATTGCTGTCCTCAGGACATTTCTGGGATAATAAATAATAAATTATCTCCATTACGGATTCCTAGTAATGAAGAGCCTAGGCATCTTGTTTTGAAGTTTAATGAAACAAATAAATATATTTGAATACATTTTAAAATAAATGTTAATTCCTTTTTATTTAAAATAAACTTTAATTAAAATACATTTTAATTCTGATCATGCCACGATGTATAGTTCTTCTGCTGAATGTTCGAGCACAGCAAAATGTTCATGAACATCTTCATATGAGCTTGCATTTTCATGCATATAGAAGTCAATGTAATGAAAACTGCAGTGTGACCGCCTCTTTAATCTAAATGGGTTATTGTTTTAATAATTAAGCACATGAATTCAAGTAAAGAAAAAAAGCTGTGAAATCTTTTACATTTTTAAGGCTTTACAAACATAATTTATAATAAAGTAACAAGACAGACAAAAGAAATTACTGTCACTCGTGTCATTGAATTGTTTTGTCACTTGTTGTTTCTTCCTCTTTTGTGTAGTGAATTGCTCATCTCTCTCTCCATCGCCATTCCTTGGTGAATCATGGCAGTGAATTACAGCAAATAAACAGATTGGAAAAGCGGGCTGTGAACGCCCCCCGTGTTATTCCCCAACCAGAGCTCACATTACAGTACCGGACCTCTCAGCCAACCGTCCTCCACAAGTTTACATGGGCAAAGCCCTCTCTCCCCTCAACAACTAAAAAGATTACCCAAGTACACTTATTCTGTGTTATTTTAACTACGCACTCATTCAGGCCCGATTCATCCAAATATTGCTGAAAGAAAGCATAACAAATAAAGCGGTATTGCTGTGTAAATTCTCTGTGTGCCCACATATTTTAACAATGTCTCATAAAACCCTGCCTGCAAGTGGTTGTAAAATATGTTGTCTTCACTCAGTTCCTCTAACTACGTTATGGCTTGGCCTATTTGTAGTGTGCATGAAACTGTGCTGCGATCTGTGAGACTTTGTTTAACCCATTTGACATCTCTGTTTATTATCTTTGGGACAAAACGATACATAAAGGCTAAACAAAACTGTTAAGTATCATAAGCTTATATTAGAGCTCGGTTATAATATGGCGGCACATGTGATCTTTCACACAAACACACATACACTCACAAACACATTAACCACCCTGATAATAAACCCCGTCAATTCCATTTAGATCTATTTAAAGTGCACGCACTCACGCCGTCCTTCTTTTCTCTCCGTTTCGATCTCTCTCATCCTCCAGTAAGCCAACACCAGCGCTGTGATCCCAGGCTGTGCGGCTCTAAACCAGAGATGACATCACCCACCCCACCAGCCTCCCTCCACTTTCTCAAACAAAGCCGAGTCCAAACCCAGATCTATAATTACAGTCTTAATCTGTACGCTGCCAGAGGCAGTATAGACCTCGGGTTTGGGGCTCGGCCAGCCTCACAAACATGCACTCCCAGTTTGGGCCATAAAGGCCGAGGAGGATGGAGGATGGTCAGTCTCTGAAACCCACACTGAGGGCCAAGAAGGCGGTTTCATCAGCTTGCGATGGTGACCTGTTCCGAAAATGTACAGATGCGATTTATTAATCTGCATTCGTTATCAAGAATTTTGATAATCTCAACCAATCTTTGCACTTTCAAATCACGCAATCTTATTTGCCATTCAGTGCACATGTAATCACTCTGTATGGACTGACATTTATAGCTGTATATATTGGGGGGAGGTTGCCTCAAGACAGGAATTAAAGCCTCTACCAAACATGACTGTAATTATACCCTTTCATTTGTGAGCGGCCTTTCAAAAGAAAATTCCCTATAACGCGCTGAGGAATTTGCAACGCTAGTGTTAGTGCTTGTCAGTCTAGCAAAATTCCAAGGAAAACACCAACGTTGTCAGACAAATATATCACAAAGTTGGTGTACAGTCTCTCCAGTAAGAATAAAACACCATTCCAGCTACTGATCTGAACTTCCATAGAGACTAAAACAATATTCCACCTATTAACCTGGAAACCAGATTTTGTCTCACAAGCGCTACGTGTACAAGCCTTATTGTGATAGTTGGAATCTCATTTGTGGTCCATCTATAAAAGAGTTTTGCGATGTTTAAAATTCACAAGTTCTCTGATGAGACTGAAGAGCCTTATATGTAAGGATGAATCCGTATTAAAACTGTGTAACACTTCAGTATAGAGACCAATTGTCACTATTAACTAGTTGCTTATTAGCATGCCTATTATTAACATGTTGGCTGTTTATTAGTACTTATAAATCACATATTCTGCATGACCATATTCTACATCCCTAATCCTACCCAATACCTAAACTTAACATCTACCTTACTAACTATTAATAAGCAGCAAATTAGGAGTTTGTTGAGGCGAAAGTTGTAGTTAATGGTTTGTTAATAGCAAGAGTTGGACCTTAAAATAAAGTGGGACCTAAAATTGTGCTGATCACCATTATTGCCAATAACCGATAAATTTATCGTTATTACAGAGTTATTACAATATTATAATTTACAGTATGAAAAATGGATGTTCAGTTTGACACAGTGTTTAACTTACATTGTAAGTTAAGGTGATACACTGTGCATTGATATTTACAATATTATTCAAAAGTTTGGGGTCAATAAGATTTTATTATTCAAAACTTTTTTTTTCAAAAATATGGAAACTTTTATTCAGCGAGTACATTTAACTGACACTGATCAAAAGTGACAGTAAACATTTTTACAGTGATACAAAAATGTTCTGCTTTTGAACTTTCTATACATTAAAGCATCCTGAAAAAAGAAACAGCACAACAATTTTCAGCTATGATAATAAGAAAAGTTTCTTGGGCACCAAATCAGATATGAATCTAATTTTAGATCATATTAGAATGATTTTTGTAGGATCATGTGACACTGACGACTGGAGTAATGGCTGCTGAAAATTCAGCTTTGTCATCACAGGAATAAATTACATTTTAAAATATATTCATAGAGAAAACAGTTATTTTAAACTCTAATAATATTTCACAGTATTACTGTTTTTGCTGTATTTTAATCAAATAAATGCAGCCTTGGTGAGCATAAGAGACCTCTTTGAAAAAAATAAAACATTATAAATTCTTACTGATTCCAAACTTTTGGACTATAGTGTAAATTCAAATATTGATCGATACAAATAATAATAAAAAAATGCATTAAATATCACTAAAAAATGAGATATGTTACAGATACATTATGCATCAAGACTTATACGTTTAAAAGCCAATTCACACTGCACTGACAGACGCTGATAAATGACAACAGACACGTTTGTCTGGTTTTGTAGGATCAGTGTGTTACCCCTGTCACTATCTCTTGCTGTTTGTCTGTGCTTATTTTCACCGACTGAACTTGTTGAATTGGCATTTGCTGGGTCTTTGAGTTTCTGAGAAGTGACGTTCTTTAATTTGGTGTCCGTCGACGTTGGTTTGCATTGGTGGGGTGTGAATTGGCCTTAAGAAACCTGAAATATAGTTTTGTTTTTTTTTTTTGTTTTTTTTTTATGTGCAGAATGATCTAAGAAACTGAGAAATTAAACATTTCTGAACAACCACAGATTCTCCAGTTACATGTGACCCTGAGGCAGGAAAAGCTTTGGGTCTAACTATTCACTAATTTACATTTTTCATAACTTCCTTATTATTCCAATGGCTATTGTCCAAAAAATTAACCTCCATCATTAATAAAAGCTGAAAGGAAAAACCCAGCATACACAATTGGGTTTTTCTGACCACTAGCTTTCGCAGTGCATGTAAAGGTTAATATCTCCACAGCAAACCTCATGATCGAGCACCATCCGAGGGGTTCTTCCAAGGCCTCGCGAGCCAGCAGTGGACAGCACTGTGTTCCATTGCTTCTTCCAAAGTTCCACGTCTTTTCCCAGAATCCTCAGTCCCTGCCAGGCCGTATATTGTGCTGTCATCTGTTGCACGCTAATGAAAAGTCACGGGAGACAGTGGTTGTGCGTGTGTATGTACTTCTACTTTTAAATGCGTAATTTATATGCTGTGTGAAGTGGACATTGCACACCACGAATAAAAGTCCTATGCAGTCTGCTATTGTGCCTGCATATAGTATGTCTTACTCATATCTCCAGCATTATAATAAAAAATACTGTGGGTTAGATTCCTCAGCTCTTAAACCGACAGGATTGTGTGGTTTGAATATTTACTTTTGACCGTGCATTGTGGGGGGGATCATATATGCGGTAAAAACCAGCTTATCCATGTTCAGTAATTCAGCGACCAACCAATGAAAACACACTGTTGTCCAAAGTAGAGATTGTTAAAATCAAAATCTCCTTCCTGCCTATGTTAGGCATAATTTAAAAGGGTCTCACAATATTTATTTAAATGCATACAATTCATATTGAGGTTGATTATTTTTCTTCCATGTCAAACGTATACATTTTCACCTAGACATCTGATATATTGCCTGTTTGTTGTTATTTAGCTTTAGAAGCCAATTTGGAAAAATCCAAGCCAGGAATTCTGAATTAAGGTCTTTAAGGACAAATTTATTGTGGAATAGCTCTTTGATATGGTTGGCTATTAATGGAAGTTTGCTTACAGGGAGTACCTTGAGCCAGGCTGAAAGGAAATGTAGCCTGAGGCAACAGCCCCTCACAGTTTATTACCCCACTGATACAAATCTAAAGGGCTGTATTAAATTGATATTGTCCTATTTAACTGACACCCAGGTTACAGGAGTTGCAGTCAAGCCAAACATTTCTTTATAAGAATACTGATCATTTGAATGGTCATCTTCAAATTTAAAGCTGCAGTCTGTAAGGTTTGCCTCTTTGTCGCCATCTCTGTTTGAAACCTGCAAATGCAGTTATTTGCGGAATTGTCATCTTTACTTGCATTGTGCATCGGCACAGCTCCTCAAAGAGCTTCAGTAGAACATCAGTGAACTGCGGTCAGATGAGATGTTGTCAGGCCATATGTCAGTAAAAACTAATTTTCCTCTCCTGTCAGGCGTTATAGTGCTCATAGCGCGTGCTGTGCAATTGCATGCACTAATGCGGCAGCGAGCGCTTTGAGAAAATACCATGCGTGTCAGATGCACATCACGTTCAGCAGCAGCAGCTCTTAAAGTAATAGCAAGTCCATTTCCGCCACTGAATAAAAAATTTAAAAAAGTAAGTGCAACTTTTTTATTTCACAATTCTTGCAATGGCAAGTTTACATCTCACAATTCTGACTTTTTTTCTCAGAATCGTGAGATATAAACTCGCAATTCTGAGAACATATCAGTCTTTTTTCCCCTCAAAATTAGGACTATATAATTCGCAGTTATGAGTTTATATCTCACAATTTTGAAAAAAAGTAAAAATTGTGAGAAAAATGTCAGAATTGCGAGATATAAACATTTGCAAGAAAAAAGTCAGATTTTATTTCTCGCAATTGCGAGTTTATATCTCACAATTCTGAGAAAAAAAGTCAGAATTGCGAGTTTGCATCACGCAATCCCGAGAAAAAAAGTCAGAATTGTGAGATAAAAAGTCACAATAACATTTTTTATTCAGTGCTTTTATTTTATTCAGGCTTCCATACATATCACATCAAACCATGCAAATTATTATTACTGTTATACTTTGTTCTCAAAATGTTAATGTTAACTGATGATTGTCATATGGACCTTTCTGGATTACAATCCGCCATTAAAATGATAAATTTAATTATTCCAGCTGCTGTGAGAATTAATCAATTCATTGTGGCAATGAATTAAGAATTTTAACTTATTAATTAGTGACCACGTTGTACTAATTTGTTTTAATTTAGTTAAACCATGGCCACAATTGAACTAATATGAAGAAACGAATTAAGTCGTGGGAACGAATCCCTAAAGGACACTTTACAAGATGTTTATTGGAGTTATGATGATTGCTTGTGGATTATTGTGGTGTTTTTATCAGCTGTTTGAACTCTCATTCTGATGGCACCCATTCACTGCAGAGGATCCATTAGTGAGAAAGTCATGTAATGCTATTTCTCCAGGAAAAAAATAAATAAATAAAGAAGCAACTTCCTTCCAACAGCAGCTTTTCTTTGTGGTTCAGCACAGGTGGTAAACAGCTCTTAACACACACATACACCTCATTAGCTTTTCATTAAGGAGTCGCACTTGTGTTCCTCATGCTGAAGATCCTCCTGTGCCATCCAAGCTAGCAATGCCTCCCAAAGCTAACTCAAGAATGAAACAATCGATGCAATTATTTTGTTTTGAGAGTCATATCATTCGGGACGAAGAATGTGAGCCATGCTTTGGTAAGTGTGTGTGTGTGTGTGTGTGTGTGTGTGTGTGTGTGTTTTTAACAGTATGTTGAGTGTTTACTTGAGTAGAGAGAAGTAATGTAAATGTGCACATGCAAATGTGTGGAAAACAAAAGTCCCTCATGAATAAGTAATTAAAAGATATATGTATAAATAGATTAATGACATAACTGAAACTTAATGGAAGAGTGAACAGTTTGATTTACTACAGATGTTGACTCTCCAACAGTAAAATCATGACATGCAACTCTGTCTTTCATAGTAAAAATTTACTTTTGGTTTCCCCACACCATTGTTTTCCTCTAAACCCTTACAAAAAATAAATATATTTAAGAGTGCTATTAGTATACTTCTTCTAAACTGAAAACAAAATATTGATATACTGGTTATACTTAGTGCTTATTAGAGATATATTTAAATTTATACATACCCTTGTATGTATAAATTTATAAATGTATATGTATAAAGCCGAGTACCCTTGGCTTAGTATATGTGGCATATATTGTACAGTATATACATAAAAAAAGTAAAATTAAGTATTCTAAGTATACTTGGCTAGAAGTTGTTTAGTAAAAAGTGAGTTTAGCAGTTTAGCATAGAGTATAGTTAGAAAAAATAACAGACTTCCTATAAGTTCACTTAGTTTTATAGTTGCAATAGAAAAGAAAACCTTAGAAGAAAACCAGTTGTATACTTTTACAAACTACAAAGTGGGTCAATTCAGTCCTAAAACGTATTAACAGTTACAAGTATACTTACTACATAATGTATACTTGGGAAAATATCCTTGAATTTAAGTTTACTTATTAAAATGAACATGAAGTTTACTTCTTTTTCTTAAGGGAATACTTTCAAAGACAAACACCAACCCCACATATCTACCCTATCCATGTCCGATTTTGGTTTTGTCTGGAGTCTGTGCACTTATTTTTCCCAATGGAAATCTTTTCTGCCATTTCCCAATAGCTTTGGCTACAGCATCTCGTTCCTGTCCCCTTGCTGTTAAAAAACTCTGACAACCAGAAAAGTGCAGAAGAGGCTTCAAGTTCGTCTCTTGAGTTCATATCAGCAGTACAATCTGTGGACAGCTGTACAATAGAGCCTTAACAGAGACAGTGACTTATGAAACAGCCATCTGACTCCCTGCTGTGAGAGTTTAACTCTTTCACAACTAAACCAGCTAAAAAGCCAGACTCTTAGGAGGATGAAAGCCCACAAACGCGCTCAGAAACGGTTTTCCACACGCAGCCTGAGGTGAAGGATTCCATCGATCTTAACGCTTCGTGTTTAGAGGCCTGTCGGGTAAATTGAGGAATGCTGCTTGGGTTGCTCCAGCACGGTTTTTGACATTACCCCATTGTGGCGGCCTCCGCTCGCATCCAAGGCCTTGTCGTCGTTTCAGGAATCTGGAAAACACTGTAGGAAGAATGAGAGGAATTTTGCACTTTTCTCAGTCCCTGTTTTCCTCTCTTCACTTCAGGTCATCCTCATGGCCGGGGCCCTTAAGTTTTTCTTTTGTTTTTTTTGAATGGTGACCAACAATAACAACATACCATAAACAATGGAGTTGGTTGAGTTGATGGGGGGTGTGGGGGGGTGAAGTGTTATTGCGTTTGGCAGCTGCTGCGCTGGCAGGCTCTCGGATGAGGGTTAGCAATGTGCTCTTTGTGGTAGTGAGGAGATATTATGTCAGTTCTTGGATATGCAGCAGGTCTCGTGGGACAGAGGACTCTGCATCCTCTAGTAAACCCTCTCTCTGTTCCTTTCTCACATGCGTTCATTTTAACAGGCACAATGCCATTGAAGAAGCACCTCAAATAACTTTTCACAGTTAGTCTATTCACTCACACATGGTTAATAGAAAACCAATAGAAAGCAAAGTTTGTGTACTTAATATTCAATTAGCTTATACAATACACTTCCAAAAAGGGGTTTTGCAACAAGGACACAGAAGAACTATTTTAAATTCCCCAAACAACTTTCCAGTGAACAGTTCTTTAAAAGAATTGGTAACACTTTAGTATAGGGACCAGTTCTCACTATTAACTAGATGCTTATTAGCATGCCTATTATTAACATATTGGCTGTTTATTAGTACTTATAAAGCACATATTCTGCATTCTACATCCCTAATCCGACCCAATACCTAAACTTAACAACTAACTTACTATTGATAAGCAGCAAATTAAGAGTTTATTGAGGCAAAAGTCATAGTTAATGGTTTGTTAGTAGCAAGAATTGGACATTAAAATAAAGTGTGACCAAAAACTCTTTAAGGATTAAGGATAAACTTTATTTGTCCCCGAAAGGAAATTTGTCTCGGGCAAAGTGCTACAATGTTGCTCTAAACAATAATACATACAATAATAATAGACAAAACAGATTAAATAAAACAATTAAGAACATACATTAAAATACAACAGTGTGTAATATAAATAAATACAAAACACAGTAAAGTGCTAATATGCTATAGGTGCGTTGTTCTTATTAGAATTCAACAGTTTTCAGCTTTCTTTAAAAGTGTTTGCTGAGTAATGTATTTTCATAAGAGAACTTGAATCACAATTTAATAAATTAAAAAAAAATGTTTCTCTTAATAATCTAAATAAACCTTTTCCACAATAAAGAACCTTTTTTGCAATGGAAATTCCCACGAATGTTAAAAGTTCTTCATGGAACCCTAGATACCAATAAAAAACCTTTATTTATTTATTTATAGATAGATGGCTAGATGGATGGATAGATAGATAGATAGATAGATAGATAGATAGATAGATAGATAGATAGACAGACAGACAGACAGACAGACAGACAGACAGACAGACAGACAGACAGATAGATAGATAGATAGATAGATAGATAGATAGATAGATAGATAGATAGATAGATAGATGACAAAGTAGATAGTAATGTTAGCATTTGAAACATTGTTGAAGATCTTGTTGATTGGACCCTCACACACAAAGCGGTTCAGTAAAAAAGGGGCAGGGCCTTGGGCTTCTCCAATGCACAGGTGCTGGCCCAGTGTTGTTGTCATGACAACAGGTCTTGGTTGGCACAGGGTCCTGGCCGAGGTGTATGCTCTCAGGTTACAGATTTTGCAACTTTTGAGGGCCAAATGATTCTTCCAACTCTCAGTGCCAAAATAACACAAGAAATCTAATCAGGAACAAGAGCAACAAAAATATTACAAAAGCACAGTTGAGTGGAAATGATGTTATTATAGAGTGAAAATCTATTAACACAAAGGTCTCCAGTGTGAAAATAAGAGTGATGATAGAAAACAAAGCTCTAGTGTCAGATTTGAGGTTTTCTCACTTGTGTAAGCAATTTGATTATAAATAGAAAGCATGTTGAACTATGCAAAGTTAAGATCCTGCTATAGTATTCGTGAATGAATAACTGAAGGGCCGACAGAATCTAGTAATGTACCAAATGAAGTGACCGCCATCTAGTGGTCATATATTTGTAAAACAAACAGTTCAAGATATATATTTTTATTCAGAATACAAATAGCAGAATGTGTTACTCCATTAATACCCCAGCATTAATTAACACAACTATTCAAAGTGATTCATGAATGTAATATTTTTAAGTGCTGATTAACAATGCAACAATGTTTTCATTTTTATTTTAACAATTTTTAGTTATTCAGTCTTTCTAGTTTCAATCATATTCCCACACAAATACACACACACACACACACAGAAGATCCACGCATCCTTAAAGTCTCATTTGATGCATGGTAGCAAAGAGTTAATGTGTGTGTCTCAAATACTCCATCCTCAGTGTTTGACACATCAGTCCTCATCTTTATTCACTCAGTTTTCATCCACACACTGGAATCATGATTTTGGCTTGAAGGGATCAGACCAGATCTTCACACCTAATTCAAATAAGACACATAAATCACAATCATATACAGAAAATAAATAGCATTCACATAGGACTAATGCAAATAAACTGTAATACACAGAATATATAATCCTGCCACTTAATGATCCTATAAATCACACGTGTGACGTGAGGTGTCACATGTATGTTTACAGTCATAACAATGCAAACTCACCACACTGAGCAGATAATATAAAGAGTGAACATGACTTACCAACAGGCTGCACATCTGCTTGACTGATTCCAGCTCGATTCATTTTCTGGATCTGTTCTAAAATTCCATTGACACAAATTCAGACAGCATAAAGACAAGTACTGGGGGAAATATAGACACTTTTTAGGGTAAATCTCAGAAAAACAAGCTTTCTCTACTTTATTATTATTACTATTTTAATATTTAAAACATTTTTACTTAATCACAGTGGTGTTCCATGTTATTATAGTATCACTGATCTGTCATACTTTTTTAATTTTAATTTTAATTATAGTTTTAGTAATTTTGCTGCCTTGTCTTTTTTATTATTATTATTTTAAATGTCTATGTTTACATTTTAATTTTTATTTTTATTTTATTTATTTTTTAGTTATTTTAGTACTTCAAATAAATAAAAATGAGAAATGTTGCCTTGGCAGCTAGCTGAAATAATTATTATAATTTTTTTATTTTATTATTTACTTTGTATGTTTTTAGTTTTAGTTAACAATAATAACCCTGGTGGTATTCCTCCTAAATTTATGAAATTATTTTTAGTGCAGTTTATTTTTTAACTAACTCATTAGGCCTATATGATTATTACAAAATGCAATAGAATTGAACTTGATGAACGTCATTTTAGATAAGTGTCCTAGTGTTACATTAGCGTTTTTTTCTTCTTCTTCTTTTTGTTGTTGTTGTTGTTACATTGCTCTAAAAATGTATAAAGTCCCTTTTATTTAATTCAGCGTAGATTAAAGGCATATATATAATACTACGATGATGTATAAACTCTTTGTAATAATGCAATAATATGTCTAATAATCAGTGTTGAGGAGTAACTAGTTACATGTAACGGGATTACGTAATCTAATTACAAAATAAATGTAACTGTAATCTATTACAGTTACTGAGAAAAAAAATGTGTAATTAAATTACAGTTACGTAAGAAAATGTTAATGATTACAAAGGGGGTTATATCTGAATATTTTCTGTAAAAAGCTAGCATATGTTGAATAATATTAATTTGTTGCTTTGCCTGTTTTTGATGTGCACGATGCCTCTCTACATTTAGTAAAGCGATGCTACTCTGAGGTTAACCTGCCTGCATAAAATGTTTAAAAATGATTAACAGTAAAAACATTCGTTAGAATGTCAAAAATAATTAAATGTAATCAGTAACGTTACTTTAATAAAGTAATCGAAATAGTTACACCACGTATTACATTTTAAATAATGTAACTTGTAATCTAACCTATTACGTTTGCAAAGTAACCCTCACAACACTGCTAATAATGCACATTAATGTTTACTACCGAAACTGATAAACGAATTATAAAATTATTAGGCTAAAAAATACAATATAAGTGAACCTGAAGAAGTTTACTAACAACACAAGAAGAGTGTCATAGTGACTAATGTCACCGTGTGTTGTGATAAAGACTTACTGTAGTCTTCAGAGTGAGTGAGAGGATGGAAGAATATAGGATAAAAAGCCACCGCAACAGCTGCAATAAAGCCTCCAAATATGAGCGTTATCCTTTTATTAGCAGACATGATTTTGATAGATTCACCTCATCCGAGGACAAAAATTTTCCGGGTTAAAAACAAGTTAAAAGTCTTTTATTATTTAACATCTGTTCAGTGTATATTTAAAATTATTGCAATTTAAAATATAATTTACATAAATCTGATATTATACTCGTAAAAGGTTACATTGTGAGCTAACAGTATCGCAGTATAATATTTGCTAGCGGGGCTTTTATTTTGTCGCGAGGTCTCCCGTCATGCCGTGCGCGCGCCCGTGTGTGTAGTGTTGCTGTGTCAGTGTGTGCAGGGATCGCTGTCTCTCTTCAGTAATAATGTCCAGCAGTAACGCGTACAGACTGCGCTGCTCTCTCGCCGCACACGAGATGGATGTCAGGGGTCTCGCCGCCGCCGCGTTTCCCGACGGAGCCTTTGTGTCCGCGTCCAGAGACCGAACCGCGCGGGTCTGGGTCCCGAACCCGAGGTACATCTCCAGCTGCCTCTGAGACCCGGGTTACTTTCCGTTTCGTTGTTTACTCAGCTGAGTGGTATTAAGTTTTCAGAGTTAGTTAATGCATTGGGAGGGGATGCCAAATCAAGCGAACTCATCAGCATCATAGCTGAAAGGAAACTGACCGGGTTTGGTTTCCTGACAGCGACCGATCTATAAAATACTGAAACGTTAAAGGGATAGTTCACCCGAAATGAAATCGTGTGTTCACTCTCTTGTTGTTCCGAGTCCTTATAACCTTTTTTCTCTGGGACGCAGTGGAATGTGAGGCACTTACAACATTCACTTGCGTCTTTTAGTGATTGAGTCTTTCTGCCTAACGTCTGCTTTTGTGGTCCACGGAAGAAAGAAAGTCATACAGGCTAGCAGAATTTTTAGGTGCACTGTCTCTTTAAACTTCACTAAGACTTAGTGAAGAGATGCGGTTCATTTCAATTCAACTCTTTATAAAGCAAAGCTTTATTATTTATTTATTGGTGTACCTATCTCTACCTGTACTTACCTACCTCAGACTTTTTAATGGTTTTGTAAATAGGATAAATAATAAAAACACGTTACCAACATGTGTTTAACTCTCCTGTTTTTTCTTCTGCAGTGAAAACCAGGTTTTTACAGAGATGCACTGTATGAACGGCCACTCAAACTTTGTGTCTTGTGTGTGTATCATCGCTCCTAATGAAACATACCCCCGAGGACTCATCGCCACTGGAGGACACGACAACAACATCTGTGTGTTTTCACTAGACCAACCAGACCCTCTGTTCACCCTCAAGGGTCACAAAAACACAGGTACCGTCCACTGCTAGTGATGCATTACAGTGATGTAACTGCATGCAGGTTGTCTTGAAATGCCACTGGAATGATTTCTATGTTTTTTACGTGTGTGTTTACAGTCTGCACGCTCTCAGCTGGCAAGTTTGGCACAATACTAAGTGGCTCATGGGACACTACAGCCAAAGTCTGGCTTGGAGAGAAGTGCATGATGACCTTACAGGTGAAGTGGCATGGTTCTTGGTATCACCACATTAGTATCGTGATTGGTTTAGTGTGATTTATCAAATTGCAAAGGCTACAATTTAAACAAATAGATGCGCTGTGTGAGTATGGCTTGTTTGTAATGTGCATTTGGAAACACAAAATGTACCAAACCATTTTCCCAAACTTAAAAACCGGCTGTTTTAAACAAAAAAAGAAGCTTTAAGAACTTGGCAGTTGGCGGTTTTTGCCAAAGGAAATGTTTGACGAAAATAAAGAAATTAAGTTGTACTGTAAAATAAAATTATTATTTTATTATTTTTCTTAATTTTGTTTTTATTTTATTTTATAATGAAATATTCCAGTAGTAATATTTCTTATTTTTTAAAATAATTGTATTATTATTATTATTATTATTATTATTATTATTGTAGTGATATTGAGATATTCACAATGTGCAGCCTTACAAATTTGCACAGCAGACCTTCACAATGGCATTTTATATCACAATCACAAATTTTATCATGAAATCACATTTTGATATTTTTGTTAACATTTTAGTTGAAGCCTTTATTTATAATGCATTATAAAGGTATTCATAATGTATGTTCTAATGCATTAAATATTTTTATAACTAATTGTAACATAAAATGCATTATAATATTTGCTGATTCCTAAAATTGTAAAAATAGAATGTTTGTCCTGTTTTAATGCATTATACGTTATAAAGATGTAACAATGAATAGAAAAATATTAAAATGTATTATAACCGTGATTATAATTATTCACGAGATCATACATTGCGTTATAAAGTGCATTACATATACGTATACATATAAAGTGTTAATGATTTTTTTCCTGCAAATCATGCGTCCCTACATCACAGCTTTTCTTAAATAATGTTTTGTTCCCTCCCCACACTGTACCTTTAAGAGGGAGATCAGATATACTCCCATCGGCTACAATCGATTTCAGTACAGTGTGAGTATGTGTTGACTGGTTTCTTGTGTAATTGCTGCTCCTCAGGGACACAGCGCCGCTGTATGGGCCGTAGTCATTTTACCCGAGCAGGGCTTAATGCTGTCTGGATCAGCTGACAAGACCATCAAGTTATGGAAGGCTGGTCGCTGTGAGAAGACCTACACTGGTACATCGGTGCAACTGATACTTCTAATGCTTTCAACAGTGAAACAATGTTTATTTGATGCTGAAAATAGACACTGTGGTGCTTGTTTAGTTTTAACAGATCTCCAGCAGGGGTCAGCATTAGTAAAGATTGAAATGCAGTTTTGTGTGAGATATTTGTAACATTTCTGTCCTGCAGGTCATGAGGACTGTGTGCGAGGGCTCGCTGTGATAAACGAGGTGGAGTTTTTGTCCTGCAGTAATGACGCCAGCATTAGACGGTGGATGGTGACGGGTGAATGTGTGGAGGTTTACTATGGTCACACTAACTATATCTACAGCCTTGCGGTCTTCCCCAATGGACAAGGTGCTTACCTTCAGTTCTGCAGTTGGTTGGTGCTACATATTTGTGCATAAAATCTTAATTATTTATAATATTATCTTCTTTATTTTTTCCTGTTATAGACTTCATAAGCACAGGAGAGGACAGGACACTGAGGGTCTGGAGGAAGGGGGAATGTTCCCAGACTATCCGTCTTCCTGCCCAGTCAGTGTGGTGCTGCTGCCTTCTGCCTAATGGAGACATTGCTGTGGGAGCCAGGTATACTTACTGTTTCTGTTTCATATATCTAAACTATTTGCAGTTTATTATCCTGGATGAGGCTGACCATGTCACGTTTCTCTGAAGCGATGGCGTTATCCGTGTGTTCACCGAGAGTGAAGAGCGTGTAGCGAGTGCTCAGGACCTGCAGGCTTTTGAGGATGAGCTCTCCAAAGCCATCATCGACCCCAAAACTGGAGACTTGGGTGACATCAAGATAGAGGACTTACCTGGCAGAGAGCACCTTAATGAACCAGGTGAGTGGATTGAGGTGTGTCTTGAACACATGTAGTGTTTTCAAAAATGTTCAGTGTTATATATTATTTATATTCATATATTATTATGGAAGCCTGTTTCCACCAATAAATAAAAGGTGAAAAAGAAGGTAATTGCGACTTTTTATCTCACAATTCTGACTTTTTTTTCTCAATTGTGAGTTCACATATCGCAATTCTGAGAAAAAAAGAATTGCGCGATTTGAACTCTTAATTCTGACTTTTTTTTCTCCGAATTGCGTGATATAAACTCAACAATTGCAAGTTATAAAGTCAGAATTATGAGAGTGATGTGTCTTGAACACATGTAGTGTTTTCAAGAATGTTCAGTGTTATTTTTGTATTATTTTTATTCATATATTATTATGAAAGCCCATTTCTGCCACTGAATAAAAAAGAAAAAAAAAGGTAATTGTGAATTGTAATCTCACAATTCTGTCTTTTTTTTCTCAGAATTGCATGATATATACTCAACAGTTGTGAGTTATAAAGTCAGAATTGCCCGATATAAAGTCAAAATTATTTTATTCAGTGGCGGAAACAGGCTTCCATATATTATAGTACTTACTAATATTTTTATTTAGCTTTAATGTTTTGATTTAGGTTCAGTTTTTATTTTACGTTTAGTTCAAGTTTTAGCAAATTTGTTATGCACTTTTGTCATTTTTATTAGTTTATGGTTTTTATTGTCTGTTTATTTTATTGTCATTTTTATTTCGGTTTTAGTAAATTTAGTACTTCAACTTCAACTTATTTTAGTTAATTTCTGTTTAAGTTTTACTATTTATATTTTATTGTTTTCAGCTTTTTCAAATAATGGAAATTATTTTGAATAGTTTTAGTTAACAGTAACAACACTGAGAATGCTAGACAAATATTGTTTGCTTATAATAGATTACTATTTAGAATTAAAAATATATCCTAACTCTGCACTAAAAATTATGTATAAATAAATATTATATTTCATTCATTATAACAGGGTTCATACAAGGTGCTTAAAGTGCTTGAAGTACTTGAATTTGACTTTTTCAAATTTAAGTCCTGGAAAACGCTTGAAAACAGCCATATTTATGAAAAGGTACTTGAAAAGTACTTGAATGTTTAAAAGGAAGTATTTATGAAATTAGTATTAATTTTTGTTTTCCATAAAAATTATATTTTCTCGCAAAATTAACGATGCAGCGCGTCTGATACAAATACAGAGCAGTTTCATCCGGCTCTTGGGAGCGCACGAGATCTGGCGATATTCCTCCGTGAGGTGAAATCAATAAAATTCTCGCAGTCTCGTGATATCAATAAAAAGTTGATTTTGTGGTAAAACATTTAATAGTGCTTGCATTATATTGTTCAGTCTTTTACTGCATGTGCTGTTTGTTTGGGTTTCATTTGGGAATGCGTATAAAGTCTGATGCGCTTTGTTGTTGCAGCCGCTCGGTCCACAAACTGTTCCTCTGCATATGCTGTGAGTTTGGGTTGCTTAACATTTATCTGGGAAAACAGTGTCCATTATCTCACTAGATATATACTACTAGATACTATAACGTAAATCATTTAAAAAAACATGCCAATACAGGAGAATACATCAACATATTTCTATATGCAATTTGTGTACATCGCGATTTCAAAATAAAAGTTCAAACCCTGCTCTGAGTTTGCATGTGGCCAAATATTAAAATTACATGGATTTAAACGTCATTGAATCGCGCAGTAAAATGAAACATCACCAGGCCGTTGGCGCCCTCTGCAGGTATTTGTTATAATACATAATGTACTTAAGTTGGTTATATTCATATTATGTATAAGTATATTAAAAGATTAATAAATAAGCTTTCCATTGATGTATGGTGTGTTAGGATAGGACAAGATTTGGCCGAGATACTACTATTTGAATATCTGGAATCTGAGGGTGCAAAAAAATCTAAATACTGAGAAAATTGCCTTTAAAGTTGTCCAAATGAAGTTCTTAGCAATGCATATTGCTAATCAAAAATGAAGTTTTGATATATTTACGGTTGGAAATTTACAAAATATCTTCGTGGAACATGATCTTTACTTAATATTCTAATGATTTTTGGCATAACAGAAAAATCTATCATTTTGACCTATACAGTATATTTTTGACTATTGCTACAAATATACCTGTGCTACTTAAGACTGGTTTTGTACTCCAGGGTCACATATATTAATGTAGTCAATATAAAGCCTGTTTTTCACTTAGTTAGGACTATTTTTATTGCTAAAAAATATCAGATTACTCAACTGTCGCAATAATCAGTATTACTTGATTACCAAGATAATCATTAGTTACGGCTCTAGATTAGTTAAATGTTTCAAAATACAACTACATTGTTTTGCTTTTTGCGATTAAAAGACAAATGTTTTGTCATTGAAAATTTCTTAAAAATAATATTAAAATACTGTCTTGTTCTAGTAAATCAAGTATCTGTATTTTGTCTCATCCCGTGAGCTAAGTGTATTGTCACACCCCTAGTGTCTACGAGCATGATATAGCTCATAACTTTCCAAGTGTATGATGAAGCTTTTACTCTTCAGGTCAATCATATATTCACAAAAAAAAATTACTTTAAATAAGAAAAGCGATAACTTTGCCGTAGTATTCTTTCAAGTTACCACAGCTATTGCATGCTTTGCATGTGCTGCACTTTATTTGTACCATTTTGTTTTATTAGTATTTATTAGAATTTGAAAGATAATAATGATATTGTGATCTCTGATTTTATTCCTTGAAAACGAAAAAAGTAGTGCTTGAAAAGTCCTTGAAAGTCCTGGAATTTCATTTTGCAGTTTCTGTACAAACCCTGTTATAATAAATATGTTTATATTTTTGCATTATACTGTATTATTGCTGTATATACCTTCTAACTATGTGTAAAAATCTATTCTATTCTGTTCTATAGCATGTAACCATTTTGCTCACTCTATTATTATTGTATATGTGTAGGGACTCGGGATGGCCAGACACGGCTCATAAAGGAGGGTTCTAATGTTGAAGCGTATCAGTGGAGCGTGAGTGATGGACGCTGGGTGAAGATCGGAGATGTAGTGGGTGGATCTTCTCAGCAAAATTCAAAGCGAGTGATGTATGAAGGCAAGGTGAGACCCGTAGCATTGATCCAGTACATTTTGTGTATGGTATGTAAGTATTATATAGTCACTGATAGCCGTAAACTGCGTTTTTTGTTCATAAATTCATGCAAGTAATATTTTTATGGTCTGTTGTGTGAGAGCTGTTAAATGTCCAATGTTGATGCTGTCCAGTGGTTAAACTATAGTTGCAATCATGTTGTAACCTTTGTGATTTCCCTGCCTAAAGGAGTATGACTTCGTCTTCTCTATCGATGTTAACGAGGGAGGTCCTGCCTTGAAGCTGCCATACAATGTGAAGGACGACCCTTGGCTGACAGCTCACAACTTCCTGCAGAAGAATGACCTGAGTCCCATGTTCTTGGATCAGGTGGCTAATTTCATCATCGAAAACACTAAAGGCCACACTATAGGCCCAGCTCCCTCCACGGCCACAGACCCCTTCACAGGTAACCGATATACATTCACATATGCACACTTTGTTTAGCTGAAGGTCAAGACTGAAGTGCGATTCACATCCCTCCTGTGTTCTCAGGTACGGGACGGTACATTCCAGGTTCAGGAGGAGGCGACCAAGGATTTAACGCTGATCCTTTTACTGGTAGGCCTTTTTGGATAGCATTAGTTATTTGCTGATTTGAAATCAAAGTATGAGAGATGTTTATGTTTGTTTGGGCAGGGGCTGGTCGATATATACCTGGGTCAGAATCCACAGGCACAGTGTCTTCAAGCGGAGCTGATCCTTTTACTGGTAAAATACATGCAATACATCCAATACATCCAGAGCACCATATGCATACATGAATCATGTACATTAATAGGTAACACTTTATTTTAAGGTGTCATAATACAGAGTAATTACCTAATTAAGTACTTAGTAGTAGCCGTTGTACTTACATGAAACAAAATGTACTTACTACGTAACTAAGTTATGGAACAGCTTGTAATTACAGTTTGTAATTATGTAGATGTAATAGGCAGCTACTGTTACACATATGTAACAGGCCGAGTCTGTTACACAGCTACTTGTACACTTTAATACAGTCTTGATACACTTTATTTTAAGTAGCTTATGCCTGTGTAATATTGTGTAATTTTCATGTAATTAGAAAGGTATTACATGTATTTAAGCTGTGTACTGGTGGGTTAAATCAAACTGGATAAGGTGTACAGTATAGATACACATGAAGTACACTTAAGTACAATCTTGATACACTTTATTTTAAGTAACTTATGTCTGTGTACTTACATTTATAATTATGTTGTATAAAGTCTGCAACACATATGTAACAAACTTTTGATTACATAAGTAGCTGTAGTAACAGACTCGTTCTGTTACATATGTGTAACAGTAGCTGCCTATTACATGTACATAATTACAAACTGTAATTACAAGCTGTTCCATAACTTAGTTACATGGTGGTAAGTACATTTTGTTTCATGTAAGTACAACGGCTACTACTAAGTACTTAACTAGGTAATTACTCTGTATTATGGACACCTTAAAATAAAGTGTTACCTATTAAGATACCTCTCAATCCTCTCTAGGTGGCAGTGCCTATTCCTCTTCTTCTGTTACGACAAACATCTTTTTCCCCAATACGGATGGAGTTATGTTTGAACAGGCAAATACAACTCAGATTCTTGGTAAGTGGCACTTTTACATGACTTCATCTCTGTAGCCCTGCTGGCCAAGCTTGTGATTGGGTGGTCCAGGCCCGACTGGGGAGCGAGGTTGCGCAATCAGTGAAGACATACTTGGTGAAAATAACCTATCCTGCCTCCCTACATAACATTTCCTCAATATCATTTGTAGATAAGCTTCGGGAGCTGAACAACACTGCTCCTGCGGACCGTAAGCTGAGTGACGCAGCACTGGACTGTCTGGAGAAGTTGTTGCTTCTGGTTTCAGATCTGAAGAGTCAGGAACAGCCCACAGCGGAGCAGATCAGTGTTCTGTGGAGGACTTGCCACTGGCCGGAAGGTAAGGCATTGAGTCGACTTAACCTACTTAAATAAACAATTAACTGTACTAAGACTTAAAGTATCACTGATACTTTAATCAGTGTTCAATCCAGTGTTCAATCCTGTTTCTGGAGGGCCACAGTCCTGCAGAGTTTAGCTACAACTCTGATTAAACCACCTGAACAAGCTAATCAAAGTCTTCAGGATTACTGCAAACATCTGTGGCCTGTTGCATGAAGCTAACTGAACAAACTCTGAATTTCAGAATAAGTTTAGAGTTGAAAAAACCGAACAAGTTCAGCGGGATCACAAAGCTCAATGTAAACGTTCTCTGTCAACATGATCCAGAGTTTGTGATTAACTTTTGTTACATTTAAATTCACATTGCCTTTTTCTAGTTGTAAAGGTTAAAATAAGGTTAAGATGCTGACAAACAGTAGTGTTTCGTTGGACTCAGACTTGAGTCCGACTCGAACCCAACACTAGTAGCTTTTATCAACAGTTTTTTGTCTTTTGAAATGCTTCTTTGTAAAAGCAAACTGAACCAAGGAGAAAATGAAACATTGTAACATTTTAGTCCATTTCACAGTGTTATTGTGTTATTTGTATATAAGCATTTATTTTATATATATTGTCATTTTTTTAGTATTTTTTTTTTATTTTTAGTAGTTTTATGTGCATTTGTCATTTTTACTATTTTTTGTACTTTTTAAATATTACCATTTAAGTTTCTTTTTTGTTCATTTGTTCATTTTTAGTTTTTTTTATTTGATCTCATAATGTTTAATTAAACTGGACCTTCCATGGTAAAAAAAAAAAAACAAGACTTCTCTCATGAAGATGTAGGAATTCACCATTCATTTAGTCCGCTTAAACCTGTCCCTGTAAGCTTGTGCCCACATCTCAAAATCTATCTATCTATCTATCTATCTATCTATCTATCTATCTATCTATTACCATTCAAAATCAGGATCAGTAAGACTTACTTAATGTTTTTTAAAAGTAATGTTTTTTTAAAGAAGTCTCTTATGCTCATCAAGGCTGCATTAGAATGATTTCTGAAGGATCATGCGACACTTTAGACTGGAGTAATGGCTGATGGAAATTCAGCTTTGGATCACAGAAATAAATTATACTTTAAAGTATATTAAAATAGAAACCATTATGTTATATTGTAATAACATTTTGCAAGATTACTGTTTTTTTTCTGTATTTTTGATCAAATAAATGCAGCCTTGATGAGCATAAGAGACTTCTTTAAAAAAAAAACATTACAAATCTTACTGATCCAAAACTTTTGAACAGTAGTGTGTATATATATATATATATATATATATATATATAATCTGTTACACTTGGATGTACCTCACAATACAGAAGAAAAAATCTGTTGTTGCTTCCAGTCAATTAATCAGTCATCATTCCCTCCTCAGACATTGTCTTCCCTGTGTTGGACATCCTGCGTTTGGCTGTGCGCCATCCTGAAGTCAACGCCCAGCTTTGTGGTGGGACTGAAGGTGCCAGTCTTTGCAACCATCTCCTGGGTCTCATGTCTCCTGAGGGCAGGCCCGCAAATCAGATGCTGGTGCTCCGCACTCTCTGCAACTGTTTCTCTGGGTCCCACGGCCGCGCTCTACTCTTGGGTCAGCGCGAAGCGGTCCTGTCCCATGCTGGAGATCTCCGCGTCGTCTCTAACAAGAACATCCACGTGGCGCTGGCTACCCTGGTGCTCAACTATGCTGGAAGGTTGTACGGTCAACCCACTGAGATCGAGGCAAAGGCACAGTGCTTATCAGTGGCCAGCACTGCCTTAGAGGTCGTACAGGACAAAGAGGCCATCTTCAGGCTGCTGGTGGCCCTGGGGACCACAGTGGCCGGGGACAGCACCGCAAAGGACCTTGCACAATCTTTGGGTGTCAACTCTCAGATTTCTAAATATGCCAGGGTCTCTGATCCGGCTAAAGTGGGCGAGTGCTGCCGACTTGTGCTTGATGAACTGCAGTGATGTTATGAAGGTGTTGAAAGATGCAGCTGACTTCTCCTTCCATTACTACTCCTCCTTTTTCAGATCTCTTAAACCTCAATCTCTATATTAGTTTGTATTTAAATTTTCACATTTTGATGCTGAATGGATCTGAATGAATGCATGATGTGAATAAACTCTGGTGATCAGTTGAAATCCTTCCTAAAGCAAGGCTCATGTTATTGATGTAGATCAGTGGTTCTCAACCTTTTTGACTAGATTGCCCACCATTACGCATTTAGGTTGCCCATAAAATATTCCCAGTGTTTGTGCTGTAATTATGACCAAGCTGCTTGTTTCAGTTTTCATCTTGATTTGGTCTTTTTTAGCACTTTAATTTAGATTATATTGTTTTAATATAATAATAATGTATTATTTTAATAGGGATAGTTCACCCAAAAATGAATCAATAATTACTCACCCTCATGTCGTTCCAAACCCGTAAGTCCTTCGTTCATCCTCGGAACACAACTGAAGATATTTTTGATGAAATCCGAGAGCTTTCTGACCCTGCATAGGCAGCAACGCAACTGAAATGTTACCAGACTTAATTTGTTTTCTGAAGATGAACAAAGGTCTTATGGGTTTGGAACGACATGACGGTGAGTAATTAATGACAGAATTTTCATTTTTGGGTGAACTACTCTTTTTAGTCATTCTGTGGCCACATTGTTGGCTTCAGCCTCCTGGTTAAGAAACACTGATATAGAGATCATGTCATTTAACACAAAGTCAAAATGAAACAGCATTCATATCTCATTTTATTTTTGTAATGTGACACTTCTGAGTGAAACTGGATATTCTTTGAGAAAAATCTAGAGCGTGCCTTTATTTGATTGGACTGTAAAAAGTCATTCTTTTACAGGAGGTCAAAAAAAAGAAACCCTGTGACATCAGCTGAAAGAACGAGCTATTTAATTTTGATTGCGAAGACAAATTTTTCATTCACATAAAACCAGAGAGGTGTAATAATAAAGAAAATTGGTTCAATTTTGATTCCAAGTTGACATTTACGGTAAAAGAAATATATTAAGTTTAAGTATAATACCAGTGATTGTTCCACATTTATTTATTTTTTAATATTAAGCATCTGTAGTTAAAACACAGGTGAAATTCTACATGCCAGCAGTGGTTTAGCTTTCAAGTCTAACTGTCATATTCAGGTAATAAAACTAATTTACTATGCCACTGCTATAAAAATACATTGAATGGTCACAACCCCAAACATTTCATGCCTCCACTATATTATTAGCAAGACACAAAGAAAATAAAACTAAATAATCCTAAAACCAGAGCTCAAATACATACGTCTGCAGCATGGGCGGCTTTTGCCATTCCTCTTGTCTTTTAGACTATTTTAGACTCCAAAAAGCTTCTCCATGTAAACAATTTTGAAACAACACACTATCAGCTTTGTGCAAGTTAGAGCACTGTGTGTTGTTAGTCTCTTTTGGACCATGTAGAGTAGTAAACTGGCAGCTTTGTAACATGCTATACTTAAAGCATGAAGCAAGCCACCACAAAACACATCATCTGGACAATCAAACTTATATAATGTATTCAGACACTTTTCAGATACATTATGGAATATGATTGACTGCATCAGGGTTTGGTACAGCTTTAGTGATCATGATTAACTTTAGGTCCCACAGAAGATGAAAGCTTGATTTCACTGATGATGGATCTTCACAGCTATTTGCGTTAAAGCACAGGCAATAGCCTACAGAGTGCATTACCCAATCTCTCACCAAGCACAGACGTCAAACTCTTGGAAAGGTGCTGCTAGCCTGTTTTTTTAACATATAAGTTGCTAGAAATTTCTGTCTAAAAGTTTAACCTTTAAACACTATGATTCACATTTGCTTAGGCAGATATGCGTCCAAGTCACGTTTGGAAAAATAAACCAAAGCATACTAATGAACAACCTTATGAGAACCTTTCAAAAATGTTAGGTTTCTACGCTGCGTTGGACATCTCATCAGTGAATTCAGTCATAATGTCATGAAGCCAAATGTCCCGTTCCTCTTGTGAAGTGTCCACCAAGTAGATAACCACCTTACGGTCCCAGGGCTGTGACGCCTCCTGCACTGATTCCAGCTGGGCTACCAGGGGCTTCTTCTCAACGTGGTTCCTGAACACAATGGAGGCCTCCTCAGACCACTGCCTGGGTTTCACACCTGGAAAGATCAGAAACACCTTCAGACCTACAAAAAAATAATACCTGAACTTCTCAAAGTGGCAAAATGTAAAGAAGGAGCTGTTTTGAGATCAGTTCTTTCTGAGCTACAGCTTATATCGTGGCCCGTATGAGTCAGGGACTTTGACCAGCCTCTTTGGAAGCAGGAGTGATAGGCAAAACAGCACACAGTCTGCAAAGTACTTTGGTAAGTGATCTGAATGTGGAAGAGTTATATTCAGTCAGATCTCTCCAAAAGCAATTTCCTTTCAGGAGCTGTTCTACTTTAGCTGAATTTTTATTACATATTTATTTTTATAACATTTATTTCAGTCTTTCAGATCAAAAACAACTTGCGCTACACTTTTTAAACTTCTTCATTTATATACAATACTAATATGATTTTTTTTTTTTTTAATTACTGCTTTTTTCTGTATTCTATTTTTTTTTAATGGTAGAGCACTTTGCTAAACTGTGTTTTGTGTGTTTGTGTGTTCTAAAAATTGTTTAAAAGTTTGGAGTCAGCAAGTTTTTTCATGTTTTTGAAAGAAGTCTCTCCAAGGCTGCATTTTTTAAATCAAATTATTAATATTTTATGAAAATAAAACAATTTTATCAACAGTAATATTGTAAAATGTTACATTATTTCCATTCTAAAATAACTGTTTCATATTTTAATGTATTTTAAATGTAATTTATTGCTGTGATGGCAAAGCTAATCTTTCAGAAATTTCTGAAAAGAAAATTTCGGAAAATTCTGATTTGATGTTTAAGAAACGTTTTTCTTTATTAATATCAATGTTGAAAACAGTTGTTCTTAATATTTTCGTAGTACTTTTTCAGAATTATTTGAATGGAAAGTTCAAACAGAATAGAATCTTTTGTAGCATAAATGTGTTTAGTAATACTGTTGGTCAATTTAATGTGTCCTTGCTGAATAAAAGTTAATTTCTATAAATTAAAATAAAAGTAAAAGTTAATGTCTTTCTGACCCTTTTAAATAGAGCTTATTGGATATTGTTGATGAAACTGGATCGTGGAAAAATTCTCTTCTGGAAGGACAGTGGATGGGTTTTGAGAGCTGATGAACTACATGTCTAAAACAGCCTTTTCAATAAATAAAAGAGCCTTTCTAACAGGAAATGAAGTGTACCAGCCAGCTGAGCAGTGATGGCCTGGAAGGGGAGCTGGCAGAACTCCTGGGTGAGGGGCCGGAGTTGGGTGCAGCTCACCAGCTCATGTTTGCCATAGTCCAGCTGAAACACTGACACCAGACCATTGGTCAGGACTCCTTTCACCAGTACACGGTACCAGCTGCAAAATCACACAGATGATGAGTGGTCACATGTCCTCACAAAACACTTCAAATGCCTCAAGCCTCTCAGTGACAAAAACAGCTATCCTATTTCCCAAATAAAAAAATCACGCTCATAGAGGGCCACCTTCCAGCACAGTTTAGCTCTAGCCCAAATTATAAACATCTGAACCACCCTGAACCAGGTCTTCAGGATCATTAGAGACTTCCAGGCAGTTTTTTGGAGCTAAACTCCACAGGAACTCCGGCCCTTCAGTCTCATAATTGAACCACCTGACCTACCCTGTTGAAAAAACCAGCATATTCTGGTTAGGTATGTCATGAAGCATAGCTGCTGGTTTGAGCTGGTTTAAGTTGGTCCTTAGCTGGTCATGTGCTGGTCCTAAGCTCCAGGTCCTGAGCAGGAGCTAATTGCTTAGGACCAGCTAAGGACCAGCTTGAAGCAGCACATGACTAGCTAAGGACCAGCTTAAACCAGCTCAAACCAGCAGCCATGCCTCAAAACATACCTAACCAGCATATGCTGTTTTTTTCAACAGGGTAGACACATATACAAATGCACACTTACTTGTTTTCCACCTTGGCAGTACAGACTTGGTTCTTCTCCACTTTAATTGTTTTCCCTTCCATCTTATTATAATGCAGAATCATCTCCCCCATCAAATCCACCAGTTTGTACATATCGTGCCATGGCTGTAGCACAAAGTGCCCAGGATGGCATGCCACTGAAACAAACACGTCCATATTCTGCCCAATGTCGGGCAACTCCAGCAGTGGCGGAAGAGCTAGCTGTTCAGGCGGAGAGCCCGGAGGTGCTCTCTGGCTCCCCAGCGGAGATGACATCCTCTTGGGTGTGTGTGAGGCTTTATCATCAGTGCTGAGGCTGGAGGTCTGGATGGTGGCAGGGTTTGTCGGGGCGTTGAGGGATTTTAAGGGCCCCCGGCTGCTTAAGAAAACATCCTTCTGGTGGTTCCACAGATTAGAGTCGGCCAGCTGTTGGTTTAAACTGCAGCTTGTGTCATGGAAGTTCTTGCTGGTGAAGAGATAAACATGAGCGAGGCGTTTGGGCTCATCCACTTTAGCTATCTAGAAAAACAAATGCAACTGTTTTTAGTGCTTCTTTTCTGCTGTTGTTAAGTACTTTGTACAAGCATTTTGGTGCCTTTTCTACATTTTTTCTTTCTGAAATTAGCCTCAGTTTCAAAATTAAAGATGTGAAGAGAACTGGCCTTCAAGCTGCAGTCACTGCAGTGGAGAACCGTGTCTCTCAGCCACTGGACAGCATCTGGAGTCCATGAGCCCACGCTCACAGGCAGATCTGCCAGACAACACTTCAATGCCTGCAGAGTGACAAGTATAGGCAGACAGACAAGCTTACATACTATTGATCTAACAATTAAATGAACTCACTCAAAAATGACTTCTGTCATCACTGAGTCACCCACATGTTATTCCAAGTTTTTCGTATTTATAGTGAAATGTCTAAGCTGCTATCTTCATACAATGCCAGTGGATGAGGTCCATGGACAGCCTTGGATAATATGGAAAAAAGCCGTTTGGACAGCCTAACATAAAGTCATTACTGTTCACAAACAAAAGCAAGTATTACAGTTTTTTCATGCCTTTCATTCAAAAAAATACAAATGAACACAAACTGCTGTTCCAAACCACTACACTCATTAACCTCTGTGTCGTCATTAGCTGTTGTCTGACCTGGGCCGGGGTGGATATGAGGTCACGCAGCACAGGAGGTGGGATCTCTCTCAACTCAGTGACCTCAACTGACGCCTGAACGCCTACATCCACAAACAAGATGTCCACCACCCGGCTGCCGTGCAGGTTTGTTATCTATGGCGAAACCACAGTGGACAGTTATAGACCTAAGAATGATACATATGTTGAACTCATAATCACTATTTAAGTAGGAAACTCATAATTTTATGAACCTCTCCCACTTGACCACTGCACCATAATGGTCATAATGAACAAAATGATAGTGGCTTCAACAGTTCAAAGGTTAGTAGTTTTGTATCAACTTCTATATTTTTGTTTGACGTCATATTTTACACTATATTTATGTCATGTTTTATACTATATACATACACTCTTGTTCATAAGTTCGGGGTAGGTAAGACTTTTTTAATGTTTTTGAAAGATGTGTCTTCTGTTCACAAAGGCTGCATTTTCAATGTTAATATATTTCAAAATGTCATTTATTCCTGTGGTATCAAAACTGAATTTTCACCAACCTTTAACTCCAGCTTTCAGTGTCATATGATTATTTTAGAAACTATTCTAATATTTGGTGTGGTTTTGTGAAACCACATATGATGTGTATGAATTTTAATGAATAGAAAGTTCAAAAGAGCATCCATGCTAAATAAAAGAATAAATGAATTAAAAAAAAAAAATACTGACTCCAAACTTCTACATGGTAGAATGTAAGAGAAGAATTTCAGCAGTAATGAAGAATTTTGATTTCATTACCAACAAAGCCACATACAGAACCATTTTAGCATTATGAGTGATACCATAAAAATGAAAAATGTCTGAGTCTGAGGACATGTGCAGCTCAGAGTCAACATGAATGCAGTGTTCCTGGTGCATGAGGGAGCAATTCCATAAAATACATTTAAAGAAACAAATCAACAAATAGATGAAATGCTCATCTGAGGCCTCTGGACTTACAGATTTACAATAGTTGTTAATAACTCTTTTCTTTTCTTAAAGGGATAGTTCACCCAAAAATGAAAATTCGGTCATTAATTACTTCCCCTCATGTCGTTCCAAACCGTAAGACTTTCTTTCATCTCCAGAACACAAATTAAGATATTTTTGATGAAATCCAAAAAGCTTTTTGATCTTGCATAGACAGCAATGCAACTACCATGTTCAAGGCCCAAAAAGGTAGTAAGGACATCGGTAAAATAGTCCATGTGATATCAGTGGCTCAACCATAATTTTATGAAGCTACTAGAATACTTTTTGTGCGCAAAGAAAACAAAAAGTAATGACTTTATTCAACAATTCTACTCTTCCATGCCAGTCTTCGACGCGCATTCATGAGAGTATCATTAAGTCGTTATTTTTGTTTTCTTTGCCCACAAAAAGTGTTCTCGTACTGTAACTTCAGAAAATTACGGTTGAACCACTGATGTCACATGGACTATTTTAATGATGTCCTTACTACCTTTCTGGGCCTTGAACGTGGTAGTTGCGTTGCGGTCTATGCATGGTCAGAGAGCTCTTGGATTTCATCATTTGTGTTTCGAAGATGAACGAAGGTCTTACGGGTTTGGAACAACATGTGGGTGAGTAATTAATGATAGAATTTTCATTTTTGGGTAAACTATCCCTTTAACTCTTCTACTGACAGAGCAGACTCACCTCCACCCGGGACCATTTGCCTTTATATCGAGACAAACAGTTTTTGCCACAGAACGCCCGTGAAACCAGCAACTCTGATGTGACCTTTCACAAGGGAAAGATATATATGTAAGCATATTCTGTCTGCCAGACAATGGGAGGGAACACATCATGAAATGGACATAATACTTCTCTACAGGGTGTTGATATGCACTACAATAAACAGTAACTATTTAAAACACTTTGATATATACATTGATGTATATATTAGGCACTCTAGCACACAAACTGTGCCAGCAGGTAACTATTTATTAGGGATTATGTTCTTGATGCCTGCCAATCCTATTAAACCCATAATCCCAATCTGTCTATTTTGGCCTCTTCACCAAGTCTCTAGCAACATATTTGAAGCTGCACATAAAGAGATTATGCCTGTTGCAACTGCGGTACCTGGGAATGGAAATAGTTTTCAGTCTTCTCCAGAATTTCGTTGAGTTTAGTCAGGCCTCTGGAGGGCACCTGACAGTAGATCGTCCCATCTGAGCAAACGCTGGTCACATTCACATTCATGTAGGCACTGTTCGCCTATGACAGAATACCAATATATATGTCATTCACTTAATCACTGATTAACACACATCACAGGAATAAATTACATTTTAAATTTTTGAGTATTGATTATGCAACAGTTATGGTCCACAAATTTGACTGGCTAAGCAGATTTCCAAAAGCACTGATATAACTGGTGTAAAATACTATAGTAGTATAAGTACTGTATGAAAGTATTACCATGCTTTTTGGACGTGCTACCTTGGCAGTAACATGGTATTCATAAGGCACACTGGAATCTACCCCAAGGTACCATAACAGTATTTTTGTATAGGAGGGTTTCATTGTAATATCAAACACTTTGATTTTTGGTTACCTTTAAGGGACTCTCTAAGGATCTGTCTTGTAGAGATTTCATACAGGCAGCATTGATGTTGATATCATCATCTTGTGATGTGTCATACAGGACCACCAGAGGCACTTCCTGACGCTCTAAAATCTCAGCCAATAGGATCTTGCCAGTGGCCATGGACTCAAACCTCTTCAGTACTGCCTGCTCCTGACTGAATGACTCCAGGCCTGAAACAAATTAATATTAATTAAGACAATATTTGGCATTAAATGTGAAACTATTTTGTCTGTGAATTCATAACTGAATGCAAATCTTACCTGCTAGTTTACATTTGGTGGCTTGGAAAGGCAACCTATAAAACTTCTCATGTAACTCAAATAATTTGCTCTTGCTGATGACTTCAGAAAAGCCATGATCCACGTAGTACACCTGTTTAAACATCAACATATAAGTGCAGTAATAATTATTTCAAAAACAGAGCATTATCTTATGGTTTATGAATGAAGATATTGCACAAATGTATCACAGATATAAACAGCCTCATTTCTACAAAAGAAATGATCCACTGTGAACTACACTAGACCAGTGGTTCTTTACCAGGCGGCCAGGAGATTATTAAAGGGATAGTTCACCCAAAAATGAAAATTCTGTCATTAATTACTCACCCTCATGTCATTCCAAACCCATAAGACCTTCGTTCATCTTCAGAACACAAATGAAGATATTTGATGAAATCCGAGAGATCCGTCAGAAGTCCGTCTTAATTTGTGTTTCGAAGATGAAGGGGTTTTGGAGTTTGGAACGACATGAGGGTGAGTAATTAATGACAGAATTTTCATTTTTGGATAAACTATTCCTTTAAAACAATACAAAAACAAGTTAAATCATTTAACAATCAAGATGAAACTTCATATTTCTTATTTTAATTTAAAAAGTCACGAAAATTTCTGTAATGAACATACATTTTCTTTTTTATTATGTCAAGATCTAAAGTATTTTACTGAGTAGAAATTGCTGATAAATCTGTGATTTCCAGAAGTCATATAAATTCATTATTGAACATTAAAGCACATTCAAATGACAAATTACAGAATTTACTTATTTTAATTTGAATATAATTTAATATAACTGTTTTAGTTAATTATTTTAATATATTGCTCCAAGCTTCTGAAACACAAAAGCAAACAGCTTTATCACTACAGCAGAAGTACCAGAAATATCCTTTGAATACTGTCTTGGATAATGGGGGGCCTTAAATTCGAGCAGGCTGAGAATCACTACACTACTCTATTATGTCTAGTTGTGTTCTTCGATGGCCCCATAACGCACCTTGACCTTGTCGGCCATGACCTCACAGACTTGTGCTCGGAGTATCTCCTCCTCTTCCTCAGCACATACAGCAGTCAGCTGACCTGTTAATGGTGAGGTCAGAGCCACCTTGTTGCTGTCTTGCCCATAGAACTCTCTCATTTCATCTTCTAACTTTTCCTGGGCCTTGGAGTAACCTGCACCTATGTACCTGCATATAAACAGACACACACACTTCATCAAGAGTATAACAGTGGACGCCAGCGTCCTGACAAGATTTTCCCTCCACAGGCATTTCCAAAAATTCTTCAAACAAAGAAAGTATTTTTGCACCAGACTGTTGCACTCTGTTTACTGATACTACTTAAAGTTTGTTAAGGCATTATAAGGGTCACACCTCTCAAAAATGGTAAAATATTGATTATAAATCACACCTCAGAATGACGCTGTTTGTGTCACTTGCTTCCACCACCAGGACAGAAGGGTATTCTTCTCTAGGTATAACAAGAGGAGGAACAGTCTGGCTGCTCAAACGCCGCTCTACTGTTTCTTTCCATCCCGACTGGTTACGGTTCTCGTCTTCTACTACTTTTGCATACAGAATTGCTCTTTTGGGGTTGTCCGGCATGGGGTAGTCAACCGTGCATATATCTGACAGCAGGGTGAGGTGGTCAAGCACAAACTCCGGTAGTTTACATTTATATGTGTCCTGATACAGTTTAGGCAGAGCGTGGGCCCACAGGCCACTGCTGTATTTCAAGAGCAGCTCTCCAAGCTTCTGCTTGACTTCGGGTGGCAGATCCCTAGGGGACGTCGGAGTGCTTGATTTGGAAGTAGCAGATGATCTTTGAGTCTGAGGTTTTTTGTGATGAAATGGGGATTTGTCATGGGTGGGGGGTGTAGCAGCGCTATGTGGGGTAATCTGGCTAGTTTCTTTAGCAGGGTAAAGCAGCAACTCTTGAGGTTTGCTACTGCATGGTTTTTCAACCTGTAAACCAAGCAACAAGACAGCATTTTTATTCTACAGACAAATACATAGAGCAAATGTATTATAATTATTCAAGCACACTTGAGTTTAAGGTCTCAAAAGGGATATTTCCCAATCAGTGGGCATTTATCAACCACTTTACCAGACTGGATACCCCTAAACCTAGCCTCAAGTGGGTTAAAGGGGTCATGAACTGAGAAACCAAATTTCCCTTGATCTTTTGGCATATAAGAGGTTGTAGTGCTATAAAAACATCCTGTAAGTTTCAGAACTCAAAACTTTTTTGTTAGTCTAAAAACAGCTTATATTGAAGCCAGTCTGCCAAAACGACAGCTTGTGGAATTTACAACTCCATGATGTAATAGTGTGGCTAAACACCGTCTTCGCAGAAGAAGATCAACGCCTGCTTCTAGATCACTGCCTGTTTAGCCCGATTTGTGCATGTAGTGTAAATAACGAGAGGCAAACGCTACGCAGGTCTACGCAGATATCAAACGATAAAGATGGCTCTGAAGACAACAAGACGCTGTGCAGTTCCAAGCTGTGGAAAAACTGTCTTTGCATTGCCTTCCTTCTGATCCCAACATTAGGAAAGACTGGATGAACTTTATTTTTAATTAAGTTCCAGACCGGGTCAGTGAGAACTTGGTCCTTTGTTCACTTTATTTTACCGCAGATTCGTTTACAAACTAGACACAGTTCGACGCAGGATTTTCAGAAAGATTGAAACTATAAGACGATGCTGTGCCAACTACACTGGATCCGACATTCATGTCGCAACACGTAAGTGTGAGTAAATGTTTTTATTATGTGGTCACTATTGCTTTGTCTGTTTGCTATGCAAACAGATTGTTTGATACAAGTATTTATGCATTTTAAATCTAAATCACTGCAGCTTCCATCTGTGAAGGACATAGGCTGTCAAACACACACAACTGTTAGCCAATCATAGCAGTGGGCATTTACTTCCGAGTCTACAATCCGCCACGCCTATTCAAACAGAGCGTTCTGATGAGGGGGGTCAAAAACAGGACAGAATATAGCCTATTACTTCTAAATTATGATGTTTTTTGATGCAAAAATCTTGATAACATTATAAGTGGACCTCAGAGAACAGTACAAAATGAAAAACAAAGGGAGTTCATGACCCCTTTAAAGCAAACCAAGTAAAGCAGTTGAAAAACACCCACAGACTGAGAAATGCCCTTAATTTGATTGGGCAATGGCCCCTAGGGTACTGCAGAAACCTATACTTGGACAGACTTCTGGCTGCCATCTGGTGGGACTGTGACTGTGAACTACAATAGCCACATCCATGTGCTCAGTCCCCTAAAAAATACAACACCAATTTCTGTTTCCCATTTTTTGATTAATTTAATCCCTCACCATGACAAAACTGTTCAGAGATATGAAAATCAGTTCACAATTTAACATCTTCAGTGTCTTGGCATAATGTTGACCAAGTTTGGTGAGAGTCACATGAATTGTCTCCAATTCTCTCTCCAGCCCTTAGAATTGAACAGGCAAATATGCAGAGTGTAGGTGCTACACACAGTGAGGAACAACAAAAGAACAAGGTAAATGTGAATTATGTTAATGGGTTTGGGTTTCTGACTTCAAAATGGTCTTATATTGTCAATAAATGGTCTTTTTGAACTGGGGAGGACATTTATTTTCATAAACTGATTCTCATGTCTTCATCCCATTAATGACACATTTATACATAATGCTAACTACTGAGTTCTACTGACATCAGGTGACAAGCTAATCAGGCATCTGTAAACTTACAGTACAAATGTGCGTCCAGTGTTCCAGGTCTTTCAGGGCTTCACTGGGTAGATCTTGTTTATAATGTTCTCGATACAGCTGAGGCAGCTTGGATACCCAGAGGCCATTGCTGTGCTTATTAAGAACCTCTTTAAGACGGAACTGCACCAGCTTGGGACTGTAAGGTGCAGAATGAGGCAGCCTGGGTTTTGCTGGAGTTGTGTTTTCATTCAGGTTGGAAGGGGCTAGAAATATCAACAACATAAATGCTGAAGCTTATTAGCAATACTGCCTTGACAAACTATAAACTAAAGCCATAAAATCATTAACAGATGCTGAATAAATTTGCAGTGAATCATAGACTCTATTCATTAAGTCTTATGACAAGTTTGTCATTATTTATTCACCCTCAGGTCTTTCAAAGCGAATGTCTTTCTACTGATTAACTTTCTGGGTGAACTACCACTTTAAGATATAGCCCATAGCAACATCAGAACTGAAGGCATGTAGTCCTGAGAGATCCCTCTGTGTAACAGCGGGAGCTTTTTGCCTGCTTGAGACAGAAGATGACTGTTCTCTTTTCATCCTTAATGAACATCCCGTGCCTGGAATGTTTTCCGGGACAGGAGTTTAACTTGGAGACTCCAGGATAACTGTAAACTTTAAAGGAATTTCTTGTGGAGAGAAACCTTGCATATTTAACACTTTTCCACCCAAAATTTGCTCACCATTGCTCTGCTGTTGGTTTTGGGAGAGATGGGCATGGACTTCTTTTTGGAATCTGGAGGAAAGGATCATTCTTTTGTCTGATCTAGAAAAAAAAAACATGAGATTATATTAAGGAGAACTTTAAATCTGTAATTTTTAGATAAAGATACTGCAAGACTTTAACTGACCCTTTACCAAAAAATTTCATTTGTTAATGGAGTGTATCCAGGATTATAAAACAGCCACTCAACACTCTTTACAAACAACCACACTCAGACCTCTTTAGGTGGACCAAAAGCAACAAGTTCTCATTTTGGTCCATAAGAAGGGACCTCAGTCCACAATTTTTTAATCAAGCCACTAAAATGTTTTATTTATTGTAATTACCTCTTGATGACTTCATCTTTGGCATTCCACTGAATCAAAGTCTGCATGACAATTCACCATTTTTTAATTTATTTTTAATTTTTTTCTCCATTCTTAAACTCCACCCCTCGACAATCAACTGCATTCCTTTTTGAGTGCAACCCCCATATCTCAAAATCCAAACATCAACCAATGGACAGAACCAAGTTTGCACCCTATATTGTTTCTTTTCCGATAATCTGTTTCATGCTTATGTCCATCACAGTACTAAAGAAAATATAATGATGCAAAATAGGATTGTTGGAGAAAAAATAATACATAAAAATGAATACAAATTTGCTTAATACTCCATTATTGCTGGGTTAATTGTGTAATTAATTGGTCAGCTTAATTCTGCTGCAAAATAGCCTAGTACAGTTTTCATAAATGAAGCGGACAGGAGGGATATAGAGCAAATAATACAATGGTGATAGTAAGGACAAAAGCAGACATTTTGGCAAAGTGCTGCAGCATGATAAAGCAGGGGTGTTGAGGTCTTTTTGCGTATGATTCTAGGTGTCAAATGACCCAAACTCCCCCTCAACCTGTACCAAAGGGAAAGTGCTGATTCACTGTGGACTGGTTTAGAATGGCTAATCTGTGAGAGAATGGAGGGAGGATTAACAAACCCCAGTATACCCGCTTAACTCTGCCACCCTCCGCATCCCTCACAGCCATTGTGTGTGTGCCACAGTAAGCGACACAGAACACAATTCTAAAGAGTGAGGTCAGTTGTTTGCGCTCAATGGTTTTTGGCTGGAGTGATTTCACACACACACAGACAGCACCCTTCATTCGATTGCTGAATAAGCACTGGGTTCAGACAACATTCAGCTGAAATACTCTCTGTTATTGCCAATCAAGTCAGACAGTATCAACAGATAGAGACACGCAGTTGCAAAACTGTAAAATTAAGAGCTTGTTTCTGTTGACTCATTAGGACTTGATTTGTATTCTCAGCTACGTGCTTGGCAATATGCTGCTCACACAATGGGTGCACTTACTTTAAAAGATGCTTTTTTTGTACGAAAGTGTCAGCTGTATTTTTTCTCTTTCAATATATGATTTTCCCTTGTCTTTTAAAGTACTTAAACTAATTTATATAGTTTTCTTAATGTGGCTATAATTTTACCTATTTTTATAGTATTTTATCACAGTTTGAGACTCCACATGACAGGCTTTGTGCTTTTGAGTCTTTCACCTTTCTGAGGGAAGAGAGGGTCTTCTTGTGGGTGTGTTTGGGGGTGTGCTGTGGGGTCTGCCGCCTTTCCCATCAGGCTGGGAGTCCCTCATGCTTCCTGTGCGAGGAAGGGGGTCTCCATGTCCCCCTCCACGACCTCCACCTCGCCCCAGACGTCCACGATGGTCAGGCTGTCTCAAAGATGTCCTTGGCCTTGCTATGAAGGAAATGAGACAAAATCTAAATAAAAAAAGTAAAATATATAATCTAATACATAATGTAAAACATATATGTAAAAAAATTAAAAATTTATATATATATATATATATATATAAAACACAAATAATTTTAGGCCTATTTCCCATCTACAAAGACAGAATTTGAAGCGTTTGATTGTCCTGTGACCCATTTACAGTGTTTTGTAATGACAGGAATTTCCTTGAACAACAATTTCTATCAACACACTGCAAGTAAAGCACACTTCTTCACATGAACACTATTACTGCAGGATTACACTGTGTGTTCACCAGGTACTAATAGAAAAGCAAACAGAAACCACCATAATCAGTGGTTCTGTCTACACTGCATGCACACCACAACGAGTCACCAACAGTACAATGATGCAGTAAGCAGCATTCTCTAACAATAATATTAATAAGATGAAAAAAAAAACAGTATATCTCTGATTGTAAGACAATAAAGGATGCATTGCAAACACACCATAAAGGTATCATAAACTTGGTCCATACGTCTCATGCACTACATTCCATGTGTTCTAAAGCCATACAACAGCTTTATGTGACAAACTGTTGTCATTTTTCCTTAAAATCTCTGATGGATTAAGTGCTGTGATCAGTGAGTCAGTGAGTGGAACCTGAGACAATATCACTCTGACTCATGCTGTTTCTTTAACTGAAAAAAATCCAACTCAAAAGAACAATTTGTTCACAAATCAGATATTACTGCTTCTCTCATGAAAACATCAAAGAGAGCTATGTCAAATGAATGCCAATATTTTTAGTGAATTGTGAACTGTGACAAAACGCTCATTTAGCTTCAGAAGACTTGAAATATTGTGCATGAGTAATATAGATTGGTTTTATGGGTAGTATATTGCTTTTGCTCCTTTTGTGCTCCATTTCTCCTTTGTATTCCATGGAAGAAAGACAGTCATACATGTTGGGAACAACATGGGGAAAACTAAGCAACAGAATGTTTGTTGCGCTTAATCCTTTAATCAAACAGATGAAGCCAAACACTGTAAGCTAGATCAAACATATATTATTACACACAAGTCAGTTTACTTTACAGACAATCTATAAGGTATTACTCTGCACATTTTCCTAACAAGAGAACCATGAAGTTTCTGGAAGTCAGCATAATCACTAGAAATTAAAACACTCTCTTCTTTACACATTCAGATAACAAAGAACATGAAATGTGACAGCAGCTGCAAACTTGTCTCAATTAAATAACAATTACATCATATTCAGACACTAGGACTTCAAAACCATTTTCTCTCATACACATGCAATATGACATCATACCACTAACCTGACTGTAACAGAATGACATCATACCTTCCAACCCGGCAGTAAACTCAGCCGGCTGCTTCCTAAGCAGCCCAACCGGCCTAGCGTGGAAAAGTGGCAGCAATTTAACACCTTATCACTGTCTACAGCCCTCCTGAGATAAGCGCTCTACAGGCTGATAGTTTCTGCAAGACAGCGGACGGTGAGCCAAGAAGACAAAAACAGGCAGAGCATCACCGCAGCAGCGGCAGTTGAGCCATTAAATAACAAATGAGGGGAAAAAAAGAAACGTTTTCAGGCAATCCTCCCCTGAACAGCCACGCAGGCTCTGCTGTACCTCTCCACAACACTGCAGTCTCCAGACCTCCCTCTCTCACTGTCTCTCTCTCCCTCTAGGTCAATACAGATGCCCGCTTTCTGCTGTATCACGGCAAGCCAAGTAAGTACTGAGTCACTGATCAAGGGACAGCGTAAGCACTGAAAACGCTGAAGCTGATGGTGAGTTTGGAGTTCCCAGAACAGCCGCAACCTGTAATCTGAATGATCTAATGCAGAGCTTTATTCTTAGTACATCCAGAACTGTGCTCACATCCTCAGAGGAGTTTAAATAGGCCATATGCACAAAAAACACACAGGATGCACAGGACACTAGCATGCATCCTCTTTAAAATGTCTCGTGGATAACACATTACAAGAAGTGCTGCATCCACAGTCGCATCTAACAAAACTGTAATACATTTTAATGTAACTTCTACTAAAACTCATGCATTTGAATGTATTTGTAGTTATAAATGTTTATGTTGCAACTGTAAATGTAACATTGAATAACACTACAGTTAAAATTATAATAAAGCACAGTACATTACATGTGCTTTTGTGTTTTCATCAACAAATCAAAATAAATGTACTTCTTTAAAGCATGACCAAAGATTATTAATGATTATTTAAAAAGTACTTTTAGCATATATTCTCTATATGATGTATTCTGAATAACACATTAAAGTAAGAGTTGCATGCACAGTCATATTTAACAAAACTAATTAGAGTCTCACCGTTCAGTGCAAGAGGAGCTACTGGTTTGACTCTCATTTGACAGTTCACCACTTGAGGTCGGCCGGTCCTCTTAGCTGTGCGCTGCCGGGCTGCAAGCCTAGTAATGTGGGTCATCTCGTTTCCTGTGGTAGCATGGCACACCACCTAAGGGATTTTAACCATTTAAAGTTTTAGTATTCACATATACCTGCTGAATTACTGAATTTCAAAAGGTAAGTGAGAGACTTACCTCCCCAGTCTGCCCTTTATCCAGTTTCACGACCGAAGGCATGCTGTGCAGGAGGGCATCCAGCGTGGCATACCCCAACTGTTTATAAGGTATGAGCTCACCCGTCAGGTCTTTATACTCTACCTGCAGGTTAGACAGTGACACGCCACCCTTACTGGACTGAAGTACCGCCCGTACCATCTTCTTCACCAGTTCCTCATCCGCCATCTTAAAAACAACAAAGAGACACAACTGTTCAAATATTTGAATTTGGTGAGATTTTTAAATTTTTTGAAAGGAGTTTCTTTTGTTTACCAAGGCTGCATTTATTTGATCAAATTAATGTAAATTAACGTAATTAATCGTTAATGGGTTTATGCATTGATCTCCTCTATGCTGAAGAGTGTTATTGATTACAACACATAGAAACCTACTGGACATCAATGACCAAGTCTGATAGCTGACAAACAGTTAAATGAGTAGAAGAGATCTCATCAAGTCTTGTTTATCCAAACTAACCAATGGCAAGTAAGAGTATGCAGCTGTGGTACTGCTGGCATTTCATGTCATTTTATTTTTGGTATGGGCATAGTGGTATTGCTTATGTGACTAAATGAATTTAGCAAAGCACACTGCCTTCTAGACTAGCCAGTCATAACCAGACAGTTAAAGCTGCACAAATGGATCATCACATAACACACTGTTTATTCGTTTTATGGCCAGTCAGAATGGCTTATGTTCAAGAAAGCAAGAGCCAACACCAGCAGTTTAAATCAGGAAGTATCCATAGAGACCACTTGTGAAAGAGAAATACACTTTAGCATACTTTTAAAAAGAGTACTTATTATGGAAATAATACACTTTAAAAGAATATATTTAAGTGTGAACTGAATGTAACGTTTTCAGACACTTAACTGCATATATAAACTGCATAATTATAGTTTATATTTATATTAAATACAATTAGCTGAACTTTAGAGTGCTTTTTCGGCCCACTTGAGAAGGATTACAGTAAGTAGACTAAATCTTTACATGTAATTTCATAATTACTTCTATTGTCTTTTAAATGTGGTTAAAGTCTGTAATGACAATTATTTGTGGTAAATATACTTTAAAGTCATTTTAATTGAAACTTGTAAGTCACGTATTTAAATATATTTGTAATTACACATTTGTAATAATTCAGTTGCAACTTAAAATACATATAAAATGTTACCTTTGTAATATTAAATAACACAATATTAAAACTATTACCAAGTATTTTACATGTGCTAGCACTGAATGTTAGTCAGCACATCAAAAGAAGTGTACGTCTTTAAAGCACAACAAAAAATACCATTAACAAATTTATTTAAAATGCACTTTTAGGTAAAACTTTTATTTTGAAATACAAAGTCCCCCTTTTAAAAGTGTAATTAAGTGTCTTTAGAAACATAGTCATTAAAAAGATTTTAAGAAAAAAGTACAGGTTTTTAAGTACACTACAAATGCACATTCAAGTGTGTAACAAACATCTACCCAACTTTTGCAATAAATGCAAACCTTATTAACTCTTAACGTCAATCACTTTTAGCATGTCATTATATCGCACATATTTCATTCTGTATTATTTTCTATTACTTAGTAGTGGTGTACATATTCATAAATAATTTCCACTTTGACGGAATAAGCCAATAAGGCGCCTTTTTGCATACACATCACAACAAATGCATTCCTCCACAAACTATTTGTTGTGGTGTTTAGGAAAGTGCTGTAGTTTTTTTGTTGCCAAGTTGTGCTTTAGGAGAAAATTACATCTAAGGTTTATAGTGCATTATTTACCAAAAAGGATCAAAATGACCTGAAGAAAACAGAGCAGTTAAATAGGTTTGATCATGCCTGTAATAAATGTCATAATAAACCATGAAGCTGCAGGTAGTTGACACAACATACAGTATAGTAATTCATCTAAAACTACTTTAAACAGCATTAAATCGACTGCAATATTTTGCTGTGACCTTATAAGCTTCTCTTTCCTTTATATTCATTTACATTTTATTCTAAAATCTTGATGTTATCCGTGTACAAATATCCGTGTTATTTGCCAACACACCTGAAGCACAAAGTGAGCATCTATCACATGAAATGAAAGAGAAAGTAATGAGGATTAGCATAGCAGTGCTCATGTGCATTAAGTTTAGAAAGCTGACCTGCTGTTTTCAGGACAGATAGAGACACACCCTTTATTCTGGACAACACTTAACGACGGTCGCCTTCAAAAACACTTTTTACACAGCTCTTTTATAGTTAAACGACTTTATTTAGCTGAAGTTTGATGTAAGTTAGTGTGTTTACAACAGTGTAGTTGACACAATGAGCAAGCATCATATTTTCAGTGTACGTGTTAAATAATTTTGACCGGCCGGCTAACATTACTGTCCCAAGTTATCCGCTCAATTCTCAAATATCTGACTATGAGCATGTTTTAAATGTGTATTCTGAAGTTTAATTTCACTTATTTGAACCGGGTGGTTATTCGCGGTCTGTTTAGCTCGCTGTCAATCAAAGTTACAGTAGTAGCTGACACTCATACGCGTCTCTCTTCCACCAAAGCTGCTTACATATAAAGCGGCGAGTTCAGATACTTTCACAATGTCTGAAGTCTTACCGCTCAGTGGATGTGGGTCGGTCAGGCCGGTTTAGGTGACAGTGACTGGCTCTGTGACACTGGTCGCGGTGTCCTCCTCGCGGTCTGTCCCGCTGAGAGCTGCTCGCACCATCCCGTCTGTGATTAGACACAGCGCGCATGCGCACTACACACAGCATAAGCAGGTACAAAAGACTACTGATGTATTGTATTATACTGTCCTTTTACTGTTTTTTTTAATTAATTTGTTATTGTTTTATAATTTTTTAAAAACCAAAAAAATAATTTTTTTGTGATTACCGCAGAAAAACTGAGAATCGGTGCGTATAGTTGTCAATATCAACTATTTAAACGAATTTGAGCATATTACTTCTAAACCTACTTTAATTTTTAATTGCTTACCAACCTATATTTTAGCATATTTTGCACTGACTGTTCTATAAAACAGCCAACAGGTGGATTTCTTGATTTCAATGTTGCAAACTAATGAGCATTTATTGGACGTCTTGCACCAGAGGGCGCTTGAGCCGCGTTCAAACCTCATTCATTCGATTAGAACGCTGAAAATGTAATCGCTTAAATATGTTAATTACAAATAAACTGAGAAGTTAACAGAAATCCAACTCAGCATCTTTATAAACTAATTTCAGCTGCCTTGTTAAATGATTGTTATTGGGCCTGGATAATCACTTATATCTGAATAATGATACTGGTAAAAGTCAAAACCTATTGAATTTAAAATATATATTTGAATTTAAGAGGCTTCTTCTTGCATCTTTTTTTTTTTTCTATGTCCATAAAATACCCTCGTTCATTCTTTTCTCACATATTCTGTTTAGACATTGGTAAGTGGGCACACATGAGCCAAACTTGAAGCTCTAGGGCTAGTATGGTTTGGCTCATGAATATTAATTAGCAGACATAACTAGACCATCCAGTGCTGCCTGGAACACCAACCAGCAGGGACAGCTTTTGCCAAAGTTGTGTCCTAAAGATTTAAAACCTTTTTTTACTTAAATTGTTTCATTTTTTATTATCATAATACACTTCTATCATAATACACTTCGACTAGATTTTAAGGGGGGAGATAAAAGCACATTAGGTACTCTTTAAACCTATTGTAGGCTACTGTAATCAAGAATTCATAAATTGACATTTTCTAGAATGCAAATACACTATAGTTTCAAGCTGGGAATAATTTCAAGAAGCAATAAACTGGTTCTGTCAATCACTGTATTTCTTAATTATAATTAATGCAATTGACATTTCTTACCGGGTCACTTTGACCCATTACAATTTTTGAGTTGTTGGAAATACTGGTTTATCTATGATTTTGTGACTTATTCTCATTTATAGTCATGAACATGCCTACAAAGTGTTGCAAAATTTCTATTATGATTTTGATACAAAGTGCATTTTGTTATGTCAGTTTCTCAACTTCCCTGTGAGGGTATTTACATTTACATTATGCATTTAACAGACACTATTATCTGAAGAAACTTACACTGCATTGAAGGTGTACGTTTATCAGTTCACTGGGAATCAAACCCATGCATAGCCATGTTTTGAACGTCATGAAAGCACACAGAAGAAGTGCTTTTCCACATTTCTTCGGTTTAAAATGTTAAAATGTTTTTCAAAACAAATGTTAAAAAAAAAATGGTACAATACTTTTTATAATGTTCACAGGTAATGAAAAATAAATGTTTATAAAATAGTTACAAATCACGTTCATGTGTTTATTTTATAAAGTGTGCATACTGAAAGCACTGAAAATTTGTATGTTATGTGATTTTGGCAGTAAGCAGTTTTGTTTTTAAAAGAACAGATAACCTTGGCACGAATAAGTTAGAGTTATGTTCTCTATTATAGATCAGTGGTAAGAGGTGTTAATGTTAAATGTTTGCTGTTTTTGCCTGATTTTACCTTTTAATGATTTTTGATTAATTGTATTGAATCCAATTAGGGTCAATTTGACCCCCACCATAAAGACTATACCCACATAATACAAAGGTTTTAAAACTCCTTTCTTTTAGGCAACCAGAGAGGAAGGGGAAATGCTGACACTCTTCCTCTAAAGTTTTCTGAGTTAAGGACAGGAGTCCGTGCAGTCTTGTAATGATGTAACATACGCTCTTAAAATCAGTTTCTCCACCTGTGCGCGTTTATTTGGTGACAGTGCGATGAGCGCGTGATCGAGAGCGCGCACTCTGACGGGATGTCAGCCGCGGTCCGTAGAAACTCGTCCAGAACCGGGAACGGCGTGGAGTCCGGTCCAGACGGAAATCGGACGATACGGAGAGAGCTGTCGACTGAGAACACGCACAATGAATGGGATAATATTATGGGTTCTTCATCTAGAGGTAGGGACGCGGTTGAGCAGCACGAACACCATAGAGAATTCAAATTAAAAAGTGTGTTTCTTAACATTTTTTTTTTTTTTTTTTGATGCATGCATTCTTATGTTAATGAACGTGTGAAGTTAATCTTGAATAATATGGTCATACATATTGCACTGCCTGATACTGGGTTATCTCTATTAAAACAGTTTATAAATATGAAAATCATATTTTATTTTATCACAATGTCTCAATTAAGTGAACATAGGGGAGAATTCTAAATAATTGCAGTGCTTTGAGCAGATGTTGCTCTGCAGTGACTTCTGGAAACACAGACTTCACAGAAATCTAGCCATTTCTTGTTTTGGATCTTATGAACTTTGGATTATTCTATTGAACTTTTCTGTGTCCTTCACTTTCCATCCTGTTATTCTTGTGTAAAAACCCTGAAACTAACAATGGCATCATCCTCCAGGAAGTGACATCGCCATTTTGGTGGGAAACCAACAGCACAAACATCAATATATATATATATATATATATATATATATATATATATATATATATATATATATATATATATATATATATGTATATTTATTAGCAATGGATTTAATGGATTCTGTGATGTTTTGTGGTATTAACTGGTTTGTCTCAAAAATATTAAAAAAGATCAGTAATGAAAGTTGACACCCTCATGTGAGCTACCTCTCACACTACTCAATAGCTAACAGGTTTTCATTTCCATCTTGTTAGTTTGTTGTAAAGTTAATTAAGTTTGAATCAATAAAGTTTAAAAGTCTGGATTTGACTACAGTAGGCTATTTCTGAAAGCCTGATGTAAAATTCCTTAAACTACACCACAATTATCTAGTAAAGTGTTGAAAAGGTACAAATTACCCACATCATTGTTAAGACCAAGATTAAGGGAGTGTGTAAATTTCTTTTCAGATTTTAAGACCTCAAGAGGAAGCATCAAAGGTACTTCAGGAGCTTCTGATGATAACATACCAACAGGTGAATCCAGCTCTCCATATACAACACTAACTTCCTCTTACTGGGACTGATGTGAATAAATCTGTATAAATGGCCTCCATTGTCTTGATCGCATAATAATCTCAAATTATAATAGAATATGTATGTAGAAAAAACTGTCCAGAGTTGACAGTTCTTGGTCGGTGTACTTTAAGACAAGTTTCTGAGACAATTTATTCACCTTCATGTCATTCCAAACCTGTATGAATTAATGGAACATGAAAGAAGATACTCTAAATAATGTTGGGAACCAAACAGTTTTGCTGATCATAGACCTCCATTGTACAGTTACTGAGAGATTTCTCAAAATATCTTCTTTTATGTTCCACAGTAGAAGGAAAGGGTTAGTGTTGACCACAGCAGTGAAGCATCACATGATTATGGTAAAATACAAAATCTGAACTTGAATTATGAATATTGCTCTTGGGATGAATGTTTTAGATTATAACTGAAGAATTTACCGCAGTATAAAGGTTTGGTTTATGATGTCACCTTACATTAACTGACTGGCTTCTTTACGTCACTAATTCACTTAAATTACACATTTACTAGAGCTGACTGGAATAATTTCCATGTGGAGGCTGATCTGTTAGTGTTGGATGCAATGGTAGATATAATGTTAACTGTATACGCCGTTTCCTGTTGCAGTTTTGGCTATGCAGCTGGCGATGGTGGAGGGGCCAGATCGACTTCCTGCCAATGAGGGCACACAGGAAGTGCTTCGCAGGAAACTTTGTGTGCTGGAAGCTGACCTCTCAGGGGTCATGACCTTAATCTCTGTATGGTCATCCCTATTTGGACTACATAAAATATTCAAAACCTTTCTGAAATGTATTTCAGATAAATACACACATTTAACACTGATTTCCCTGTCTTGCAGGAGTTGTCTGCTCATTTTGTATCCATCAACAGTGAGGAAAGGACTATATTTATCACATTTAAAACACTTGAAGAAATATGGAAGTTCAGCACATACCACAAAATGGGTCTGTTCTTATTTTAGTGCCACAGATATACTGTTGTATGAGTCGGTGTTTATTAATAATGTCAAGTACTGTATTGTTTATAAATAGCTGAGTCTGGTGCATTACCAAAAGTTTACCAAAAGTTCGATTTTTTAAATGTTTAAGTCACTTATTTATGCTCACCAAAGCTGCATTTATTTGATTAAAAATACAGTAAATTGTAATATTGCAAAATTATTATGATTTGCCATCACATAATCTTTCAGAAATCAATATAAAATGCTGATTTGGTGCTCAAGAAACATTTCTTATTATTTTCAATGTTGAAAACATTTTTTTCTGCTTCATATTTTTGTGGAAAACATGATACATTATCATTCAAAGGTTTGAGGTAAGATAGATTTGAGAAAGAGAAAAAAAGGAGAAAAAAATATTATTTTTATTCAGCAAAAATGCATTAAATTGATCTAAAGTGACAATAAAGACACTAAGAATTTTAAAGAAGATTTCTATTCCATATAAATAGTGTTCTGTTGAACTTTGTATTCATCAAAGAATCCAACATTAATAATAATAAGAACCAATATTGATAAATGGAGCATCAAATCAGCATATTAGAATGATTTCTGAAGGCTCAATAATCGGTAGTGTATATTAAAAGCTAAATATCTCATAAGACTTACCAAATGTATAATTTCCACCAGGCTTCATGGGTCAGTGTATGGAAAACCTTCTCATGAACCAGGAGTTCTGGTTAATCTCCCTTGATCATCATTCAGGAATTGAGATCTCAATTAAAGAAGAGACGCTAAATCTGATGTATAGAGGCTTTCTAATGCAAGAAGGTAATAAATAGTGTTTATGCACACTATATACTTTATATGGATAAGAATAAAGCTATTTAATTTCAGAAATAGACTGGCACATGTTTGATTGAATATCGGTGCTATCGGTAATAAAACAATACTGTTTACTTTTTAGGGTCTTTCTTTGGATGCTGCACAGCAAATCAGATGTTTGATAGCTCTACGTCAGGTAGCGATCTTTATCTGGAGAAGGGGGATATCACTTTGTTTGAGCCTCCATTCCTAGGATCAGGGTGGACAGTGCTGTCACTTGCAGATGGGGCAAGAGGAACCAAACCAAAACCGGCTCTGGAGCCGGTCATTCCCTTTCGTGAGTATGTGTCACCCTATGAATTTCATATTAACTTATTGTCATAAAATCAACAGAGCACACAGAACTAAGAACAATGGATTTTTTTTTTTTTTTTTGTTTACTTTCTAAGGTGGTTTCTAAAGTCCTGCCCAGAGAGCATATTAGTGGGTGGTGGAAAGGACACAAGTGAACTTCCATTCCAGATTGGTGAGAAAATGTTGAAATAATTGTACTTTATTTTATATATCCTGTTCAAAAGTTTTGCAGTCGGTAAGATTTGGTAATGATTTTGAAAAAAGTCTTGTGCTCACCACAGATGAATTTATTTGATCAAAAATACAGTAAAAACAGTAATACTGTGAAATATTATTACAATTTAAAATAACTGTTTTCTATTTTAATATATTTTAAAATGTTATTTATTCCTGTGATGGCAAACCTGAATTTTCAGCAGTCATTACTTAAGTCTTAATTGTCCTTTAGAAATCACGGTAATATGCTGATTTGGTGCTCAAGAAGGATTTCTAAAGTGAAAGTGTGGCCAATTATGGTGACCCATACTTAGAATTTGTGCTCTGCATTTAACCCATCCAAGTGCACAAAGTGAACAAACAAACACAGTGGGCAGCCATATTGCTGCGGTGCCCAGGGAACAGTTGGGGGTTCGGTGCCTTGCTCAAGGGTATCACCTCAGTCGTGATATTGAAGGTGGAGAGAGCGCTGGTTATTCACTCCCCCCACCGACAATTCCTGCCAGACCTGAGACTCAAACCCGCAACCTTTGGGTTACAAGTCCGACTCGCTATCCATTAGGCCACGACTGCCCCTCATAACTGATATCTTATTAGAAACATTTTCTTATTATAGTTAAAAATGGTTGTGCTGCCTATTATTTTTTCAAGATTCTTTGATGAATAAAAAGTAGAAAAGAACAGAATTTATTTAAAATAGAAAGTTTTGTAATGTAAAAGTCTTTACTCTCACTTAAAAAGTTGTAAAGCAAGAAGCTTTAGAATTGAAAAAAAAATATATTAGAAAATGATTGAGGGTAAATGAAGAGAGGAAATGGATATAAGCTGCACACAAAATCTGGAGGCTTTACTCTGAGATTTATAAACAGTAGTCAACATTTGAAGTGGATTGAAAAAGTTAATCAAACTTGTCCTAAAAATAAAACAATACCAGTTCTTGTCTTAGGACAACTTTGAAAGGTTTTGATCCACTTCAAATGTTGACTACTGTATTTAGAAGCTTGATATACAATATAACTCAATAACATTTCTAGGGACTAAGAATTAAAAAAAAAAGAAGTAACAGTGCGACATTGTCATCATCACAATTTAAGTCTACCACAATCTCTCTCACAGCAGTAGGGGTTTGTGAGGCCACAGAGGAGTATGACGCCGACGGGCCAGATGAACTGAGTTTCCAGGCTGGTGAGCGAATCATCATCTTGGGCCTGCTGGTGGCCTGTTTTGATTGGTTTATGGGACAATTGGAGAGAACTGGAGATATTGGACTCGTCAAAACCAACCTGGTCAAAACAACCAGCTCATTTTGTGAGTAAGTGCTTATGTCATTTTATGAATATTTCAAGTAGTATTTCTGTTGTGTGGTTTGTTTCGAATGTCTGTTTTTACAGTTTTACTCACAAGCTTTATCCTGCGTTTACATCACAGATCATCTGACATATTCTTGAAAGATGAGGACTGACAAATTATTACCTTGGATCAGGACAAAATTAAAGAGGATACCATTGCTTTATTGAAGAAAATATGTCAGTCTGATGTTAGCACAAACTACAAACTTGGTAAGGTTCACAGGGATTTGAATCTAAACATTTTACCATTTATAAATTAAATGGTATAACTGGCCACTGCCATTGACCATTAAAGAGGAGTCAGTTTTATTATGCACTGCAGTAATCCAACATGATGAAGGTGAAAGGGTTAAACAGAGCTTACCGCAGGTGTCATTAAGATCACAGATATCCATCAGTGTTCAATACTTTTGAAAGTCTTAGAATCACAATGAAACAGAAGTAGTTTTCTTCTAGGAATGCAAGTCTAGTTGCTGATATTAGGCCTAAATCAGGAACTTTGCAACTTTGTCTCTTTGGTAAATTCATGTTATAGAATTCATCTATGCAACTGTTTAATTACAAAGAAAAAAAAACAAAAAAACCTTGTAATGTTATTCAAAATGTCAAAACTCGATCTTCCAAAGAAAATGGCAGCCTTCTTTCTGGTGACATATGCTGGACTTCTCCAATTATTTAGTCTAATTAAACTATACCACTTTCTTTCAATCGACTGCAAGCTAACGTTCTGCCTCCATCCAATCAACAGCTGATTTACAGAACATCAGCTTGCACTGATCCATAAGAATAGTGTTAATTTTTTTAATAAATGTTTAAGCTCAGGCCTCAAATTCTGCTATCATAGCAGTCCATCATAGTTGCTTTGTTGTTGCATTCTGATGTGAGGAAGCCAATCCCATTAGACTGAATTGACTATTTATTATATTTAGTAAAATCTAAATATAAAATAGCTGCTGAATCACTGAAATGCTTGTAAGGCAGCTGTCATACTATATCTGTCAAATTACAGATAAGTGGACCATTTACAGTACGGCCTACATCTGGACTATTAGTGCTTTCTTAGCATTTAAATGAAAAACTTTAAATAATTGTAAGTAATTTTGTGGCTCCATTTACAGGTTGAGGACTAATAATAGCTCATAACAGAACATTGTGAGGATGAATAAATTAAAAAGAAGTAAGAGGGAATTTTGTTGTGGAGGCTTGTGCACACACACCTTCCTGCATTTGATGAGATGAGATGAGATGTAATCAATAGTAGTTCTAAAGCACCTGACGTGATTTACATTATTCATCCACTTGAGTGGCTAAAGCGCAAGGAAATGAACTAACACGACAGGAAACGTGACTTGCTTGAAATATCTGTATTTACATTTCTTTCTTAATTTGTTTCCTTTAACAAACGTTTGTTTTACATACGACAGATCTGGCAAAAGAAATTCCACGATCACTTCAAAGTAAGTAAATAATCTATCTATCTGTATGTCTGTTCATTATTTGTTCATTCATTCTGAGCAAATAAAATAAAAATAACTATTTTAATTTGGATTATTAGAATTATTTAATAGAATTTCATATGTGTAAAGAGTCATTTTTGGATATTTAAATGACTAATGTCTGGATTGATGCTTAGGATGGACTAATTAAAATAATGATCTGTTTATTTCTATTTTATTCTTTGTCTCCAGATAAGACTCATCAGACAGAATTAAACAATCTAAAACAGAAAGTCAAACACATTTTGAGTGAGGCAGATGAGTCTCAAAGAAATGATGTCTCATCAGTCAGCATCAAGCAACAGATGAATAAAGAAGCTGATGATACAGAGTCGTCCCGGGAAACCTTGCGTTTTTCTGTCTGCTTAAAGCAGGACAACACCAGTCCAGATGAACATCATGCACTCCTTTCATTCTTGAGCAGTCGTGACCACCAACCAGAGTTCCTGCTCTTGTACAAGGCTTACCCAGAATTCCTCATCTCACATTTTGAGGGTCACTCTGATGAGGAGGAGATAGTGGTATATTTAAGTGTAGCCCGCGAATTGGCACGAAAGAAGCGTGCATCGTGGGCGCAGAGCCGAATTTGTTTTCTTCTTGGACAGCTTTGTGCTGGGAGGTCAAAGTTCTCTCAAGCTCGGGTTTATTATGAGGAAGCCTTGAATGTACCCAGGGATTGTTTCACAGACATGTATCTGCTCTCTGCTATTTACTCCAACCTGGCACTCATCTACCTAACACAGAAGAACCATGAAAAATTTTTCAGTTTTTCAGAGCGCTTGTCTGCTTTGTTGATGGCTGTCCCTGATTGTTTGTTTGGTTGTGAGAACCCTGAGGTGTTAAAATACATATTAAAAAAAGCCGTCCTGGCTAAGAATCAGCCTGCCGAGGCACGAGCCTGCTTCCTCCTGGCGAAGTTCCACCTGAAGCTTAAAGATGGCATGAGTGCAATCCCGTTCATTGAAAGGCTTTTGATCCTTGCTGATGAACTTCCTGAAGCATGTGATGAGACATTGAGCCAAGTTTTCCTGGTGTTAGCAAGACTCTACAGCGACCAGAGACGTCCACACTTGGCTGAAAGCTGTGCAAAGCAAGCATCACTTCAGGTCGGTGCTATACCTTGATAGTGGTTTAGAAAGCACTTATATTAGATAAATTACAGCTGAAGACAAAAGTTTACATACACCTTGCAGAATCCGCAAAATGTTAATTATTTTACCAAAATAAGAGGGATCATACAAAATACATGTTATTTTTTATTTAGTATTGACTTGAATAATATATTTCACATACAAGACATTTACATATAGTCCACAAGAGAAAAAAATAGTTGGATTTATAATTTATAATTATCTAATTACCTCATTTATAATTACCATATTTATAATTACCTCATTCAAAAGTTTACATACACTTGATTCTTAATACTGAATCAAACTTTTTGAATTTGAAGATCAGGTAAATTTCACTTATTTAATCTTCTGGGAAGCATGCAAGTATCTTCTGTAGCTTCTGAAGGGCAGTACTAAATGAAAAAAATATGATATTTAGGCAAAATAAGAAAAATGTACACATCTTCATTCTGTTCAAAAGTTTACACCCCTGGCTCGTATGCATCGTTTTTCCTTCTGGAGCATTATATATAAAATAAAAAAATAAATGTATTTACAATAAAAGTGAATTGTTATATAATTTAATTAAATTAAATAATAAATTTGTAACTTAAAAATTATTTAATAGATAAATAAATTGAGTAAATAAAATAAATTAGGATAAATAAATTTACTTTGTTACAGCAAAAATTAAATAAAAAGTTAAATTTAAATAAAAAAAATAACATGACATTTTTTCCTGTTTTGTTTAATTAAACAGAATAAATTAGATAGTTAATACAATTATTAATATATTTAATTACTATTTAATTTAATTAAAAAAATGCTAGAACCAAATTTTTTTAAATTAATCAAATTATATAAACTGATTTATGCATTCATCCTTTCTCTTTCACAGGTAGGAACCACCGTGTCACACTGTCTTTGTAGTGTCTCACTATTGTTGGAAAATGCATCAGAGCTGTATGGAGTGGCTGTCCCAACACAAGTGGCTCCATACCTGACCTGTGCCGCTGCTTTAGTGCCCTCCAGCAAGGAGCCTGTGCTGGGTCATATCCACGCTCTGTGTTTGTCCTGGCTCTTCCATAGCCATGGCATGCCTGACAAAGCTGTTCGCTACATGTCCACTGTCCTCGACCACAGCAGTATGTCAGGTGTTGACCAGTCAGACACTACTGCTGCTTTCCTATGGTTGGCATGGCTGTACATCTGCAACCAGCAACCTGGCACAGCTCTGGAAGTACTAGACGCTGTGCTGTCATCGCTGCCTGAGCACTGTACTACTCGGCTGGAAGGAGTGGTTTACAACATGCGGGCCATTTCATACAGATATTCAGCGGACATCCGACAGGCCGCTGAAAGTTACCGGGCTGCAATTGAGATATGCGAGGAGTTTGAGGATAGATGTAACTGGGCCATAGCACTGGCCAACTTTGGATTCATGTGTTCGCAAATCAAGGCAAAAAGATTGGCAGAGGAATACCTCACTCAGTCAGTAGAGCTGTTCTCGGAGCTTGAGGATGAAGGGCATGAACTCAGTTTTATTTTAGTGCTTCTTGAGTTGGGGAAACACTTTGTTTCCCAGGGAAACCATGAGAGTGGGAAGATTTACTACGAATGGGCCCTGCTGAGTGCCATATTTATCAATCACTGCTGAGTGCCATGTTTATCAATCACTGTAAGTGTTTATCATAATTGTATTGGTGCAAGTATCAGTATCTAGAACAGTTTGATGTAAGAATATTTATAGTGAAACATTACAGTTTGGTTTCTGATTGTACGTCAACATACTGTAAAACCACAAATGACTTTGAAATTGAAAATGAAATTTCTTTAAGAGGATAATTCAAACAAAAATGAAAATTCTGTCATCAATTACTCGCCCTCATTAATTACAAACCAATAAGACTTACATTCAGTGAACATATTTTTAATGAAACCTGAGAGATTTCTGTCTGTTGAAGGTCCATTCCACCTAAACTTTGATGCTTCAAAAAATCATAAAAATAATCCATAGGATATAAGCAGTTTAATCCAGACCAGTCTTCTGAAGGAATACCATTGCTTTATATTATGAACAGATTTAATTAAGGCTTTTATTTACATACAAACATTGATCAACACATATACAGAGAGCTCATCAAATATGATAAACAGAAAGTCAGCCATATTTGACGTGCGAGAAGAAACCTCATTGGTTCTTGCATTTAGCTCAAACATGACTTCGACATGTGAGAACAAACTTCATTGTGTTGATCCAAGTGATTTCTAAATAAATTCATATAGATTACTTTTACAATGTTTTTTATCAACTTTTTAAAGCGTCAAAGTGTTACAAACTTACAGTGGAGAGACCAGTCTATCAGTTTCATTAAAAATATCTTCATTTGTGTTTCAAAGATGAATGAAAGACTTATGAGTTTGGAATGACAGGAGAGTGAGTAAATTATGACAGCATTTTTATTTTTGGGTGAACTATCCCTTTAATACTTATTCCTAGTGTGTTCATGTCTGTGGACATTATTCTGACTTGGCTACATTTTAGTATGTCCACATTCAGTCAGCTCCCTATGGAAAAAGGTCAGTTCCTATCAATTTTAGTATTGTATATACTATAAATTTGGGATGGTCTTTCATCAGGTTTGCTGGTCACCAGACTTAGCTCTCGAAAATATATTCTTTGTATGACAACAGGCCAGCTGCAAGCCACACGTCACCTGTGTCAGCTATACGAAGAGGTGTGTCCGGATGAAGCCCAGTGTATCATCTACAACGAGCACCAGCTGAACCTTCTTCAGCGGATAGGAGACAAGAGCATAGAGGGAGAGATACTGGAAAAGATCAGCCAACTGTACCTGAACCTGGCTACCGAGAAGTGAGACCTACTTATTTTAAGATTTAGGAATAGTTCACCCAAAAATGAAAATTCTGTCATTAATTACTCACCCTCATGTCGTTCCAAACCCATAAGACCTTCGTTCATCTTTGGAACACAAGATATTTTTGTTGAAATTCAAGAACTTTCAGACCCTGCAGTCACAGAGACAGTCACAGAGAGGGACCTGACAGTCACAGAGTAATAGCAACACAGTCCAACATACTTCCTTCTTCGTCAACAACGCGTTCAACCTTAATTTTATGATCGTTATTTACTCACTCTACCTCACTCCATTGTTGAATGTCATTGTACTGGCTTTCTTTCTTCTGTGAAACATAAATGAAAATTTTTGAGAAATATTTTTTGAGAAATATTTTTTGCATCACAATTACAGTTAGTGATGACCAAAATTTGTCATCATTCTTCAAAATATTTTCTTTTGTGATAAATGAAAAATCATATTGGTCTGGAATGATGTGAGGGTGAGCAAATTATGACATTTTTTGGGTGAATTATATAATGAAGTTCTCTCTCCATTTATGTATAGCCCAAAGTTGTTGCAATAATAATGAGTTGCCTGTAGTAAGGCATCACACATTATTATAAAGACTGCAGACAGCCTTACTAAAGTTGCTCATGTCTCACAGAGCCAATAGAGCTGCTTTAGATTACACCAAACAAAGCCTGGGCATCTTCATTGACTTGGGCAAAAAACGCAAGGAGGCTCATGCCTGGTTAAAGGCGGGGAAGATTTACCACATCCTCCAACAGACAGAGCTAGTGGACCTCTACGTGCAGGTGAAAACTGCCCTCATTTCTGCATTTATCCCTGTATTTTTTGGAGCTGCTGTTACTGGAACCGTAGGCAGGGGATCACTATTGAGCATAAATTCAAGATCTAAATCTAATTTAAATTTGATTTTTTTGAGGGGTTTTTTTTTGTTGTTGTAATTTTATATTTACAGTAGCTTTAATTTATTTTTAGGAATTGTAGTACTTCAACTTAAACTCATAAGGCAATATTTCTAATAATTAAAATTTTATTTTATTTTGGTTTTATTTCAATTAATGAAAAACGTATTAATAGTTTCAATGCTGGTGCAGAGCTGTAGTCTAGACCAAGTATGGTAACTCAAAGAATCTAAGATATTTAGATTTGTTTTAATTTTTGGCCATTACTTGATTTCCATAATTATATTTGTGTTATTTCATAATTTTGATTACTTAAATGTGGAAAATAGTAATAATAAAGAATGAGTATGTATGTGTGTGTGTCTGTGGGTAAGTACTTGGGAATTTGACAGAATTTGACAGCATGCCATTCCCAAAACTGCATTTCAAATATGATATAGCTGGACATCTTCATTAGAGGTGAATTATAGGCCTGTTCTCTATGTAACAGGTGGCTCAGGACATGGCTTTAAGCATAGGAGACACACTCTTCACCCTGAAGATGTTGGAGGCAGCTGGAGATGTGTTCTTCAACAGTTCACAAGACAGGGAGAAAGCCCTCTGCTTTTACAGGGTAGGTCATGTACACATGACAAAGAAGGAAGTCTTTTGCACTGTGTTGTTATTGCACTCTGTGACTGTCAGGTCCCTGTTATTTCCTTTATTACAATTTTTTTTTTTTTATTAGAAAAAAAAAAATCATAATCCTTCAGTTTGTTTGTCTGTGTGCTGAGAACATGTGTATCTGTGCATCTTCATAAGGACCGAGCCCTTCCCATCGCAGTGAAGACAAGCAGTGTGCGCTCTCAGTTTAGGCTGTGTAATAAGCTTTCAGAGCTTCTGTTGCAGCTGGGACAGTGTTCAGAGGCCATTGAGTATGCTCAAACTGCATTAGGCATTAGCATGAGTCAGGGTAGGTTAACACATGTGCACAAACTCAAGCACACTCAATTACTTTACAGTTTTGTACATTTAATTTGTGCAATATAATGTGTACATTCTTAACAGTCTGGCAACATTTTCCCCCTGTTATCTAGAACTGACATTTCAAGTTATTCATTGTGTTACACTGATTTATAATCCTTCACAGATTGTGGCTTCCTGCCAAATATTTAGTCTGTTTTGAGAATAAAGCACACATGGTATACTCATGTTCATGACAGTACACAGCCAGAAACCTTTAAAGACAGATAACAGTCTTTCCCTTCATCTGTGTATTTTCTTACAGCTGACGATTTAAATGAACGGGTGGCATTCCATCGACTCGCCACATTGTACCATTGTCTGGGTCAGTTTGAAATGGCAGAGCACCACTTTCTGAAAGCCCTGTCCCTGTGCCCCTCACCCCTGCAGTACGATGAGGAAGCCCTGTACTATGTCAGGGTTTACAAAACACTTGGAGACATCGTCTTCTATGATGTAAAGGTAAGCCAGTGGACATGTGCCATTGGTTTAGCCAATGTAAGGCTGGTTGGGATGATAAAACAAGCAGAGAGCAAGATTGTTAACCACAATAGAATTGGAAATCAGTGTATAAATAGCTCTACAATTTAAGTTAGGGATTACTTTAAACTTCAGATTTGGAGTTCTAAATTGACCAGAAGATGGCAGTCTAAATACATACTCAGTAAATGATAATTTATTCACATCTCAAAATTGAAGCTTACTCTTGTTCAGAATGAAAATATATTTATATTTAATTGCATAAAGCACATGCTATATCTAGGCATGTGATCAACTAAGGACAAAAAAGAAGGAAAACCTGTTTTTCCTCGTTCAATATAACTATATAATACTGAAAATAATATTATTATTTTATTATTTTTTAAATATTATAAAAAAATAAAAAATAAACAGATCACTAAATAAATATATTACTTGTATATATTACTAATAATACTATTGTACTCCAACATAAAAATAATATTTAATAATAATAATAATAATAAATTTACAGAACAACAGTTTTGTAAGTCAATAATAAATATTCATATAAATATTCAAGGATGGCCTATATAAATATTCTGGCTTATATAAAGGATGGCTTATATAAATATATAAATATTCAAGGATGGCTTAGGTTCTTTGCTTTCAAATGTTAAACTATATACCTTTTATTTTGGTGGAAAACTTGGAAAAGTGTATCTTTTGTTGACAATAGATAAATGATTCTCATTACAAAGTTGGTCAGATGGTTGTCATATTTTGCTTTTTAAATGTATGTTACAAGTGACCCAAACTCAGCATACAGTATATGGAGTTCATGTAAAGCAGCATTTAGCTTCTCTGAGACACTGAAACCACTGGATCACGAGCTGCTCGCATGTAAATGAACACAGTGCATCGCTTCACTCATGCAGCGGCCAGTTATCAAGCAAGTATCACCGTTTTATATATACTCACCATTGCTTGTGTTTTACTAACATTTGGCATATGGTGAGTTTTAATTTTGGACCCTGGCAAAGATGCTAAGGGTGTTCCATACACATCTGCTAGATGCAGTGCGGAAGCTATATGGTATTCATTAGGGGTATGATATTGATGATAATCGTGATATTTAAAAAATTAAATATTGTTATTGATGGTTAGGGGTGTCGTGATATCCTGGTATTGTTGATAACCATGATATTTCAAAATGAAAAGCACACAGCGCTAAACTCAGTAGCTAAACTCTTAATAGAGTGATAGGAATAATAATTTAATCTCTTAATACAACATTTTAATCTATTAATAAATCAATATGACAAATATTTTTATCTCTTAATAGAACAATAGGACTAATATTTTAATTTCTTAATAGAACAATAGTACTAATATTTTAATCTCTTAATAGAACAATAGGACTAATATTTATATTAGTTCTGGTTAAACACCAGATCCTCCTGTCAACCCAGTTGGCAAAGGGCATCTCAGCAACCGCACTCCAGTAGTTTGAGTCTCTCAGATAGGTCCTTCAAAGTATCTTGGAGGGGTGAGGTATCCAAGTCCCAACATCTAGCTACTGGGGTGCCTCAGGGCTCAGTTTTTGGACCACTTCTCTTCTCTGTCTACGTGACATCACTAGGTTCTGTCATTCAGAAACATGGCTTTTCACTGCTATGCTGATGACACTCAACTCTACCTCTCATTCCATCTTAATGATCTGATGATAACCTTGCATCTCAGCATGTATAAAAGTCTCTTCTTGCTGGATGAAGAACCATCACCTTCAACTCAGCCTTACCAAGACAGAACGGCTTGTGGTTTCAACAAACCCACCAATTCCTCCATCCAGCTAGGGCGCATCAACCATAACTCCTTCAAAAACAGCCAGAAACCTTGAAGTTGTGATTGATGATCAGCTGAATTTCAAAGACCACATTGCTAAAACTTCCCAGTCCTGCAGATTTGCTTTATACAACATTAGGAAGATCAGGCCCTGTCTTTTGGAACATGCTATACAACTCATTGTTCAAACTCTTGTTTTATCGATGTTGGACTATTGAAATGCTCTCTTGGCAGGTCTTCCAGCCATCAATATGACTAATATTTTAATCTCTTAATAGAACAATAATACTTTAATCTTTGAATAGATCAATATGATTAATATTTTAATCTCTTAATAGAACAGTATAACTAATATTTTAATCTCTTAATAGAACAATATGACTAATAATTCAATCTCTTAATAGTACAAGATTAATATTTTAATCTCTTAATAGAACAATATGACTAATATTTTAATATCTAAATAGAACAGTAAGACTAATATTTTAATCTCGTAATTGATCAAAATGACTAATAAATCAGTATTAAATAGCTACTAATATTTAAAAACATCTCTCCCTCTGTATTTCAGGACCCATTTGATGCTGCTGGCTATTATCACTTGGCCTTGGCTGCTGCTATGGATCTGGGCAACAAGAGGTCTCAGCTAGAGCTGTGCACTCGGTTGGCCACCATCTATCACAACTTTCTCATGGACCGTGAACTCTCGCTGTTCTTCTACCAGCGAGTGGGAGCTTTCGCAAATGATCTCCATATTTGTCGTATCAACCTGGCACAAGACTACAGCTTTAGGACCACAGCCCAGTACAAAAACACAGTAACTGGGGCAACAAGATAGAGTTGGACTCTAATGGAATATGAAACTTCCACTGCATGCTTTTGATTTGACTTGTATGTGAATTTCCCATGTTTACTTTTATTTGCTGGATGTTATGTATATTAGTTGATTTACGGAATGTCTGACTCATGAGACATGTTGATTGGTCCAGCAAGTGTTTACTGGAGTGTAAGCAATACAACTTTCAGGCAATATCCACTTGGCTCAATATCCCATGTTGGAAGTAACCAAAAAACAGATACACTTTTCTTTTTCTTTCTTTCTTTCTTTCTTTCTTTCTTTCTTTCTCTTTTTATGGTAAATAATTGTCTAAAATTGTAGAATTTGTTGTGTCTGGTTTTCCATTCTGTAAAATCTTATTACCTTGGGTTGACACATGCAAGTGATGTGAGTGAACACATTTTTACCTCAACAAGGGCTGTTCTGTTTATACTAAGTGCAGGGAATGACAGGGGATATAGTTTTAAATAAACATGTTCATGCCTGGTGAAATACATGACTTGGTCCAAACCCTCCCAGTTCAGTGAAAACAAACCCACTGGCACTTTAGGGTCAAGTGCCTTGGCGGCATTCAGATGTATGTACTAAAAAGAGATGTCCCCATGGTCACCAATAAAAAGTGGATGTAATATTTGCTTACAGTATAATGTATAAAGGTAATTTATAACAATGCAAACCTCAGCTCTTTGTTTTTCATCTTAAAAATAGATCTGTTGGTATCCAAGCAGTTTATTGTAACTCAGTCCAGATCAAATAAGGGACAATCAGCAGACCTAGTGCTCTGTTATAAGCTGAAATGATATTTGAATTTGTGAAAGAATAGTTATTTTCTGTCAGATCTTTACAGTTTCTTGTGAAAAAGAAGTACACTTTAGCATACTTACATTGTGAACTGAATGTAATGTTTTTGGACACAACTGCATCTTAATTGCAATTAAATTAAAATATATTATAATTTAATATTATATTAAATGCGATTGGTTTAACTTAAGAGTGTTTTTTTTTGTCCCACTTAAGCACATCTTTAATTAATTTCATAATTATTTCTGTTGTCATAATGAAATATGGTTAAAGTATGCTGCAGAATGTACTGACAAGCGTTTATGGTCAACTAAAATATACTTCAATGTAATTTTAAATGCCATCCATTTAAATATATTTTGCACATTTGTAATGAAGAAGTTGAAATTTAGTACATTAGCTGAATCAAGGCAGAAATAACTTGAACCCAGACACATGAAATTCCAATAAACGTCATTATTAATTAAAAAAAAGCGTATGTAAATACGTAAAGTAATAGTTGATTATTCCGATATTTGAACCGGTTCTCTGAAACTAACTGCTCGAAACAACCGATTCGCGGAAATGATTCGGACTTCCCATTACTAGTGAATACTACAGCGTTTTGGGGTAAACGAAATTCCCCGCCTCCTCTAGAGAGAAGAGAAAAGCAGTCTTCACTCGAGGATGTTGAGATGGTCAGCAGATACAACAGGACCAAACATCTAGAGGCTTCACATACATCGTTTTAATAAGTTGCACGTGAACTTAGCGGCATTTGCGCGCATCAATAGATCGACTTGATTGGCTAGATAGAATAGATTGGCTTGGATAAGAAATATTCCTCTTCCTGGGACAGCCGTTTCACACTGTTCTTTCAACTAACCCTGCAGGAACGCATACATCTCATCTGAAAGAAGCTTTTGCATTGGAAATCTGATGCGTAATGGTGATCTCCAGGGGACACTGACTATCTGAGAATTCGTTTTCATTTTAAACCAAAAAATGCAGGTCATTCTGTTTGTCTCGCTCATTTTTCTTTGCATCAGAGATGCTCTCGCGGATACTAAACTCAAGTGTCCAGAGCGCTGTGATGTGAGCAAGTGTCCGAGCCCGAGCTGCCCGAGCGGGTATGTGCCAGACCGCTGTGACTGCTGTCTGGTTTGCGCGCAGGGGGAGGGAGAGCCGTGCGGCCGCAAGGACGATCTGCCCTGCGGGGACGGGCTGGAATGCAAGCACCCGTCTGGAAAAAGACTGTCCAAAGGCGTGTGTCAGTGCAGGTACAGCAGTAAAGTGTGCGGCAGTGACGGGAACACGTACGGTAACATCTGCCAGCTGAAGGCCGTGAGCAGGAAAGCGCTGCAGCAGGGTCTGCCCGCGGTCACCAGCGTGCACAAAGGACCCTGTGAAAGCAATAAAGGTAAGTGATTTGTGTATAGCAAGAGGAAGGCACGCTACAGTAATGCTGAAATTTTAATATTTAAATAGGTTAAATAGGTATAAACACAAAAATACAGCATTAGACCTATTAATGATAAAAAATCATAATAAATGTGACCCTGGACCACAAAACCAGTCATAAGGGTCAATTTTTTTTTTTTTAAATTGAGTTATACATCATTTGAAAGCTGAATAAATTCATGACAATATTTGGCCGAGATACAACTATTTGAAAATCTGGAATCTGAGGGTGCAAAAAAATCAGACTACTCAAAAAATCGCCTTTAAAGTTGTCCAAATAAAGTTCTTAGCAATACGTATTACTAATCAAAAAGTAAGTTTTGATATATACGGTAGGAAATTTACAAAATATCTTCATGGAACATGATTTTTACTTAATATCCTAATGATTTTTGGCGTAAAAATCCCCCGATAATTTTGACCCATACAATGTATTTTTGGCTATTGCTACTAATATTCCCTTGCTACTTAAGACAAGGTTTTGTGGTCCAGGGTCACAAATAACACAGGCCTCCTTTAAACTGTGTAAGAATCTTTTTATGAATTATGTATTTATTTAAGCTGTTATTTATAGTAGTGTAGCAAAGTCATCACCAGTACAGTTATAGGATAATAACAGAACTGTGGTTACTGTGGTAAATGGGAGGAAAGGGAAAGATGGGATATATGACATCAGACTAAAATCTCTTCATCAGCTTCTAGAATGCCAAATCGGTTCAATCGGTTCATTGTTGATAGAAATAAATTGACTAACAGTGTCAATGTTGCAAGGTTCATCAATTATAAAACAAATTTAATTCAGGCATAAATCACCTCTACAGACAACAGTGTAATTACTTAGCTCAAACCAGTTCAACATTCATCCAAATAAGTTCAATAAATGTGTCAGTGTTGCAAAGTTCATCAGTTATGAATAGCCAGATCTACAGTAGACAATGGGGTAACACTTGATTTTAAGGTGTCCTTGTTACACGTTACATGTACTTACTATTATAATAACAATAAATTATGCATAATTACATGCAAGTATCCCTAAGCCAAACCCTAATCCTGTCCCTAACCATATAGTAAGTACATGCAGTTAATATTAATTAAATGTACAATTACACTATAACAAGGACACCTTAAAATAAAGTGTAACCGACAATAGTTTTATTTTCTAGCTTAGGTCCACAGAGTCCACTGTGTTTCGTGTGTCATATTGCAGTCAGAAGATAACACGTTTGAGCTCCTATAGCGACCATCACGTATCATAACTCCACCGATAACCAAATGAACCATCATGAGTATTTTGAAAAATGGGACTTGCAAATGGCAGCTGCAGAGAAGTTTGGAAAATAGGGCTGCTTTGTACTCTGCAGACCGGGCATGATTTCCTGTGGGGTTCTCAGTGGAGGTTGCCCTTTTGCTCTGATTTTGGACAAGACCTTATTACCAACACCCTATCCATTATTATTTTTAAAGGAAATATCAAACTGCTTCCAGATCAGCAGTAAAAAGTTCTTTCAGTGGTGACAGGAAGAGGGAGGAGGCACCTATTGGAAACCTCTCTGGATACACATTATCAGTGAGAGGTGACCTAGAATTGAATTAAAAGGCTATTGATGGGGTGAAATGATCAAGAGATCAAGAATTGGGCTTTTTAGGTCAAATATTTAGGTCTGTTAAAAAATTATTCAGCAAAATCTGGTTTAAAGAAGTCCGTCTGGTAGCAATCATCCACCCATTAGTTACTGTCGGCCCCTGCCATGCCACTGGCCACACTGGTGTATATATTTGGTGAATAACACAGTAGTGAGGCAAGCAGCAAAACTGTAGGCAAAAGAACCCACAGAAAAGCCCATGGCTATTAGGAGAGCAGCAAATCATTGCAGCAGTAAATGTCACATAAATTATAGACTATCATTCTATACAGTTTAGGCTACTAAGTCAAAAACCTCAGAATAAAACCCTAACCCTTGCAATCACTGTATTAGGTAACCTAGTGCCTTAGAAACAGATGCTGCCCATCATCTTTCCAACAGATTGTGTGATCAGCTGCTCTTCTGATGTCTCGTCTCTTCACCACTCCAGACTGGAAAAAATGAACGAGGAAACTATTTAGAGCATATTTTTATTGGACATTCATCTTTGGTTTATGCCTGGCCAACTTTGGGTCGAGTGGGATTTCTTAATATTATATGTGATTGTCTAAATGAATTTGCACACATTGCCACTGGAAGCTGACTTACTTGGCAGTCATGAAATCTGAGAGGTCATGGCTCTGTGATGCAGCTCTGCTGGAATGTGCTTTTATATGGGGTGTTGCATTTGATTAATGATTAACAGTTGAATGTAATTCATTGCATGCTTATTTTGGTTTCTCACAGCTTCCAAATTATGAAGCTTAAATATGTTTATCCAGAAAGCCAGGAATAAAGCTTTAGAATACTGTATATATTGGCTTATATATTTACTTAAGCGATTATATTTACACTTCACCATTCAAAAGTTTGGGGATCAGAATTTTGTTTTTTAAAGAAATGAATTTTTTTTCGTTGAGGACATATTAAAATGATCAAATATGACAAAAATATATATATATTTAGAATTTTACAAAAGGTTTCTATTTCAAATAAACACTTTTCTTTTAAACTCTCTATTGATTGAAGAATCCTGAAAAAATGGATCACAGTTTCCACTTAATATGCAATATTAAGCAGCACAACTTTTAGAATTGATAAAAATAAGAAAGGTTTCTTGAGCACCAAATCAACATATTAGAATGATTTCTGAAGGATCATGTGACACTGAAGACATGTAAAAATGAGCTTTGGCATAATAGAAATCATTTGCATTTTAAAATAATAAAACTGTTAAACACTTATTATAAATTGTAATAATAATATATCATAATATTACTGTTTTTATTGTTTGCTTGCTCAGATAAATGCAGCCTTTCGAGCATACGAGAATTAAAAAAAAAAAAAAAAAAAATGACTGACTCCAAACTTTTAGCACAATTTGGGGTAATTTTCCATTATTGTTTCTGTATTTATCCCATTTCTGGGGCTTTCATTCTAACCTCTAAATAGACTGCAACCTATCTCTTAATTACAGCCTAGACAAAACTAATTGTTAAACAAATCCATTAACAGAGCCAGAGATCAATGCAGAGAGTTTGCTAAGAACAATGTAATTGATGACCATGTAGTACTAAACTAGTTTTTAAAGAGTCTTGATTCTTTAATGACTTCAAATTTTAGGTTAGTAGGACAATCAGGGTGTGCACACAAAGGAATGATGGCTGTGCCAACACGGTCACAGGAAACAGCAGTCAAGGGAAAAACCACCCTGATGTTTGCAGAAAATAACATGCCCTAATTACTAGGACGTTACACACTTAACACACTTTCATACACATACTGCATACCCAGCACAAGTCCAGCATGCACAAGGATAAAAGTGATTTTAGACCCAATTATAGAGGAACATTTCCTGTGTGTGAAAAGACTTTCTCCAACTATCATCATTGCATACCATCTGAATCTGCAGGAAAGTATTTAAACACTGCATGTGTGCTAATCACGCCCTTTTGAGCCAGAAAAGACTATTTGGGTCTATAAATAAGACAGCAGCTGCATTTTGATCATTTAATAGAGTGGAATTATTAACATGAGTAATTCTTTCTGCTAGTATAGGTCCCACACACCCCAGCAGCCCAAGGTACAAATTCAACTTCATTGCTGACGTGGTGGAGAAGATTGCCCCTGCTGTGGTGCACATTGAGCTGTTCCTAAAGTAAGCCCAAACAGTTGCAAACACTTTCATGGTGTGGCAGGCGTCTGTACGCCGCTTTAAAACTGTGGGGAAGTGAGGAAGGTGCTTGGCAAACACAGCTGTGTGAGGGTCACTGCTGTCTGTAAATTAGCTGAACACATGCACAACTGCTTTTGCCAAGGCTAGTCATTCATGGATGATGTCAGAGAGTGTGGCATGGAGAAAAAATGGGTAAACAAATGTTTTATATAGGCTTGCTTATGTCTTTATAGAAACATATATATTTGTGGTGAATTAATGTTTTGAAATACAATAAACCCTTCTGAAAAAATGTGTGCTTATAATTGCATTGAATGTGCACTAGTAGTGTACTTCAAATGTAAAAAACATATATAAAAACTGGTCCCACTTTATATTAGGTCGCCTGAACTACTATGTACTTACATCAAAAAAATAAGTATAATGTACTTATTGTGTTCATATTGTATTGCAAAACACTTTTGCTGCTATTGAGGTGGGATACAGGTAAGGTTAGGGACAGGTTTGGTGGTATGGGTAGGTTTAAGGGTGGGTTAAAGTGTAAGGGATGGGTCATCAGTGTAATTATAAATGTAATTACAGAAATTAATTACAGATGTAATTACAAGCAAGTATTTTTTTAAATATAAGTACAATGTAAAAACATGTATGTACACAATAAGTGCATTGTATCAAATGATTAATTTAAATGTTAAGGCCACTTAATATAAAGTGGGATCCTTCCATGATTGTTTCTTAACACACTGTTATAATATAGTATGTTAATTAAAAGTTACATTACATTACATTATATTACAAAAGTACTTTAAATCATTATGTTTTAATAAGCTTTTGTCATGCTTTAAAGGCGTACACTTATTTTGATGTGTTGACTAACATACTAAAGCACACGTGACATACTTGACATGAAGTGTACTTGATGTAATGTGTTTCAATATTAAAGTTAATATATTTTAAATGTTCTAAATTGCAACTTCATTATTACAAATACATTAAAGTATATTTTAATTTAACATGTTTGTCAGTACATTACAACTAAAACGTTAACCATAGTAAACTTTAACCATATTTCAAATCCAGTAGAAATAATTTTGAAATTATATAGAAAGATGTACTAAACTAAAGTCCTACTTACAAAAATTGTTCTTAAGTTGTTAATTGCATTTCATATAAACTATAAACTATAATAAGCTGTAGTAAATGTTCATTGAATTGCAGTTAATAATGCAGTTAAGTGTCTAAAAACATTATATTTTCCATTTACACTTGCAAAGTATATTCTCATGTATATTATTTCCAAGTATTCTTTTTTGTAATTATGCTGAAGTGTACTTTTTTTTAACAAGGGAACATAGGGTATACAAAAGAAAGATTCAAATTATTTTTGAATCACTGTAAATGTTCAATGCAAACTTTATATTTTCGCTTTTGCCCCCTAGCCACCCCCTCTTTGGTCGGACGGTTCCGCTATCAAGTGGTTCAGGTTTTGTAATGTCAGAGACGGGGCTGATCGTGACTAATGCTCATGTGGTGTCCAGCACCACACCTGTTTCGGGTCATCAGCGACTCAAAGTACAGATGCGTGATGGGGATGTGTATGAGGCCACTATCAAAGACATCGACAAGAAGTCTGACATTGCCACTATCAAAATCAACCCACAGGTAAGACAAAACTCTATCACTCTAAGACCTGTCTTTATAATACACAAATCAAAATGTGCTTACTCAAATACTTCCTTTGACCCCTCTGGCAGAAAAAGTTGCCTGTTTTATTGCTGGGCCACTCTGCAGACCTGCGGCCGGGTGAGTTTGTGGTTGCTATCGGCAGCCCGTTTGCCCTGCAGAACACAGTGACGACAGGAATAGTCAGCACTGCACAGAGAGATGGGAAAGAACTGGGTCTCCGTGACTCAGACATGGACTACATCCAGACTGACGCCATCATCAACGTAAGACACAGAATAACCAGAACAACACATGTTATGAGTCTTACTGCTGTTGCATAAGAAATCCAGACAACCTCTGAAATTCATTTCTGAAATCATATTGCATTCAAGAAGTAATGCTTACGTATTGAACATAACTATTCAGTTATTGAACAAAAATATAAATTGTGAAGAAAAAAACCCTTTAAAACAAAAAAGTCAAAACCTTATATTTTGTTAATGGTTATGTTGCTTTCTTTTTGATGATCAGAATTTATGATTGCAGTACTAGAGTTTGCATATTTACTGCTTATTTTGTTATTATAATTATTTATAGTTTTCATTTGCAATTCTATTGCAAAAATAGTTGGTTTTTCAAAAAATACCATACTGGTAATGAGTTGTTGTTTTTTTTCAGCACTTAATGCATGGAGCTATTCTAATTTCTTTGATAAGCTATTAAAATATTCAGTTTATACAGGATCAAATCAAATCCAAATCTCCAAATACCGATGAGGAAATCTTGATCGCTGATGTCAGTCATGGCAACGTGAGCTTAGCCAATGCAACACTGACAAAAATATTAGCCAGTTAATGTGTTATAATAGTCCATCACAGTCACGACTATTTGAGGAAACTAACCAGTAGCTATCTAAATAAACAACGCCAAATAGCTTCTGTTTTGCTGACTAATTACTTTACAGCATGGTGCGCACATTAGGACAGGTTACCTCCCTTTCACTCCCTGCGAGTCACTGTTATCATGAAGCTACTCGTTTCCGATTCAACTACCCTCTTCTCTGCATCCTCTTGCCTATTCGTTTGGCCCTCATCATTGACAACAGAACAAGCCTGTTCTTCTCGGCTCGCCACCTGCTCTTTTACTTGATTATGCTGCTGCACAAACTTTGGCACTGCCAATGAAGCAGAGACTACTGCAGCAGCCCCTACAGTAATGTTTGCACATTTGGCGGCACCCACCTCCAAACTTTTAAGCTTCTTATCCTGGAGCTTTTTTGAACCACCTTTGCAATTCGGTCTATTCATTTTGAGAGATGGAGAAGAAGGGGCAGGATATTTTATCAACATTATAGAAACCCATGGATCACTGTCCCTACATGATGAGCTAGTCATTGGCAAAAAAATAAAATAAAATAAAAACACACTTATATCGGCCACAAACTGTGTTTGCCCACTAGGAAAATGCCCAGTATGCCAGATTACCAATCTAGCCCTGGATTTGAATTTATGTTTTTGTTCAGTGCTTGAAAATTTATGTTCAGTACTTTTGGTACAAATCTAATCCCATTATATAAGATATGTAAAATTGTTTTAGCATTGATAATTACATTAATTATAAATTAATTATCATTAATAACATTAATTATTTTTCCTTTGCGATTCTGACGAATGGTTCATGTTAAGTTTCAGATTGGAAGCTGTTTATTTGAAGCCTCAGATTTTTTCTTCATTTTACGTTTTGGATTTATATTTTTGTTCAATGCTTCAACATTTATGTTCAGCATTTTTGCCATAAATCTAATCCTAGATAATGTATGTGGAAAATAGTTTGAGAACCAACAATTAACTTTTTTTTTTTCTTTTCTTTTCTTAGTATGGGAACTCGGGTGGACCACTCGTTAATTTGGTAATTATTTCATACTGTGATGTGTTTCGGTTTTCTGACAGTAGACTTACAGGAATAATTCAACCAAAAAATAAAAACCTCATGTTTTTACAAATCTATATGAAACACAAAAGGTGAATTTTTGAAGAATATCCACTGTTTTCTATATAATTTGAGCTCCCACTTTATATTAAGTGGCCTTAACTACTATGTACTTACATTTAAATTAATCATTTGATACATTGCAATTATTGTGTACATACATGTTTTTACATTGTACTTATATTTTAAAAAAAATACCTGTATGTAATCATGTCTGTAATTAATTTCTGTAATTACATTTATAATTACAATATAATTATATGTTGACCCATCTCTTATGCGTTAACCCACCCTTAAACCTACCCATACCACCAAACCTGTCCCTAACCTTATACCGTATCCCACCTCAATAGCTGCAAAAGTGTTTTGCAATACATAATGAACATAATAAGTACACTGTACTTATTTTTTGATGTAAGTACACAGTAAAATTCTCCTTTTGTTTCATAAAATAAGTAAAGACATAAAGGTTTGGAATGATACATTGGAACAATACAATGACAGTTATTTAGGTGTCCTTTTAATACTCAAACATGCTGATACTGTAGTTAATTTTTGTTCTTGTTTTGTCTTCTAAAAGGATGGGGAGGTGATAGGAATCAACACCCTGAAAGTAGCTGCAGGAATCTCCTTTGCCATTCCTTCAGACAGAATCACTCGCTTCTTAAATGATTCATTAGGAAAGCAAAACAAAGGTACATGGGACAACTTTCGATCAAGGGAATTTGTAGGGAGGTCAGAGTATGAATCATCTAATATTTAACACGTTTTATTTTTTGAGAGTCATTCTTACAGGATTAGGGGCCAGATTTACTAACAGCTTGCGTTAGCGCAAATTGTCTTTTGGCGTTAAAATAGTCCTGTCAGGATTTACTAAAGACGCGCAGTGAAGAATTAGCACTGAAAAGGAGTGGAAAGTTATTTTAGTGCCTGACCTTATTGAATATGCATTTGTAGGAGTTTCCCTGTCAGACGCAAAATTTATGGGAGGAGAGTATTAAAATGAATCACGCAATGTGATTGACTAACATTTGCCCACATCAAATTACTGGTATTTGCGCCATTATTTAACGCTCAAAAAAGCATGTCTTAAAGCAGGTGGTAATTTGCGCTGCTCTTGGTAGATTGTGCTGGTCATTATGGAAATGATCTGGCTGCGTCTGTGTTCTTTAATGTGCGCATTGTCAGTAAATCACACTCAGAATTGTTCCTTCCCATCGGCGCTTTTATGGAATTGCGCTTTAACGCTAATTTGCCCTGTTTAGTAAATCTGGCCCTAAATGTGTTAACACATTTACATATTGTTTCAGAGACAAGAGCAGTGAAGAAGCGTTTCATTGGAATCCGAATGCTCACCATCACAGAAGCGTGAGTGTCCTTCACTACAGACGCTTGTACACAAAACATGTAAATGAATACCGCTGTGCTGTTTACTCATTGTGTGTGTATATGTGAGGCATTCTGTTTGTCTCCTCCAGACTTGTGGAAGAGCTGAGGCAGCAGAATCCAGATTTCCCTGATGTCAGCAGCGGGATCTACGTCCATGAGGTGGTTCCTCACTCCCCTGCTCAGAAGTAAGCATCAGCCAGATCACATGCTCTTTGGTCTCTCAGTTGTGGCTGTGCTTCAGAACTCCAAGCCAAGTAGTTTATCTCTGTCTGAGCTGAGTGGATGACAACATATTGAAGATCACAATTAGCTACAAATAGAAATGACAGATTTGTATACTACAGGTTTATAAGGGCCAGTTTTACTAACAGCTTGCACCAGTGCAAACTTTCTTTTGGTGTTAAAATAGTACTGTCAGGTTTTACTAAATATGTGCAGTGACGAATTAGTGCTGAAAAGGCGTGGACACAGTTATTTTTGCGCCTGACCTTATTAAATATGCATTTGTAGGAGTTTCCCTTTCAGGCACAAAATTTATGGGAGGATAGTATTCAAATGAATCATGCAACACGATTTACTAACGTTTGCACTTGTCAAATTACTGGTATTTGCGCCATTATTTAACGCCCAAAAAAAGCATGTCTTAAACTATTTTGCGCTTGAAATGGCTGCAATTATTGTTGCTAGGAGGAGGCACCGCAGAGAAGAGAAAGCGCATGGTAGAAGGGAGATGATTTTTTTCCACACGTATTAATTTATTTGCAATGCAAGAAGAACATGAAAATATTGCTTGCCAAGCGATGTTATTTTTAATTTGCTTCAGGAAATAAAAGATGACTTGGATCCCTCAATAGGAGTCATGCAATACCAGGTCAATCAAAACTTCTTGCAACTTCTAGCTTCATTTTTTGGCCTCCGGTTGTTTTCAACGTACTGTGGCTTCTTTATTTCTTTATTCTTTATTTGCGACTGCTCTAATTTGCGCTCCGCTTAATGCGTTGGTCAGTATGTAAATGAGATTTGCGTCTGTGTGCTTTAATTTGCGCATTGTTAGTAAATCACCCGCAGAAATTTCCACGCCCATCGGCGCTGTTTTGGAATTGCGCTCTTGCGCTAATTTGCCCTGTTTAGTAAAACTGGCCCTAAATCTATTTAGAGCTGGACGATATGGCAAATAAAATCTCAATTCGCTGATTCAAGATAACGATTTTGATACATTAACGTTTAACTAGTCAACTTAAAAATGTAACTACAATGTGATTGAAGCAATATTCTCTTTATTAAAAACTTAAAAACATCTGGTGAAAGAAAGTTATATTACATGTGCACTACATATGCAGTGGTCAGCATGGTGTACATGTAAAATAAGTTTGATCATTTCATATCTACGTATTTATTTATTTTGCTCCTCTCCGTGTCACTGTCCTTATCACCCTGTCAGGGTTTGTTTTACGATTGGCTCTATACGTTGTACTTTACAAATTCAAGGATACGACTGAGAATTGTACTGTATAATTTCTCCAACTGTGTTTCAGAGGGGGCATCAGAGATGGTGACATCATCGTTAAGTTAAACGGAGAGCCTCTGATGAGCACCAGCGACCTGAAGGAAGCGCTCAACCAAGACACGACTCTGCTGCTGGAGGTGCGCAGAGGCAACGACGACCTGCTCTTCAACATTGAGCCTGACGTCATCATGCAGTGACGTCATCATCTATTCGAAATGTGAACCATCGAACTTTCACTGAAGACATTGGTTTGTCATATCAATCATGCACTGCCATGGCCAAAGGGATGTCTAACAGTGCATCCTTCTACAAAACAAGGACCTCTTTTACAAGCTGAGAGGAATCTAACCTTGAGCTTTTGCAGTCTCGGTCACGTCAAGTCTGCATAAGAGATTTTATATGAAAGGCATTTCAGAACAGCACACTCTCTTTGAAGCAGGTTTGAAGCAGAGAAGGATTTAGTTCATTGCAAATATGAAAACTTGCAGTACTGTATTTTGTAGAAGACAAAGCTGGTGATATTTTATAGCCAATCCACAATGAGTCCACAATGAAATGTTAAGATGGGAAAATCTTTTTAAAAGTTGAAATTTCAATAAGAATATTGAATAAATATTATAAATAGACATAAATAACCACCTCATAAAAACAACAATAATAATAGTATTGTAAAATTACTAAAATATTTAAAAAATAAATAAACTTATAGATTATTATGTGGATTCTCTTCTTGATAAATCTCTCAACATTCATTGCTGAAACTTCATTGTGGCACCAGTGGCAAGAAACAATTGCTGTGCAAGGTTTTTTTTTTTATTTTTTATTTTTTTTAAATAAATTGTATATAATTTGTGCAGAATGACTGCCATGATGAATGGCATTTTTATAGTCATTTTGTCCAATCAAATGTTGTGTGCTCTTTATATGCAGATATCAGAGTGATAAGTCTTCTGTTCATGTAATCTGTTTATCAGCCAGTATATGCTCATGTTTCTGTTTGTCTAAAATCTACAGCATATCACGTGTCTTGGTTACCATGTCCTCAAATATGCTCATATAATTTTTTGGTTCTCTTCAGCTGGATCTATGAATGATGGACCTATGAATTAAAACTTTCTCAAAAAAGAATCACTTGGCAGATCGGTGGATGATAAATACTGAATTTTAACAGAGCAGTCAGCTGAAACTAATTTAATGAAGATTCTAAATCATATTATTTGAGTTGGATTATGTAAAAGAGGCAAGTTAACTGACACTGTCAGGTCAAATAATTCACTGATCCAGAATACCGTCAGAATTTTTCTCCAGGTCTCACTGTCTGGACAGGACCTGTGGATGACAAAAACCAGACATGACGCACGGCTACACATTTCAAGCAGCGTAGGATGATTTCACAACTTTATCTTTTTCACTGAAGTAGGCCTCTCTCTATGAAAAACACCATCTAGATCTATGCTTTCAAAAAATCTTATGGTGCCATTATCTTTAAATCTTAATTTTGTAGTAGTGTGTTCACACTGAAAATTCCAACAAAAACGTGCTCTTCAGATACTCAGATGATGCACTTATTTATCCGAAAAAACAAAGCTTAGAATGTTGGACACTATGCAATCGGAGGGCTTCAGTGATAACAAAATAACCTAAATTCATACACTAGAGTACATAGTACACATTACATTCAAAGTACACATTTACGTTTGATCAGTTCTTGGGAATCAAACCCAATACCTTGGTGTTGCTGGCGCCATGCTCTAATATTTGAGTTACAGGAAGGCACAAAGCTTTAGAAACTGACTATGCTAAAGAGATTTTGAAGACACAAAGTTTCTGACTCAAACTGTACAGTAATTCATCATATGTACTGCAACCTGAAAGCAAGGAGCAAATTTGTATTAAACTTGTATTTTGAAAAAACAAATTGACTTGGCTAAGATGCGAGATGGCTGCTACCCGTCCACTGTAATTTTTCAAGGATTACCTACAATTTTGTGTTTTCTGAGATGAGGGGATTCAGAAAATGGTTCTATAAATGTAAAGCGAGTCATGTTGCAGATGTGCAGACTGTATGAAAAGCTGCTTGTTGCACATCCTGCATTTTTTCCACAAAGGTCCCATTCAATTAAATGGGTCATGACATGAGAAACCCATTATGATCAATACACTGGATACAGTATACAGATGCCCATTTAATTTCTAACATATTCCTTGCATTAGAGCTACTCCTGACAACAGGGCAAATGGGAGAGTGAACAGACATTCATTTTGATGAGTTCAGTTTAAGCAGCATCTTTCATCTGTACAACCCTCAGAAGGACTTTATAATAATTTTAAAACACTTACATGCAACAGAGAGGTGGCGTTGATATTTTTCATGCTATTGCATTAGTTATGACAGAGGGCCAGAATAAGGGTTAAAAAATAAACATTTTTGCACATATATGATTTTTTTTTCATCCAAAAAAATGAATAACATTATATGTTTACCTAACATAGGTATTAAAATAATAATAAAAAATCCATGTCATAACCCCTTAAACATTCTTTTCCTCAGATGTAACATCTTTTCGGATTTCTCTTCCCACAGTTTTAAAACATGCTAATTTAATTTGCCCTTGAATCTGATTATAAAAACCACAAACATACAGTATGTAACATTTGAAGTATATGTAATTTGTGCTACAGTCAAACTGTGCTGAAGTACAGCAAAACCGCAAACCACATGTGACCATGGAGGAAATCTGAATTGAGTCTTTCAAAAGTTTAGATAAATAGAAACATTGGGTCGACAGATGACTGGCTCTGTTTAGATTTAGCATATTAGCAGCCTGTTGTGGCTGAAGTGCTATGCCAACACACCCAAGTGGTTCAACTCAGAATGGATCTTGCTGTCTACAAGCTGGGTAAATAAAGACTTGGCATAAAAAAAATAAATTAAAGATGTGTTACACTGGGTGTGTTCTGTAATAATAACAATTATCTATGCAGCTAATCGCTAATTACAGTTCCTTAAATGTAGCTATTGGTTTCAAACAAAAATCACTTCTAAAAATGTTGGTTTGAGACCAAAACAAGTTCAACTTTTCAGTATTTCTTTATGTAAGGAAGCATCACCTTTTAACCAATAAAAAGTACTGTGGTAGTACAGTGGTACAGCAGTGGTATCAGAAAGTAATGCTACATTGATATGTACCATAGTACTGAATGATTATATTCATATCACATGGAATTTATATAAAGTGTTTCAGGTATTACCATGGTATATATGGAAAATTATGGTAAAATATACTATACTAGCTGATTATAACATTTAAAACATATTTCATACAAATGAACTCATCGATGTTTGACATTAATGCACATTTCAGATGGTTTCACTTAAGTTCATCAGCTGTGAAGTCTGCTACAATTTCTTGCTTTGGTCTCTAAACCTGACCACATCAATAAAACAAACTAGTGGAGTGTCCCAAAGAAGCCACAAGCTGTTAGATTTGCATGTGTGTGTGTAAGAATATTAATTCAATGAGACGCGCTCTTGCAGAAACACAAACACAGACTTGACGCTGAAGTGCACAGTGTTGTCCAGGGCCATCAGCAAAGACCTCATGTCAGTGTGTGGAATGCAGACACACATTCTCTCAGTCAATCACATGCATACTGTAGATGTAGATAGGGACACAAAGAATGGCACAAAGGAAGAGCAACAAAACAACAAGTCCTCTCTCTCTCTCTCTCTGTATACATTAAAATGCATTTATTCCTGTCTTCAAAATAACAGCATTTATTTAAAACTGATTTCTTTTGATCAATTCAGTGAATAAATGCATCCATTTATTTAAAATTACTATTTTTGGACAATTTAGGAATTGCACAATCCTTCAAAAAAATCTTGTCTTTGCCTTTGAACATTTTTCTGTATCTAATAATAAAACAGAGGTCAAAGTTCAGGATAAAGCATTAGATTGCCTAGATCAGTTTAAGATTAAACACCATGGCACTTAAATTCCTCATTTAAAAGTATTGCTCTTTGTATAGAAGACTTCTTTTGGCTCTTATGTTTTGGCTGCACTGCATCAGGTCACATGCATTCAGTGTAGACACAGTTAAGCATTCCCACCTGCACCTGCTCATACCATGTCCAACGTGTCCCAAAAGCATGAAATGACAATAACATCTGTTGTTTTAAGTGTTCTGATGCACTGCACAGCCACCTTTAAATGGGGAAAATCATCTCTGAACCAGCCATCTTAGTTATTAACCAGAGTTACCATAGTTTAATGCGGTTTAATCTGATATTATACTATATTATACTATAAGATGTCTAAGACTGTCCCATGCTTAAGCATGGGGTAATATATCATATTTACATTTACATTTAATCATTTAGCAGATGCTTTTATCCAAAGCGACTTACAAATGAGGGTAATAGAAGCAATCAAAACAACAAAAGAGCAACAATATGTGTTGTGACAAGTCCCAGTTAGTCTAACGCACTACATAGAGCAAGGTTTTTTTAATAATAAAAAGTACATAGAAAAGAGGAAGTGTTAGAGGGTCAAGTTGTTAAAAAGAATATTAAAAAGAAAACAAGTAGATAAAAAGAACAGAGAACACTAATGTTAGAGGGTCAATTTTTTTTAATAAATAAAAAAGAAAACAAGTAGGTAGAGGGGTTCTATTGATAGAGGGTCAAGTGTAGATGGAAGAGATGTGTCTTTAGATGTTTCTTAAAGATGGCTAAAGACTTCGCTGCTTGGATCGAGTTGGAGTTATATAACATACAGTTGCACTGCATTCAAGTCTAAATGAAAAGACTTCAGTACAAAGTATTTAAAAATATTTATTTTGATAAAAAGTCAAAATTTATTATAATTACATTATTACACATTATATATTAAACATACACACAAATCATTCAATATTCCATAATCAAAATAACATTATGTAAAATAATCAATCATACATGTTCACTCAAAAGTAGATCTATATGAAAGCAGTAATCAACATGTGCATTATTTGTACAATTATTTAGCATCTGAACACTGTTATTGTGAAAGGTTTTACGATTTAGTTGTTTGTGCATTCAAACAATAGATCTGATGATCTATGACTCAATCTTTCAACATTTATCAGTCAAAACAAACAAATGAGTTTACCATGGCACAATGAATTAGAAAGTGCTATAATAAGAGCTCTTGTTACTGTTTACAGTACATCACAAATCTTGCTTTATGCTGATATTAGTAAGTTTTAGTGAATCAGTTTATAGTTTTACACCAAGATCAACATGGCTGAGATTCTTCTTAGACTTTTCTAACCCTCCTGTCATATTTCATAAGATGTTAATATCTTTCGATAAACTCAATCTGTTTATCAATGACAACCGTATGACTGTATTATAATATTATAAAACTGCTTGGCTTTCAGGACAAACAGAGGAATGTTTGCAATGATCCTGTTTCCTAACAGTTTTCCAGCGTGAAGAGTTAAAGATTGGCTCGAAGAGATCCAACCGCAGGTTTGTCAGAACAAAACTCGGCCCACCAAGATGGCCGTTCGAGGACGTTCTTACCCTGCATGACTGTAGACCACAGGTTTTTGTAGAGCTGAAACACATGAGAAATGGAGAGATACTAAATCACAAAGTCATTAATTACAAAAAAACAAAACAAACAAAAACCATTTGCACTGCTGGACCAATATAAGGTCAGCCCATGTAACTTACTATCAGTTGCACCACTACAATTCTACTAAACCCAGAGTTTTTGCAGGTTTGATGAAGGAAAATGTAAGACTTTTTAAAGGTGAAGTAAAGGAAATTCAAGGGAAAAAACTGAAGGGAACATAATACATAATATATTCTCTTATAAATGTCTAGGGAACACACAATGAGTTGTATTAGCTGCACTTCAAAAACAGAACTTCCAAATCATCTCCATTACTTTTAAATGAATTATCAAAAATAATTAAGAATACCTTTGCTCCCAAAAATTAGAATATGGAAAAAACTTTCATTTCAAGTGCTGTTCTTCCACAGTATTTTTTTTTTTTGTCTTGTTTTCTAATACAAACATCTAAACAACTTTATATTAGGATACATAACTTTATATTAGGAGAAACACTTTTTGTTGACACTTTATTTTAAGGTTCAATTCTCACTATTAACAAACCATTAACTTCGACTTTTCCCTCAATAAACTACTAATTTGCCGCTTATTAATAGTTAGTAAGGTAGTTGTTAAGTTTAGGTATTGGGTAGGATTAGGGATGTAGAATATGGTCATGCAGAATATGTGCTTTATAAGTACTAATAAACAGCCAATATGTTTATAATAGGCATGCTAATAAACAACTAGTTAATAGTGAGAATTGGTTCCTATACTAAAGTGTTACTGAATTCTTGTTTTCTGTGGAAATGATCAAAATTAAGTTCATGAATAAAACAAGAATTGTATTCAATTCTGAGAAAGACATGTTTTGCAATGCATGCAACATTTAATGTCATGACTTCATGAAATTCTGCTCTGATTTAAGACTTTTTAAGGCCTTAATTTGTGGAAGGGTGAATTAAGACTTTTTAAGACCCGCAAAAACCCTGTAACAGTCAAAAAACAAGAATGTGGACTGCTTTAATAAACAAGACTTCCCTTTTATCAAAACCTCAGATGAGTCAGAAAATGAACTCAAGGCCAAAGTGAAGGGTTCATTTCCAGTAAACATCTCCCCAACTATAAACATGAAGTGTCTTACTCAGCAGGGGACTCAGTATAAAGGTCTCTGTGTCAGTGGGGCGTGTGTGTGTGTGACTGCTCTGCACTGCTCTGTCTAATGTTTCAATAAAGCTCTGTTTTTTCTTAAACTCAGAAATGTATGGCCTGCCAAACAAATGCTGAGAGAATATGACTGGAGGAATGAGTCAGTAACCATTATGTTTAGAATCATGTTTCTGAAGGGATTTTAAACACCCTTAAGGGCAGTACAATGGAAAACCCCTCCAGATTTTCCAATTGCTGGGAATTAGTTTGTTTTAATTAACTTGTCTGCTTTTTCTTGCTGTTTTATGAAACGAGGAAATAAATTCACTGCCCAAAGTTCTAATAATTGTTGATTTTATTAGCTGTTGTTGACTTCACCCCCCTTACGTGACACATTAAGCTGTAATATTTTCCAGTAAATATTGCATCATCACTAGCTGTCAGTCTCAAAGGCCAATATATTTAATAGACTAGCAGGAAAAATAATTCTGTTTAGAAAAAACCTTTTATGTATAATTTGATGATATAATAATGTTTTTTTTTTCTCTCCCATAAAAACTTCCCTAAATACGTGAACAGTACTTTTGAAAATACATAAAAAAAATGATGTACACTTACATGAGTACACAAGAATAAAGTCATAAAAGTGGCCTTAAAATGTATTTAAATGTGGATACACACACATCACTGGTAAAAATTTTGGAATAATTACCATTTTTTAACGTTTTAAAAGTCTCTTATGCTCTCCAAGGCTATATTTATTTGTTAAAACACAATTACTGAAAATTTTAAACATTAAATACACATGAAAACAGGTTACTTTGCTAAGACGCCTGTGTGAACTCAAAGGAACTGACTTCATACAGATCATCCACTAAAAATCACTTTACGACCAGTTGATTAAAAGTCACTGAAAAAATGGGTAAGAAAATACTTTTTTGGAGTCACTGTAAATTAGATGATCACTTCTGCAGCTTTCAGAGACATTTGTCTACAATAAGTGATTCCACAGTCACAGCGGAGGACTGGCGAGTCCTGTTCCTCATGTGCACATGTGTGCCTGTGTATGTGTTCTCTTACCTCACCGTCTGCTTTGCCAATGGGCGAGTTCAGGATGAAGTCAGGAGGAGCAATCACATCAACCAGCGCCACAGCATCATCCTTTAGCTAGACAGAGAAAATGAGAGGGCACCTGCTATGTTGAAGCCTTCCTGATGTTTGCATTATCATGCATTTATAAGTGAGGGTGTCTGTAACTGAACTACAGCTAAAACAACACTAACCTGCCCACACAGAGTGAGAATGGCTGTGTGGATGAAGTCAACCGGCTGTCGACCAGAAAAATAACCTCCTAAAAACACAAAGAGACCATAATGAAACTCCAAAAAGCTACACTAGCGTTCAAATGTTTGGGGTTGGTAAGATATTTTGGTAACACGATTACCAACTTTAAGTAACTTTGCAACTCCATGTCAACTAAGAGTCATTAAGAGTTTTAGCAGACTGTCTACTTAATATCTGCAAACACTTTATTTTGACCGTCACCCAACAGGCAGACTGTAAGTAACTTTGCAAGTACATCAACTGATTCTACGAACCCTAATCCTTACTTTACAGTCTACTAATACTCTAGTGAGAGTTAGTTGACATGTAGTGTCATTTCTGTTGGAAACTGCACTGATATGTACTTATTGGCACGTATTTCACATCTTGCGAAAAAGTTCCCAGTGGTACATTTTCGTCATGAGACCATGATTACGATTTTCTATTAAATTTGTTAACCCAAATCAGCAGACTGGCTCTGACTTTTGGCAACTTGTGTCAAATTCTCCAAACTGTAAATAAGGGCAAAAATCTGTGTATTCAAGCCTTAACACATAATTTGTGTCAAATAGCCAGTACCAACAGACATGAAAGGAAAAACAAAGAAACCACTACAGAGAACAATGGTTTACCTTGATAGAGGATGGCCATGTGGTTGGTGAGGGTCCACAGGCCATAGAGAGCACAGAGACGCCCCAGCACTGATCTGAGAGCAGCTGGAGTCTGTTCATCCCGAATCAGATCATGGAAACGCTGCAGCACTGTGTGCTCAATATAGGCAATAGCCAATGAGCGACAATAATACACCTACAGAGAGAGAGAGAGAGAGAAAAAGAGAGAGATAAGTTACAGGAAAAGTGAATCCAAGGACGCAAACTCAAACATATATATCTACCAAGAGTGTTTATGGAGTCAAGGAGCAAATGAAGACAGTTTGACCCACATTATCGCAAGCCAGGTCATGACAGCACAATGACAGTCATGACACACAGACGAGACACTAATTGGGATGTTTATAGAGGGGGGGAAATATTAACCGAAAAAAGCTTCACGACCTTAGCAATGTGCTTGTGTTTGTGTCTGGTTGCTAGACAGTGATTCTGTGTTTGGTGGTTGCTGGGTCAGTATTATGCGTGAAGAAGGTCTGTTTTATTAATTTCTCTCTTGTCCTCACTGAAGGTTTTAAGATAATTTAATCAGTCATATACGGTAACCTGCTCGATCACATTCTCTATTCTAGTTCATGTCACCAAAGTGCTCTATTTAAACTCACTCTCATGTCTCAAGGTGGAGACGCTCACTGGACATTGTCCAAGCTCCACTCATTATAATCATATGACCTTTAACTGACTGCTTGTTTTTGGCTGGACTAGACCCTCATAAAACACACATAACACACCCATAGTGACCCAAAAGAGTATTTGAAGCCATTTAAGCCACGTTTTTAAAAAGTATGTCATGGCATCAGACAAAACAAAATACCAAGCCAAATTAACACTTTTTAAAAATAGTTTAATTAAAATAGTTTATATTTGAAATGGTAAATGTACAAGTGTCCAAATAATTTTCTAGGTCACTGTGATACATTCATATCATCTGAAATGTGATGCGAGTAGCTTTCACACATCCTGCATGAGATTCTGACCCTACGGAGCACATACAGGTCTAAATGAATCTGATAAGGTAGAAAGGCTTTAAATCTTTCAAGATGTGGAGGTCAGACAGCGGCCCTTTGAAATGCCCGGTGTGATGTAGATTTGTAGCTCAGTGGAATATATATTAAGTAAGGAATATGTCTGAGCCAAGTGTCTGGTCAATGTTTAAGACTTGTCTGAGGAACCTGAGGTCTGTTTTATATTAGATATAAGTCATAAATGGAACAGCACTGTACAGAAGGTATTAATGGGAAACCTAGGGTGCACTATCCCTAAAAATTCAGCATGATACTAAAATATTAGCAAAAACAACATTCCATGTGCCCAAGAATAACAATACATCTACATGGTGAAATATGATTCTTGAATAGATATCTATATATCATAACTATAACTTTCAGTAAAAAGTCTTTTTTTCAGATAAGCCTTAAGACTTTGAGATAAAACTAAGCACTGAGCATTTACAGCACGTGTCTATGGGTGTCTAAGGTGAATTCAAGTAAACTGGCCCAGCTTTTAACATGAGATGACTGACCTATATACATTAGATAAATACTGTGTGGTTATGATGTCAAAAACATTAACAGAAATGTGTACATTGAATTAACAGCCAGAAGGCCAGTAAAGGTGTTCATACACAGAGTGATATTTGGTAATGGTAAGAAAGAAAAAATATACTGAAAAAAAAGTGAAAAAAAAAAAAAATATATACTGTTCAAAAGTTTTTGGTTGGTAAAAAAGTAGTGCAAATTACCACCTGCCTTAAGACATGCTTTTTTGGGCGTTAAATAATGACGCAAATTCTAGTAATTTGACAAGCGCAAACGTTAGTAAATTGTGTTGTGTGATTCATTTTAATACTCTCCTACCATAAATTTTGCTTCTGAAATGGAAACTGAAGTGGAAAAAACTGTCTCCACCTTTTCAGTGCTAATTCTTCACTGCGTCTTTAGTAAATCCTGACAGTACTATTTTAACGCCAAAAGACGGTTTGCGCTGGCGCAAGCTGTTAGTAAATCTAGCCCTAAAAATTCAGCTTTGTCATTACAGGAATAAACTATATTTTAAAATATATTCAGATAGAAAACATTTTAAATTGTCAAAATATTTCACAATATTACTGTTTTCACAGTATTTTGATCAAATAAACACAGGTGAGCATAAGACTTCTTTTAAAGGCATAAAAATCATACTGACCCCAATCTTTTGAACAGTAGTACAGTACATATACAAAAAAAAATCCATTTATAAAAAAAATTAAAAAAAATAAAACTGTCCTGGCAAAAAAATTACCAGTACATTTTTTTTTACAACATTTATGGACATTACCTTCAATCTTAAAACACTACACAATGCAATGTGTAATTCAAAATACGGGTAAAACACCTGTAAAAATGTGTGTGTATGTGTGAATGACAAACCATTTATGACATGTAAAAAGATACATTTCCATGAGGCTGTTAACCATAATCAGTATATGATGCATGTAAACACACTCAGTGTGAGGTATAAGGTAGCTGGGTAATGTGTTTTACAAACCTATAGCATACCTCACCTCCTTCTGAGCTGCCAGTAAACATAGATACATGACATTTTAAGGTCTCATGCTATTAAAGTCAGGATTAAAACATACTTGGCTGTTGTTTCGTGCCTCAAAGTCTCCCAGTCCAGAGGATTTCTCATGAAACAGCTTCCTCTGGCTCTCACCCAGTAAGAAACACACCAGCCACTTATACGCTGCCAGAGGCACTGAGGACACAACATCAAATGATATAACGACATTAAAAAGATGGACAGATGATGCAAGAAATTTAATAAGAGTCTGAAAAGAATAATACAACAGCTTCAAAATAAAGTAGAAGTTTTGTTAAAACATGACTATTAAAACAAACTGAATAAAGCGTAATGGACTGCAGCTGGCAAACAGTTTTCACAATTATGTGGAAAGGGCCACAGTAAAAGGCCACTTAATAGAATTAAACAAATATTGAACTATTCATTGTTGGAAAAGGTCTGTTTTGCAGAGGTTTGGTGCACACACAGATGTAATCATGGATTAGGTATCTGGGTGGGGACCGTGACTAAAGAACAAGAGGTCTCGTGTTTTGGATGGTTGAGGTTTGGACGCATTTCTTCAACTCATGACGCAGAAGTAACCCGAACTCCAAGTCCATGGAGAGATGAATTTAAGTGCATTCAGGCTATAGTAATAGCATGAACAGATGAACTATGCAAAATCCAAACCTACTGACCAAGACTATAAAGCCGTAAAATTTAACCTAATCAGTACAAACCAAGACATCCATAAAATCCTTTAAGATTTATAAACAACAAAACTGCTTTCCCATCTTAAAAAGGAACTAATAAGTTAGAAAACAACCCTCAACCCTCTCCAAATAAGAAAATAAGCTTGTTACGAAAAGAAGGTTGTGAAACAAGACCACACAGACTGAAACTCTATTCAAATATCTTCACTACACTCAAACAAGCAAATAAGTTCTGAAGAAATGAGTGAGTATGATAAGTATTTGAAGGAATGTTTATGTTGGTACTGATGTGACATTGTTTTGTTCTTGAATAATCTTGTTTTTTTTTCTGTCTGGAGTTAGATTCAAATGGTCTCTAAACTGTCACTAGGTGCGTTTCCATTACAGGTTTGCGCAAAACGTTTGTGTTATTTTATAAATATTGAAAAAAAAAAAACTACTGCGAAATTAAGGCGTTTCTATTAACCAATGTTATGCGACTAAAAGGTGTTTTTTTTTCCTCTCGTGATAAGTCATGGCAACGGATGTTGGTAGGTTTACGTATATCGCAGTAACTGCAATAGCCATTATTTTTAATCAAATCAAAGGAGACGTATGTGTGTATCTTTAGCAAAGCAGCGCAGAGAGCTGCTTCTGTGATATGTGCCGTAAAGGGGTTATCCATCCAAGCATTAATGGCAACAAAAGCCCCTTATACTTGAGAGTGGCCACGTATGAGGTGTTTCTTGGAGGTTATAGTACATTAAAGAATGATCATGTGAGTTTTACATACACCAGGTGACCTGTAAATGCGAAAATACTATTTCCATTGCAGTTTTGCGAAATATTCATTTTTCAAATTGCCTGAAAAACTACCTCATGTAAGCGTAAAAACTTTTCTTTTTTTTTTTTTGCTAAATTGACGTGTTTCCATTAGGTGTATTTTCAATTCGCAGATAGTTAAAAAGTGGTGACAAAAAAATATTTAAAATTTATGAAATCAAGATATTCTGTTCTAATCCCAAACAGTGGTGGTTTAGTCAAAATAATACCTCAAAATAACTCTAGTTAGGCAATATCGCCTGAAAAAAAATATCTATATCTATCTATATCTATCTAACTATCTTGGACATTCACCTAAACCTCATTAATTAAGGTACAATTACAGGTTTGGAAGGACATGAGGGTGAGCAAATGATGACAAAATGTTTGGTTGAACTATTCCTTTAGTGTGTCATGAATCATGATTTAGTTGTCTTGAAGTGGACTGATTCAAGTCATGGAATGTTATAGGCCTAGGTAAAAAATGAGAGCATTCAAAGTTTTGATGCAAAACAGCTGGGATGGAAAACAATATTAAAACCACTCTAGCATTTAAAAACTCCCTGGGCACTTGTCGCATGATGCGATAGGTGACAAAAATTTGTTAAAATCCAAGTAGTCCACTCCCTATCCTCATCCAATTAAAACAATGATCCTCTGACCCCTGTAACCAGGCAACAATGAGTTGAGTCACCAGCTGAGGAATGATGTCAATAAAGAAAGCAGATGTTTAGCAGATGTGCAGCTCGGTTCAGGATGTAAAACTCTCCCACTGGAGCAGTCTGCAGCATCAAGGAGCAATTTTAACAGTAAACTACAAAAAAACAGCGTGACGCAGATTCTCACATTCTCTCTGTGTGCGGTGAAGGTGAGCCAGTTTATGTGTTAGATAATGTGCTCAGGAAAAAAAAAAAAAAAAACACTGTACACACAAACATTGTGGATTACACAAAACCAGCACCATGAAAGTGGGATATGAAGTTGAAACAAAGCTCATTTTGTTTATTTGGTTTCCTCTGAGTGTAAATGAATAACGACTCTATTAATTGAAACTAAAACTTCACTATAGCTAAATAACAGAACTGAACTAGAATTGGATTTCTTGAAGAAAATACCAGTACTTTAAAAGAAAATGATTAAAGTTTTGGGTTTGTGCAAACTAAATTCTGTATCAGAGCTATAAAATGTGATAGAATCAACACATAAATGCAACACTGTACTTACAGGTTTTTTGTTTGAACAGATGAGAGAAAAGACCAATACCAGTTTGGTATGCAATTAATTGCCAGAAAGATTAACCTTATGACAGCATGCAAATACTATAATGGTGTCATAACAATGATATTTCATTTTAATCCTAATCTCGCTTTAAATTTCTATAAAATAGATCTGGGAAAAATAATATGTTAATTTCTTCAATTAATAACTGCTGTTCACCATGTTAAAAATAATTAATGCATTTAATGAAGCATGTGTTTTTTAAATTCCTGAAGTAGCTTTGTTAATGTCTTTTGCTAGCATTAATGTAAGTTCACTTACTGTACATCAAATAAAAAAAAAAAATTATATATATACACACACACACACACACACACACACACACACACACACACACACACACACAGGTGTATCTCAATAAATTAGAATGTTGTGGAAAAGTTCATTTATTTCAGTAATTCAACTCAAATTGTGAAACTTGTGTATTAAATAAATTCAATGCACACAGACTGAAGTAGTTTAAGTCTTTGGTTCTTTTAATTGTGGTGATTTTGGCTCACATTTACCAAAACCCACCAATTCACTCTCTCAACAAATTAGAATACTTCATAAGACCAATAAATAAATAAATAATAAAAAAAACATTTTTAGTGAATTGTTGGCCTTCTGGAAAGTATGTTCATTTACTGTATATGTACTCAATACTTGGTAGGGGCTCCTTTTGCTTTAATTACTGCCTCAATTCGGCGTGGCATGGAGGTGATCAGTTTGTGGCACTGCTGAGGTGGTATGGAAGCCCAGGTTTCTTTGACAGTGGCCTTCAGCTCATCTGCATTTTTTGGTCTCTTGTTTCTCATTTTCCTCTTGACAATACCCCATAGATTCTCTATGGGGTTCAGGTCTGGTGAGTTTGCTGGCCAGTCAAGCACACCATCACCATGGTCATTTAACCAACTTTTGGTGCTTTTGGCAGTGTGGGCAGGTGCCAAATCCTGCTGGAAAATGAAATCAGCATCTTTAAAAAGCTGGTCAGCAGAAGGAAGCATGAAGTAAAATTTCTTGGTAAACGGGTGCAATGACTTCGGTTTTCAAAAAACACAATGGACCAACACCAGCACCCCAAATCATCACAGACTGTGGAAATTTAACACTGGACTTCAAGCAACTTGGGCTATGAGCTTCTCTACCCTTCCTCCAGACTCTAGGACCTTGGTTTCCAAATGAAATACAAAACTTGCTCTCATCTGAAAAGCGGACTTTGGACCACTGGGCAACAGTCCAGTTCTTCTTCTCCTTAGCCCAGGTAAGACGCCTCTGACGTTGTCTGTGGTTCAGGAGTGGCTTAACAAGAGGAATACGACAACTGTAGCCAAATTCCTTGACACGTCTGTGTGTGGTGGTAACTGATGCCTTGACCCCAGCCTCAGTCCATTCCTTGTGAAGTTCACCCAAATTCTTGAATCAATTTTGCTTGACAATCCTCATAAGGCTGTGGTTCTCTCCGTTGGTTGTGCATCTTTTTCTTCCACAATTTTTCCTTCCACTCAACTTTCTGTTAACATGCTTGGATACAGCACTCTGTGAACAGCCAGCTTCTTTGGCAATGAATGTTTGTGGCTTACCCTCCTTGTGAAGGGTGTCAATGATTGTCTTCTGGACAACTGTCAGATCAGCAGTCTTCCCCATGATTGTGTAGCCTAGTGAACCAAACTGAGAGACCATTTTGTAACCTTTGCAGGTGTTTTGAGTTGATTAGCTGATTGGCATGTCACCATATTCTAATTTGTTGAGATAGTGAATTGGTGGGTTTTTGTTAAATGTGAGCCAAAATCACCACAATTAAAAGAACCAAAGACTTAAACTACTTCAGTCTGTGTGCATTGAATTTATTTAATACACGAGTTTCACAATTTGAGTTGAATTACTGAAACAATGAACTTTTCCACGACATTTTAATTTATTGAGATGCACCAGTGTGTATATATATATATATATATATATATATATATATATATATATATATATATATATATATATATATATATATAGTGCCCTCCAAAAGTACTGGATCAGTAAAGACAAAATTGCTCTGTTGGCTGTGGAGTCAAGACATTTGCAAATATGATTAAAAAATGAATATGAGACAAAACTACAGAATGTCACATTTTATTATTAGCCGTTTCAACACATACATGTTTTACCAAATAAAAAGAACAGCACTTTTAGAGTTCATCCCACTCATTGATGTGAGCATAAGTATTGGGACAGTTGAACATAAGGCAGATATAAAAGATTAAAAGTTATTAATTAGTTGCAGATCCCTTGTGCACAATCACAGCAGTGAGTCTGTGACCCATAGACATCACCAGACTCTTGGTCTCATCCTTTGAAATACTTTTCCCAGCCTTTAATGCAGCCAGTTCCAATTGTTGCTTGTTTTGGAGAGTTTCTGCCCTTACTCTCCTCTTCAGCTGGTGAAATGCATGTTCAATCGGATTTAAATCTGGAGATTGACTTGGGCAATCTAAGACTTTCCATTTCTTTGCCCTTATAAATTCCTTGACTGAACTGGCAGGGTGTTTTGTGTCATTGTCCTGATGCAATATGAAGCACTTCCCAATGAATCTGGTGGCATTTTCTTGAATATTGGTAGGCAAGATGGTTTTGTACCCTTCCAAATTCATTCTGCTACTGTCATCATACATTAAGTCATCAGTAAAGTTGAGAGGGCCTGTTCCAGAGACAGTCATACATCCCCATGCCATGACACCACCTCCACCATGCTTTACAGATGAGGCTGTATGCTTGGGGTCTTTTGCAGTTCCCTTTTTTTCTCCACATTTTTGCTGTCCCATCACTTAGATAAAGGTTCATCTTTGTCTCATCGGTCCATAAACACAGTTCCAAAACTCTTCTGGCTCACCTTTGTGCTTTTTTGCTAACTCTAGTCTTGCCTTTCTATTTTTGGTGCTGGTCAGAGGTTTGCATCTTGCTGTGTAGCATCTGTAATTCTGCGTCAAAGTCTCCTGAGGACAGTAGATTGTCAGAGCATCACCCCAGCTTTCTGGAAGTTGTTGGTGATTTTACAGACATGTCTTTTAGGGTTCTTTTTCACAGCTTTTATGATTTGTCTGTCATCAACTGCTGTTGTTTTTCTCAGCCGATCAGGTCGTTGTTGGTTGCTGATGTCGCCAGTGGTCTCCAAACTCTTGATTTCTTCATGCGCTTTGTTTTTGCTATAGCTCTAATTGACTTCCTCTTTTCTTTTAGCATCCAAATTGCTTGCTTTTCTCTCAAAGTCAGCTCCCTCATCTTCATCCTGGTTTGTGTGTGTCATCATCGAATGCAAGATTCAGAATGGAGAAGTAATGAATATAACTGATATGACACATTCCTTGCTTTTAATATCTGAAGAATGAATGCAACAGGACACAGCTAATCACTTAGAAAGACCTGTGAGGCAACTGTTCCAATACTTATGCTCACATCAGATAGGGGGATGAAACTCTAAAAGTGCTGAACTTCTTAGCTGGTAAAACATCTATGTGTTGAATCACCCAATAATAAAATGTGACATTCTGTAGTTTTGTCTCATATTCATCTTTTAATCATATTTGTAAATGTCTTGACTCCACAGCCAACAGAGCAATTTTGTCTATATATATATATATATATATATATATATATATATATATATATATATATATATAAAACTGTTAACAAATGCTAAAAAACAATGTTATGTTATGTTAAATACCTATAATTATTTTTTCCCCAGAAATGAAAGATATCACTATTGGTATCAATGATATAGCCATAAAATATGCCATGAAACAAATATTTAAAATTTCAAATATTTAATACTCCTTTTTGTGTTTCCACATTAATTTGGAGAATGTGAAAATATTAGTGCTGTCAATTGATTTAAAAAAAATGAATCGCACATTTTTTCTGAAATGAATCACGATTAATCAATTAATATATACTTTTATGTTGCAATAATTTCACATTCAATCTTCAAATTAATGTAAAAACAACATAAAGACAGTATATGTATAATATTTGTTTAGTGGCATCTTTTTTTAATGACTGAAAGCAAGTACCACTGATGCTAATACTACCGAAGTCTCTAGGAAATAGTTTTTTTTTTTTTTTGTTGTAATATTTAACCTTTGACTATAGCCATTCAACATTACAATTGAGCCCTATCAATTTTAACATTTATTAGACTTTAAAGACTAACTTCTAATTTAAGTGAACTTACCTGATTAATAGACATCACAGCAGCTGGGTTATTAGGTTATTTGGCTGCTATTACTTTAAGAGCTGCTGCTGCTGAACGTGAAGCAGATCTGACACGCATGTTCGTAGTTTCATAGTTTTGTAGTTACTTTAATATGAAATGATACAGCCTACAGCGCGGGCTGCCGTATTTGTGCACGCAACTGAATATTTTTAATGCCGTTAAACTGGAAAAATTAATCACCCACATTAACACGCTAATTTTGACAGCACTAGAAAATATATTTAAATATATTTTTTAATTTATCAACAACCATACTTGAAAATCATATAAGACTTCACCCCAAAGCTAAAATTATCCATTAAACAAAGTTTGAATGGAGTCTGGAGTCTAGCAGAAGAAAAAGAAGAGCACCAGGGGAACAAAGGTAACTGAGGTGAAGTGAATGCTAGATGAGTAATGTGGCTGATGTGTGCGGTTGTGAAGAATGTGCATATATGTGTCCTGTTATGGAGAATGTAGTGTTAATGTTGCGTACCGGCTGAGTTCATGCACTCTTCCACTGAGCCAACTGTGAACTTGCTCTGCAGAATGCTGTTCATGTCCTCTAAAAAGTTCACAGTCCCAAGAGGGGATTCAATCCTTCCTTTATCTTGATTGAAGGAGAAAAACATAAAAAGCAAGACATTTCAAATCCACTATCATATCAGACACAAAAAGCATTCTCCATATTCAGCATACCACTAAAAACAATATGCAAAGAATGCTCTGGATGTCATGGTTAACAAACACAAGACCAATGTCATTATTTCTTCTTACTATTTAGAAAGTCTTGACAAAACTAAAATGGAGAATACATGTTAAAACCCTCCTGTTGTGTTCAAAAACTTTGTGTTGTGTGTCCACTAGTAAAAAAGTTCTATATTTGAAATGCACATTTCTTAATATTAAACCTAAAATGTGTATTAATGTCACTATGAGGATTGTATGATCTTTGAATAATATTGGTCTTTAAATGCAAGATATTCAAAGTGTACCTAAAGTATACTGTACTTGCAATAGTTCCACTTTAGCACAATCAAATATATTTCAGCATATCTTTAGTTGGACTTCAGCACTACTTCCGCACAATTAAAGTGCATTAAGTACAAAATTAGCAGACTTTAAGTATACCAGTTTAGCATGCTAAAAGTACAACTGCAGGGTATTTTTATTAAGTACATATTATGTAATTGTATTTGTAGTATACTTAGAAATAAATGTATTTCAAATACATTTTAGTATATTTATTTTTCACTATGTTCAGATCGACCCACATTGCATTTTACCAAAAATCGACAATATGAAAAAAACTAAAGATTCATGTAAAAACAGAAAACCTCTATTGTAGCTTGTCTGATCCTAGAAATATATATCCTAGGAATATAAATATAAATTATGTGAGAAATGTAATAATCTATTTTTGTTAGATCCACATACGTTTATGTTCAAAATTAGCTACACAGACATAAAACCAAAAAAGGTATGTTTATTTTTTTTTGTCATGACTATTGCAGTGACTATTTGTACACTGAGGTGCAAATAACTACAAGTCTGTATAAATAGTATCTAACATTATTTGTACTTAGTGTGAGTAGTATTTATTGCTATTTGTACTTCCTGTCTTTTTGTTATGTCTGGTTCACAAAACCTTGTGAGGGTAAAATTAGTTTCTCACACTTCTTTTCAATGCTGCAACAGTCTAGTAATTGAGATCCAAACTAATATCCAAAAAACAACCTTTGACAGATTGATTGTGACTGTAAAACCTGACTACATAAAAAAAGAAACAGAGAATTTTCCTTGGATCATTAAGAAGATGAGTCCTCAGTTTCAGGGAAATTTTGAGTCTTAATTTTCAAAAGATCTAATGTATTTCATATTTTAGTGTCTGAGTGAGCTACAAAAAAAGTTTTCTGTTTTTTATTTTCTTTGCTGTTATTCAAAGCATTGAAATTGTATGGAAACCAATGGGGGTCACAAATGTCATAAAAAAAAATTGTACAGCCTTTCTAAAACACATCTTTGTGTCGAAACTTTGCATGCACATTCATGACCCTAAATGAAAAATATATAGACAAAATGTTTAAGAAGAAACAAAGAGTTTAACCTCTATTTCAAGCAGTATGTGTGTGGGTCAAATTGACTCAACAGTAAGAAAGACCTCAAGTGTGTAGAGACCTTGCTGTTTGTGTTGGAGCCAGCTGAGCAGATAGTTGCTGGTCTGCTGCAGAAGGACATTGTTATCTCCCTCATATGTGCAGTTTGGGTCGTTGTCATCGCGCAGGTCTCCCAGCCGGTTCACTTAACACGAAAAGATAAACAGATTAACAGATAAACAGAAGCTGACTAGAAGTTCCTTTGATATTAGACTTGGTGTTTATGCGTCTATTAAACATTTAGTTTATGAGGATTTTAAAAATTCCTCACTGGCAAGGTAACCGTGTCCTCCACAAGCCTCTCGACATTCTTGAATGCCTCGCTGGGCTGTCCATGATCCCAGAGGTTTACTAGCGCATGACATGGCATGGATCTCTCTGCCCAGTTCAGCCTGAGGAGTGACACACACAATCTATATGTGACCAAATACTATAACATCCCTAGACTTTCAGAATTTAGTAATCAAGATGCTTTCATGAAAAAAGTTTCATCTCGCATAATTATCTCAGATTTTCCAGATACTTGTATATAGCATATCTTTAGTATGATGTTTACCTGTCTGTCGCTTTTGTCCTTCATTAAGAGTCCAATTTGAAATTCCACAAAGTTCATGCAGAAGGATCTGGTAAAGTGCTCCAGTGCGTACACCGCTGCCAGGAACGGAATAAGACGCCATTGCTGCAACAGAGGATGGAGCATATGAACACGAAGGGTCAAAAGACAAGCAGCTCAAAAAATGTGCAGATACACTTAGTTTGAGCTACGAAATTAGTATAGAGTATAAGTAACCTTCAGTGATACCCTAAAAAAGAACACTGAGAAGTGGAAAAAATGTACTGGTCGATGTAAAGGCCTATTAAATGTTCAATGCAATGTTAAATGTTGCCAATCTGACAGCTACACATTTGGCCATATAGCATATAAAATATATCTTTTTATTTATATTTTTAATCATGATTTTTTTGGCATCTTATGTACAGTATATGCAATTACAGTCTATTTACACAAGAAAGTACTGAACAATAAAAGAAATATAATATGCAGTAAGGTTAGGTTTAGGGTTCGAGCTTAGTTTCAGAGTCAGTACCTAGTTATTACATTAGTAAATACATGTAAAAAAAGGACTTTAAAGTGCTATCATTATTTCTGTAGGTGACTAAACTAAAACTAAATGCGCTCACATTTAATTTTTAATTATTATATTATTTCAAATTGAATTATTTTTGGTTACACTTTATTCTAAGGTGTCTTTGTTACAATGTAATTATACATTTAAGTACTGAGTAATATTAATTAACTGCATGTACTTACTATGTGGGTAGTGTTAGGATTAGGGTTTGGTTTAGGGTTACTTGCATGTAATTATGCATAATTTATTGTTATTATAATAGTAAGTACATGTAACGTGTAACAAAGTATAACAAGGAAACTGTTACCTTATTTTTCAATTACATTTTAATTTTTTTTTTTTAATTTAAATTAAAAGTTACAATTTTCTTTTAAAAAGTTTTTTATTTATTTAAGTAAATTAAGGAAGAAAAGGAAGACCATGACTAATATAAGAAGACTCATGACTTATCCAGAGTCTTTCTGATAGAGTGAAAGACTCTTTTCTTCTCTCATGAAATGTTTCCACTGAAAAATGACAGTATTTTGTACCTGTAGCTGATATTCCAGCACTGGAATCTCCTCATCCTCTTTGGGCCCAAACTGTCTGCGTGTGGTGGAGAATCGCACAGCTACAGTCACCGCAAGCTTCAGATTGACCAGTGCCATCCTTGTAATGCCCACCCTGCCTCCTGACAGAGCCCCTAAAGATGCCCCAAACCGCTTATTGGGGTCCTATAAAGGTGTGTGGTTAGAAAAAAGACAGGCTGGAAAAAAACATGAAGTAACTGAAAACACATAGCAGAGATGACTAGTCCAAACCACAAAAAAGAGACAAAGAATGTGAGGAAAAACAAGTGCAAATCATATCTCATTCATTCATCCTCAACTTCTTGCCTCTGTTTGTTTTCAGAAAAACCCCTTTATGTCTTTCTGTCAGAAATATTGGCTGATGTCCTGGCTTTCCCTGAGATTGAAAACTCCCTGTTTGTTTGAAATGAAAGCATAGGGATTCCTTCTCGTACATCTTGCATAGTGCAGCACATCTGCTGGAATAACAGCTGCTGCACCACTGCTTTCTCTTACTGCAGAGGGAGTAAAGCGTTGCAAGATGTCCACACAGATACACACCAAAATAGCTCTATTTTTTCCTACGTTCATAATAACTAAGAAAACACATATCCTTTATTTGAAAAATGAAAGGTGTTACAATAAAGTTCTAAACATTAACATAGCCAATGCATTAGGTATCAATGAACAATCAATTTTTTACATTTTTATTAATGTAGGTTAATGTGAATTTATAAACGTGCTATTGTTCACGTTAGCTCATTTTAGTTATTAATGCATTAATGTTGAAAATCTATTAATAAATATAGAAAATTAACATAGTAACATAACAATTAACAAAGATTAACAAATGCTGTTCTGTTGCTATTGCTAATGTGTATGTACAGTGTCGTTCAAAAGTTTGGGATCAATACGATTTTTAATGTTTTTTTAAAAAAAAGTTTCTTAAGCTCATCAAGACTGAATTTATTTGATCAAAAATACAGCAAAACATGTAATTTTGTGAAATATTTTTGCAATTTAAAAAAAAAACTTTTCTATTTTAATGTACTTTAAAATATAATTTATTCCTGTGAAGCAAAGCTGAATTTTCAGCATCATTGTCACATCAGTGTCATCAGTGTCATATGATCCTTCAGAAATCATTCTAATATGCTGATCTATAATCAGTGTTGGAAACAGTCGTGCTGCTTAATATTTTTTGAGACCTGTAATACATTTTTTTTTTTTTTTTAAGGATTCTTTGATCAATAAAAAGTTAAAAAGAACAGTGTTTATTCAAAATAGAAATTTTGTGTTACAATATACACTACTACTCAAAAGTTTGGGGTCGGTAAATGTTTTCTTTCTTTTTTTTTTTAAAGAAATTAACACTTCTATTCAGCAAGGATGTGTTAAATGGATAAAAAGTGATAGTAAAGACTTATATTGATATAAAATATATCTATTTTGAATAAATGGTGTTCTTTTTAACTTTTTATTCATAAAAGAATCAAAGAAAAATGTATCACAGGTTCCAAAAAATATTAAGCAGCACAACAGTTTCAACACTAATAATAAATCAACATATTAAAATGATTTCTGAAGGATCTGCTGAAAATTCAGCACTGTGTCACAGAAATAAATTATATTTTAAAGTATATTAAAATAGGAAAGCAATTTTAGAAATTGCAATAATATTCCACAATATTACAGTTTTTTTCTGTTGTTTTGATCATATAAATACAGCCTTGATGAGCATAAGATACTCTTTTATAAAACATTAATCATCTTACTGATCTCAAACTTTTGAAAGGCAGTGTATCTAACCGTTTTTTTTTTGTAAAAAGATCATTTTCACAGTGTAAATGCAATAAAAACAGGCAGTATATGTAATGTTTATTAGGCAGTCATATAATCCTGCTTACTTTAAAAGGTGAAACGTAGCGCCCGTTAGGCATAACATCTCCTGTTTTGTTCAGCAAGTTTTCCCGAGGTATCCTCACATTGTGGAACACTGCAAAACTGACAAAAACAAAATCATTCATTTATTTTAGACATTCCAAAAATGCTTTTGTTAAATGATAACAATGAAAAGTATAAGAAAGAATAGAATTTTCATTTATATGAACAGAAGGATATATGATGGAGGCGAAGTGAGACAGATATCAAATGGATATATCCATTTATGGTTTTCATTTACCGCCATCTAATGTCCAAATATTGTAATCACAACAGCTCAGCAGTGCACAGTCTAGTAGTAAACTCACCCATTATCCAAACCGTTCTGACCCAGTTTCTTTCCCATATCCCCGACCATCACTCCTGGCATTGCCAGCAAGGTCTTTGGATCCCTGACCTAAAAATGTAATTACATTAAAACCGAATTATTCACAGCTGCTCAAACAAGACAAGCAAATGAACTGAAACATGTATTTTCACACATACTTGGACTACAAAAGAGTGAAGGCCGTGGCATTGCCCATCAGAGGTGTAGAGCTGTGCAAATACGACTGAATGAGTGGCCGTCTTTCCCAAATTCCCCACCCAGAACTTGGCTGCTTCAAAGTCTGGAGAGTTTATCACAAACTCCTGCGGATTTTAAAACAACATAAATTAGCTAGGGCCATCTAAAATAATTCAACAGAAAGAAGGAATGGTAAAAACCAGGTAAAAGAATAATAAGAAATTTTATAATGACATATGTCTTTGTGTGCTACAAAGAGGATTTACCTATAAGCGAGTCATTGTCAGACTGTGATTTGAATTATTCAGATAACATATAAACACTATGAATTATTTAGTATGGTTGCTAATACTTCAGCTATCATGAATCAACAATGAACAATAGTATTTATTACTATATGTGAATGTTAACTTTTTTTTTTTTACTTTATTTTTTATCTTTATTTATTAACCTACATTAATGAATCAACAGTCTATGTCTCTTTATGACTTGAAAAGGCATGTTTGTATAATCTCATGATATGATTGCAATGTGTTCAGACTTGCATTAGTAAAGCACACGTTGTTGAATCTGGTAGTAGAGTATACTAGAGTACCTGAGTGCTGGGGTCATATCTGGCTGTTGTCCTCATGGCCCTCGTGTTGCTGCCATGGCTCAGCTCTGTCAATGCAAAGCATCCAAATGTCTAAACAGACAGACACAATATTAATATGCTGTCAGTGACTCATGTGGTTTGCCATGACTAATGTCAAAAGCAACTCACTAGTTTGTATACACACACACGCGCGCGCGCGCAAACACACACGCAAATTTGCAGCACCCTGGAACTTCCTGTTTATGGCCTAATACTGAGCTTGTGTGTCAAAATGTTCTAGTTGTATTTAAAGATTATCATAAGATTATTATAGATTATCATATTATGATGCTAAAAGTATAATTCAAATAATTAAACTGCATTTTATGGTAACAATTTACAATAACCTTCTTTAGTTAACATTAGTTAATGCATTAACTAGCAATGAGCAATACATTTGCAACAGTACCCTATTGAAAAAATATACTAAATATACTAAAATGTATTTGAAATACATTTATTTCATGCTAAGTATACTACAGATACACTTACATATTTATGTATTTAATAAAAATACCCTGCAATTGTACTTTTAATATATATTTTAATATATACTTTTAAACTGGTATACTTAAAGTCTGCTATATTGTAACAACTAATTATAAGTAGTGCTGAAATCCAACTAAAGATATACTGAAGTATATTTGATTGTGCTAAAATGGAACTACTGCAGCTATACTTCAGGTACACTTTAAATATCTTGCATTTAAAGACCATCTTATTCAAAGATCATATAATCTTCATCAATAATGACATTAAAACACATTTTAGGCTTAATATTAATAAATATGCATTGTGCACAAGCATTACTCCAAATATAGTTTAACTATTATTTTTATATCGGTAAGTCTCAAGCGGTATGTCAGAAAATATGTTAATAGATTTGAACTATACTTAGTATGAAATAAATGTATTTTAAATATTTTACTTTTTTATTAGGGTTTTTATTTATGAATCTTTATTAATGTTACACAGTTCATCATGTTAGCTCAGTTTCATTAAATAATCTTAACAGATACAAATTTCGATTTTGAAAATGTATTATTACATGGTGAAATTAGCATTAAATATGATTACTTTTGCTTTAGAAGAATTTTTCATTGCTAGCTCATGTTAAATAATGTAACAAACTTTCAGTAGTGAGTTTTGTAAACTAGTGGCCATCTTAAAAAAATGATAAGCAACCATATTTGCTCTGAATGCATTCAAAATATAATTCACGTTTACTCAGTACACCAAACTTGAGAAGCTTTTAGTTTAATTTTTATGGCTGATATTGTTTTATATTTGTTGCATGCCATAAAAAAACAGAGATCGTTTACCATCATTTGCTCAATGTCCTGCACAAACATCAAGTGTCTCTGAGATCCTGTGTTTGTCACTGTGGCTCCAAACATCTAACAAAGATATAAAAGGTTTTTTAAATAAATAATCATCACAAAAAACTAATAAACACTACTGCATGCTAATTTTGTGAATTATCCACAGTATGGGTTCATTTTTAACTCATAATTTGTAAGGATTACAAGCTATTCTTCTAAGATTAGTGTACACATTTAGGGGTCTCTGGAGGGCATATGAAATGGGCTCACCCCTTTGTTAAGGAAGTATTTGGCTGCCAAAGACCAGTCATACATTCCCAGGCAGTCACTGAGAATTGTCATCTTCCACGGGTTCTGCATGGCATCATCTCGTGTTACAAAGTCATACTTAAATAACTGTTTACAGCGGCGGAAGGTGAGCTCTCGCTTCTGCTCCACTGGGATGTCTTCACCAGGCTGCCGGGCAAAGAGTGGGTCTCTCTCCAGTGTTCTGAACACGTGCTGCTGCTCAGAGAGAGAAACAGAAAGAGAGCTGAGAAGAAATCTATATCAGTGACTGTGGACTAGTGACTGGAGAGACTAAACCTTTCAAAAATCTGAATGAAATGCATCGCAAAACGAACCACTCAAAACACCATAGGTTGCACCTGCTGGTCACAATGATATAAATGCAACGAAAGTATTAAAATTAAAAGTAAAACTATATTTTAAAAATGTTAAAACCATTAGACACTTACTCATGAATTCACCAGATCAACAGCATCTAGTGGTAAACTATCAGAATTCTGAGATGCTTTGAAACTTAAGTTTAAAATAGAATAACGCCACAAAGCCTTGTTTGCTTAAATCACATGACTTGGCAAGTTTGAAACAAGCTCTGAACTACTGATTTTAGACAAAAGATTTGTAAATGTTTTGAGTCTCTTCACTCAGACTTGTCATTTGAAATTCAGCTCAGTCTTACGAGTTTTTATATGTGATAAACGTTTACATTTATTTATATAGTTGACACCTGTCCAAGTTATATTGTGTATAATTGCTGTAAATATATATATATATTTTTTTTAAATTCAGAAAATCTTTGAAAATCAGGATTTCTAAATTTATTATATGGTTTTAATGATTTATTATTTGTCCGGCATAATAGTGATCTTACTAAATGTGTACTTTTCCTGGACAAAAGTGAAAATAAAAAGATCAGCAAAACATAAACATCCTACCTTGAATGCAATGATTTCATCACCCTCCAGAAACCGCAACATTTCCTTCCAGCTGAAGGATGCGCTCTTCCTGTAGATATCTAGTGGACCACTGGGAAAGTCTGGGATACCCTCATCCATTTTCTCTCCCAAAATGTATTTAGCATCTGTGATGGCTGGCGAACTCATGTTCTGATACAAAGGCACTTTAAAACCTTCAGAAAGAAAAAGACAAGCATGACCAAATCAATCATAGATAATGATAACTGTCATGATTTCCTAAAGCAAAAAAAAAAAAAGTATGTTTAGTAAGTCTGATCAGCCATTCCTCCTTCTAATGATGTTCAGGGTTTTCTGGTTAACAATCAATATGTCAACATATTCCTATGCTACACTTTCTGGACACCTGGAACTGTAAATTATATCACTGCACATTATTTGCTATTGACTTTAGTTCAGATTTTTCAATACTTTCCATTTGATTAATGCATAATTCATTTCACAAACTTTATTTATCACTTGCAGGACTGAAATCTGAGGTTAATAACACCAGTGATCTAGTTATCAGGCAAATCAATGCAAAGTTCAATGTCAGTTACAAAACTCACTGCCACAAAACAGCTCAAACACAATACCAACACATTTTGGGGGGTGAATTAAATTTGTTTACGTAGGACAAAAAAGTAATATGACATAACATTTCTAGCTGCATGTACATATAGATATAACAGCTACCTCTCACAACATCAAAATAAACATGAGCACCTCCAGCCATTTATTACTCTTCTAGCAAGCTAGCTAAAGTCATATCTCACTAAACTTCTCAAAGAGCATTGTCTTTAAAGGTGCAGAAGGATTTGCTTTCATATCGTTTTGAATAGTGCTGAAATAACATTTGTCGTACCTTACCCCGTAACCTCGAGAGAGACCCTCTGTACACAGCACTGCCCCGTCTGAGGAGGACGTGCTCACGTGACCAAACACAACCAATCAGAGAAGCGCTGCTGCTTAAAGGAGAACTGCACTGAGCTAAACTTGTACTGCTGAAAGACACCTGTGCCCTCTGTGAAAGTCATAAAGGTGTACCTGGAGGAGTGTGATACCTTTGGGATTTTGAGTTTAAACCAACAGGTTGTGTTCTTAGACAGTGGCAATATTGTAAGGCAAAACTATTTATATTTATTTATACAGCACATTTAACACACACTGATAATTCAAAGTACGTTATATTAAAAATATTTTTTTTTACAAAAATCATAAAATAATCACAACAGGTGAATAAGAAATGAACTGAATAATTAATGAATTAATAAAAAGTAAGAAATAAAATTGATCACAAATAGATTACACGTGTACAGGTGCTGGTCATATAATTAGAATATCATCAAAAAGTTGATTTATTTCACTAATTCCATTCAAAAAGTGAAACTTGTATATTATATTCATTCATTACACACAGACTGATATATTTCAAATGTTTATTTCTTTTAATTTTGATGATTATAACTGACAACTAAGGAAAATCCCAAATTCAGTATCTCAGAAAATTAGAATATTACTTAAGACCAATACAAAGAAAGGATTTTTAGAAATCTTGGCCGACTGAAAAGTATGAACATGAAAAGTATGAGCATGTACAGCACTTTTGCTGTTCAGACTCCTTTTGTCTGAATTACTGCAGCAATGCGGCGTGGCATGGAGTTGATCAGTCTGTGGCACTGCTCAGGTGTTATGAGAGCCCAGGTTGCTCTGATAGTGGCCTTCAGCTCTTCTGCATTGTTGGGTCTGGCATATCGCATCTTCCTCTTCACAATACCCCATAGATTTTCTATGGGGTTAAGGTCAGGCGAGTTTGCTGGCCAATTAAGAACAGGGATACCATGGTCCTTAACCAGATACTGGTTGCTTTGGCACTGTGTGCAGGTGCCAAGTCCTGTTGGAAAATGAAATCTGCATCTCCATAAGTTGGTCAGCAGCAGGAAGCATGAAGTGCTCTAAAACTTCCTGGTATACGGCTGCGTTGACCTTGGACCTCAGAAAACACAGTGGACCAACACCAGCAGATGACATGGCACCCCAAACCATCACTGACTGTGGAAACTTTACACTGGACCTCAAGCAACGTGGATTGTGTGCCTCTCCTCTCTTCCTCCAGACTCTGGGACCCTGATTTCCAAAGGAAATGCAAAATTTACTTTTATCAGAGAACATAACTTTGGACCACTCAGCAGCAGTCCAGTCCTTTTTGTCTTTAGGCCAGGCGAGACGCTTCTGACTCTGTCTGTTGTTCAAAAGTGGCTTGACACAAGGAATGCGACAGCTGAAACCCATGTCTTGCATACGTCTGTGCGTAGTGGTTCTCGAAGCACTGACTCCAGCTGCAGTCCACTCTTTGTGAATCTCCCCCACATTTTTGAATGGGTTTTGTTTCACAATCCTCTCCAGGGTGTGGTTATCCCTATTGCTTGTACACTTTTTTTCTACCACATCTTTTCCTTCCCTTCGCCTCTCTATTAATGTGCTTGGACACAGAACTCTGTGAACAGCCAGCCTCTTTTGCAATGACCTTATGTGTCTTGCCCTCCTTGTGCAACGTGTCACTGGTTGTCTTTTGGACAACTGTCAAGTCAGCAGTCTTCCCCATGATTGTGTAGCCTACAGAACTAGACTGAGAGACCATTTAAAGGCCTTTGCAGGTGTTTTGAGTTAATTAGCTGATTAGAGTGTGGCACCAGGTGTCTTCAATATTGAACCTTTTCACAATATTCTAATTTTCTGAGATACTGAATTTGGGATTTTCCTTAGTTGTCAGTTATAATCATCAAAATTAAAAGAAATAAACATTTGAAATATATCAGTCTGTGTGTAATGAATGAATATAATATACAAGTTTCACTTTTTGAATGGAATTAGTCAAATAAATCAACTTTTTGATGATATTCTAATTATATGACCAGCACCTGTATTTGAAAGATTTAGAAGAAAATAAATAAATAAGACTGCAATTATATTACTACTGTTAAAATATTCCGAAATAAAGTAGACTATTTTTCATAGTCATTCTGTCACACGAAGGGCTCTGTCTCGAGTTGTTAACATGATTTTGTACGCCAGGGGACGCTGTTATGCAGCGCTACAGAAAGACACAAAGTGTTTATTGCATGTATCCGTGCACTGCACTTACTTTATTAACTTCTTTTGGGTCATGGATCTAGACTAGAAAGGGAGCTTTGGAAAGAAATTTAATAACCACATCATGGGTAAAGAAAAATAAAACCTATTTCCAAAGAATCCCTTTAGTCTGAATTATTTATTATTATAATATATTATTTAAAATAATATATTATTTTAGATAAGTGGTTCTCATAAATAAATAAATAAATAAATAGTCTAGTAATATTGTGAGCCTCTCTGCCATTTATATTCAAAGACAACCAAGAAAACAACACAAGAATCTCACAACTACATTAAAGTCTACACTGAAAAAAAAAAATAATAATAAAAAAAAATTACTGGTGTAGAAACAATTTTCACTCAGAAATTGTCAGTAAATTGAAGAAATGGGAAGTAACACATTGAATTAAATGTGTATATTTGAAGTAGAAAGACTGAAATAGAATTTCTTGTAAACGTACTCTAATAATCTTTGTTCTACTTACAACTTCAAATATATATATATTACAGAATACAGTAAAGACCTAAGTCAATGTTTCAATTCTTAATTAATAAACTATTAATTTTATTATACATTCCTAAGTCAAGTCATAGATCCTGATAGGGGCTTCACACAGATCATGACATGACTCTTTCTCACGGCCTCTTATCCCTTCTCTTCCTCTGGGTTCACTCGATCCCTCTCTTCCTCTCTGTTTGTTCCATGGGGAGTAATGACACAGAGGATAATTTTGTGACCCTCTTTGTGCCCCTCTCAGGCTTAAAACACTGAACTCACAAACACTAAACAAAAACAGATAGACATTAAGCATGCATGGGTAAGCAATAACTCTGTGAAAGCTTTCTGCGTACTATATGGCCAAACGTGCCCCTACAACATACCCTATAATAACACGACATGGTTGAAAAACAATGGTTATACAAAAAAAAAAAAAAATAATAAAAATCCCTCTCAATTACAGTTTATGGATGTAACGTCTTCAACAACTTTTATGTGCTTGACTTTTCATTACATTTTTATTAAGATTTTAACTTTTAGATTTATTTTTTTTTGTATGAAGGTTTATTTTCAGTAAATTTCAAATGGCTTTATGTGTACATTTTAATGACTTTCAAAGGCTAATAGAGAAATCAAGCTTTTGTTTATACACAAATAAACGTTTTTAGAGTTTGAAAAGTTTTATTACAATTTTAATGTTACTTAAAAGTTTAAAAAATATTATATTAAATATAATATTTTAATATAATATAATAACCAGCAATTGTATTACAGCCAATTGTTAAATGATTTAATTATTATTATTTTATTTATGTGTTGTTTTTAAATAGTTTTTTTATTTAAGAAGTTTTCGAGGTAGATTATGAGCCCAATCCAATATTTTATGGGTAGCTTAATAGACACCAAAGTCAATGGGAAAAGTGTTTGGTGTCACACTCATAAAGCAAAGTAAGAGTGAACTAATGCTATAACGCTAATGCAATATTTATGTCCTTCATTTCCTCTTCTAAGTGCACGTCGTTTTAATGGATCTGGAAACAGGAAATGTTTTGTGATATCCATTAGTTCTTCCGCTTACTGTTGAATCTTGTCAGCCTTGCTATCGGTATGCAAACAATGCAAAAACTTCTTCGGTTTCAGCAACGAAGCTTCAACAGTTTGTATTACAAAATCTCCGAGCGTCCAAAAAACTTTATCATTTCCCCTTTCAGATGAGAGCAGCGCTTTTGTCTTCATTTCCCGAGCTCGTAAGTATTGGGTGTGTCCGCCCTGTCAATCAAGACTTGCTCAATCCGCAAGCTCCGCCCCTTCTGTTCTCGACTCCCTGCTGCAGCGCACAGACTGTCCGCTCTCCGCGCAACTTTGCTCAAGCGCTGGATTTTACATCACTTTTGGAGTACAAACACTTACTTTTCTGGAGCGTAACGTTATTGGAGCGGCCTTGGATGAGATGGAGGTTTAGGAGGGCTGATTGTCGTTGTAAAGAGTAAGCTTCGGGTCATATTTAGTGTTTGATGGCTGCTGGGGATGGAGCGCAGCTGCCGGCGACTGTAGCGGCCAGCAGGAGCGTGGAGAAGGCGCTGGAAGAGGCTGCGTCCAGCGGAGCGCTCATCCTCTCCAACCGCAAACTCAAAGAGTTCCCCCGCACCGCCAAGAACTATGACCTGTCCGACATTACACACGCAGGTAAGACTTAAATACAGCGGTCACGGGATGAGAGAGGGGGAGGAAATGTATCAGTGCATTTAATGTCCTTTGTTTGAGTGTCTTCTTCACCTGCGCCCCTTCTGCAGGGGTGCTCGAGCACCACCATCATCTCCCCCGCCCCAGAAAAAGCGGATCTCTCACTTTCGTGATCTTTGTAGGAAGCAGATCATCTGATAAGTTCATTTTAGTCTTTCTAAACAACTCCATCACTGCCCGTACATCAGCTTCTTGTGTTTTAAAGTCAGGTTGTTGAGTTTGAGACTGGGGTGTTTGCTTAGAAATTGAAGACATCTGTTCTGTGCTTCTCTTCCTGTTGAGGTGGAAACTAGACTCAGGCTGAGCCATCTTACCACAGACCCACTGTAAAACTTCACAATTTGATCTGAGTGCAGTGAAAGCCCTGCAGAACGGGTGGTATAAAAGGTTATTGTTGTAGTCCGCTCTTTTGAGTGCACTTTCATTGGTAGGGAGCTTGTTGAGATGCATCTTGCCAGCAGCACTAATATGACCATCTGCTCCTCTTATACAAAGTGGGCATAAAGCAGTTTGTCTTTGAACCATATAAAACCCCCACACACACATGGTCTGAAGTCTATGTTGCAGTGCATTTGCCATTTGAACTAGCACAGATCTATCTGTTAGTGGCATTTCATGCCATTTACTGTAATTTCAGTTCTTGTATCTCTTTTGTGACTTGCTACCCACAGCTGGCGTTATTGACAAGTTAGAAACAGACTCTGCTGTAGTATTTACTCAAATGCATTTGCAACTTTTAAATTATTCTTAACCGCTCTAAAACCACCTGATTTTCTGATATTCACATACTGATTATGTAATCATCGTTTTAAATGCATTATTAAGATAACCCAGTTAAGCCGATAGTTGAGATTCTAGCTAGCAAATAGCTGTATTATTCAGGTTTTTGTGTAATTAGAGAAAATTATTCACTGTGACTGAACATCCCTTTTATCTGCACATGTCCAAACCGAGGTCATTTTCTGTGTGATGTTGGAAAGCTACTGAACAAAACACATTTTTGGAGCGAGGAGGAGGCCTACGTTTTCTAATTCATTGTGCTCTGGTATGCCATTGTTCTGGACATGAATGAGAATTGTTTAGAGTTTATTAAATTAAATGCAGCCTAATAAATGCCAAGAATGACGGTCTCCAGTAGGAAATTAATGCACATGTTATAGTTTATTCTGAATATGCTGATTACATGTACATATTGGAATAATCCAATATTGTTGTTGTTTTTTTAACCAGAAAATATACTTTAATCAGATCAAATGTTTTGCAAAATAGTAACTGAGAGAAAAGATTCAGTTTAGTAGTCAATCAATATAGTTTTCACTTTGTTTTTCTCTCATGGTATTAAATATTTGGTGACATCATTGTTAACAAGGATGATTTATTAGGATTTATTTTTAAAGAATATTGACTTATTAATGCCACTGAGGCACTGCCGAATTTGAGTTTTTCTGGCTTAGTAATGTTAAGCCCTGTCTTTAGACATTTTAGATGATCTAATCTCTTATTTTTCTGTGGAGGTTTTTCATATCAATTTTCTGCATGTTGCCTTGACAACCGTACTGTACATCTGACTCTCCAAAATCCAAGCGCCAGTTCGGGATCCATCCGAGGGTGTGGCACAATTCAATAGAACTAGGCCTGAAAATGCCATTTATAAATGTTAGAAATCCAAGCATAGATCCAGTGTAAAAAAAAAATCATTCCATAATAATCATGTTCCCCAGACACACCTACCATCAGGTGGAGAATGATTACTAGGTGTTGCTCACATATTACTGGTTGCAGTTGCAGTGTGTATTTTAAGTGTACTTGAAGGTAGGTGGAAGATGATAGTCTCTCTTTGGCTGAGAGACCTAAGGAGGCAAGGACTGATGAGCCTTGGTTTGTTCTTTCGCTCTTCACACTCATAGTCCCATTCTCTACTAAAGCTCTCTTTCCAGTATGGACTAACTTCCCCTCAGGAAGGTCAGGGGTTCAGTCTTGCTGGAGGTCAAGATCTGTGATGGAGAACAAAGCTCAGGCTCATCAATCCACCAAGACCCCTTAAAAACAGACCTCTACACTCATAACCAGAGTAATAATATAGCGCTGTTGACTTCACCCTACAACAATAACACACGCTAGACTATGCCTCAGCACTTGAGAGTGAGATGACGTCCCAGACTGACTTTGTTTTCAGCAGAGAAGTGGAATAAATTTGGTTATTTGAAAGAGGTGCTGAAAGATGGATGTAGAGAAAGCTTAAGATAAGAGTGTATGAAAACAAAAGGACCACCTTAGAAGCCGCTGTGAGAGGAAAATGTTCTCAGGACATGGAGGGATGTTTTTGTGTGTGCGTTAGATGAAAATATTTGTTTCCATCCAGCTCTCACATACTTGTGACCGTGCCTGGGGCATGAACGTCGTGTAGCCCGTAACACAGTGTTTCATTCAGAGGGACACACACTCCATACCACAACTAAGCCTCGCAGCAGCTGAGAGAAAGAGGGGAGGGAGAGAGGCCTTTTTTTGATAAAACAGGCTTGTGGGCTGCTCCCATTGTCGTGATATTCCTGAAATAGGGACCCTCCTCTTTCCCCCCAACTGGAGTCCCATTCAGCAAGACCCCTCCTCCATTGTCTGAGGCAGGCTTCTATCTCCCCCCCATTCCTGTTAGTTCTCTTGGTTTTTATCTCTTTCTTAGTCGGGTGGAGATTCCCATTTATCCAGGTCATCAAAGCAGGTCTTAAATTTGGTGTCGCTTGGATGTTTTTCAAAGGGTTTTCTGGAGATGGCCTAGATTATATTCTGCAAGACACTCTCCTCATGGCTTATTTCCATTGATCTGTTATCCCCCATCAGTAATGTTTCCTGTCCGACATTAGCCTGTAGGCATGGCTGTGTCTGTGGCAGTGAAAGTCTGGACTGTCTGGATATTGGTCTAATAACGGTCTAGTTTTTTGACATACATTCAGAACTGCATTTTACTATCAGTGTTGCAGTTTTGCCTGTGATTTGGTTGCCTGTTTGTTCAGTAATTGTAAGAAACAAACAAACAAACTCTTTATAGCGACCAGCATTCATTAGAAACATCTAGATATTCTTTTATAAAAAAATATTGTTGTTGTGTTTAGGTATAGGTAAATACTTATGATTCATGTGTGTTGATTCATGTTCACAGGCCTCATTCACCACTTTTTTTTTATTTGATGGAAGCTCAGGCTCACTACACAAGATAAAACAACATGACTAAAGAAGTAAACATTCTTTAACGTTGTGAAGTAGTGACAGAAATAGAAGTATAGAGTTTTAATAATCACTCTAATTTAATGAGAATAGGGAATTCCACACCACATCCATAATGATAACAATACAGAAGAACAAAAAAATTGGAATCACTTTAATAATTTTTTTTTTAGGCATAAGAAAGAAAAGCCAGTCAGAATTCAGCTTGAGCTTTTAAAGCAGCAGCTTAGATGACATAACTGCAGCATACATTTATAATAAACAGAATGTTGTTATCCGTTGCTGTGAATGATGCTAAAATAGTTATCATTATTGTTATCGTTCCTGCTGTGAATGGGGGGGAAATTAAAGACACAGTTCACACAAAAATGAAAATTCAGAAAAAAATCTGAATCACCCTCATTGTTACAAACCTGTAAGAATTCTATCTCTGAAACACAAATCCAGATATTTTTCATAAAGAGATTTCTGTCCCTCAGTTGAGAGTTCATTATACCAAAACTTTGATGCTTCAAAAAGTTCCTTAAGACATTGTAAAAGTAATCCGTATAAATCAAGTTGTTCTTTTAAAACAAAGGTTTTAATTTAAAACCTATTAGTCCAGAGGTACACTTTTGTTTGGACCTGGTCTCAGTGAACAACACTGACATATATATTATTTTATTTTATTTTATTAAATCTTATTGCATTAAAAAATATCTCCTTTTGTGCTCCGTGGGTCATATGGAGTTTAGAGAGGTGTGAGGGTGGGTAGATGATGACAGAATGGGAGCAGATGATCTGAGGAAACTATGACTTGATTTGACTGAACAAATTTAGACAGAAATGCATGATTTCTCCCACAGTGTTTTAGACAAACACATTTTTTACCCTAGTCTTGTAAACTGATCTACAGTATATATATATCTCTATTATAGAACAGTGGTTTTGCAGCTTCATTGTCAAAGATACAAATAATGTTTTTGATAGAGGGGCACTTTCCCCATCAGACTGATTAGGTGGTTTGAATGCATAATCTTTCCAGATAAAGGATTTGCTGGCAATGTTTCTTCCTGTTTTTTTAATGTACTTTTAAAAGCTATCATGCTATTATGTACTTTTTAATGTTATTATGCATCACAGACGTTCTTTTTAGGACTAAAACAGTTTCAGTTCACACCCACACGTTCGTGTCATAAACTGACAGCAAGGAAGTAAAAATGACACTGACTGCCTTTCTCAGTCAGACAAACACCAGATCCCATGTACGTACACAGTGACACAATGACCATTTCATGGCAGAGTTGATGCATGTGACTTATTCATGTGGGTTATGCAACAAATCAGCATGTCCATACAACAAAATCTTCTCACATTTGTTGTTTGCAATAAAACCTGCTTATATAGGTGTATAACGTTTAAAAAAATGCTGTCTAGGTAGGTAGCTCATTCGGTTGTGAGATGATTTCTTGGGTTTTATGGGTCTTTCTTTTTTCATAAAAGCATTTCCTGTTGTGTTAGGATGTGGTCAACCCTGCGCATTACTAATGAATATTAAACATCAGGTCATTTTTTTCCTATGCAAATGAGCCTCTCAGATTCAGAGATAGAGAGGATTTATTGTGAATTCAGCTCTGCTAGGCAAAAGTTCAAGTTTGTGTGTGTGTTGGTTGTCTGTTTTATGTCATGTTATGTTTTAAGTGTTCGCCAGCTGTGTTTTGTAAGAGTGTGTGCTTCCTTTAAGTGCCAGCTGTTGGAGACTCTATTGTATGAGTGTGGTCATTTAACATGTTTAGGTCTGGAGTGCATATATGTGAAAAATGCAGATAATTGTCCATGAGTGAGAACTGGAGTGTGACTGCACCACCAGCTGTGTGATTGTCAACACGCACTCTGTTGCACAGTGTTGTTCTGTTTCCTCTTGCAGTTGCATTTCCACTACACAGCCACCGGATGTGGGCTCCTCGATAACTTCTGCTTCTCCTCAGCGACAAACTCTCGGCTCTACTCCCTCCCTCTTTTTCTCTCTCTTCCTCTTCCTCTCCTTTCACTCACGCTTTTAAAGCACAACAGATGGTCAGAAGGTCTCAAATCTCAAGAGAGGAGCACAGCTAGAAACCCTCGACTTATAATTGCTATAATGCTTCTTTTTTTATAATGGATATCCATTATAATGAAAAAACAAGACTGAAATCACAGATGCTGTATTATTAGCAGTCTCTCTAGCAGCAGAGTGCAATTGAGAAAGAAAGAGGATAACAATAACAGCTGTTTAATGTCCCTGTTGCTTTCTGTGTCATGTTAATCAAGCAACAAAACACAGAGAAAAATCACTTTTGTAGCTTTAACACAGATTTATTAGATTTAATTTATACAGTGAAGACTATGCAATGTTATTTTACATTTGATTATTCAATTTCTGTACCTGAATACTGTTAGACTTGCCTTAAAAATACAAAGCACTGTTTATTTCATTTGTATCTTTGTTCTATTATATTGATCTATGCTTGTAGTTTGTTTATTTCCTATGCTGATTTACTCACCTACAAAATCACCCAATCATTGATTTTTTTTTATTTTTTATTTTTTTTCCAAATAGAGCTATTCAAGTCATCTGGTAATTTTTTAATTTTTTTATTTTTTTTTGTATTTCATATCGCAATATATATCGCAGAAAAAGAAAATATCGCAAATGTGAGTTTTTTTTTCCAATATTGTGCAGCCGTACTCTGAACCATGCCATGCTTCATTCATTCATATTCATTCTGAGCGAACATCACCTCCATGCACACATGGGGTGATATCACACTGCACACATGGCTTTGTTTAATGGCGTCTCAATATATATATCTGATCTGAAAACCGCTCTTCTCCTTTCCACATAAGCATACTCGATAGGATGTAAAAGTTCAAATCTGATTGAGATTCAACTGTTTGATGAACACCAGCTCCTGATAAGTTATGTAACGTGAAGCATGTCCAGATGGCAGAATCACCATCTCCCATTAGGCTTTAGAGAGGCTCTGAGGGTGATTACTGTGTTTGTGTGTGTGCGCTTGAGAGCTTGGTGAATGTTTGGTTGAGAGCAAGCGAGCGAGCCCACATCAGACCTCTGGTGTAGATTATCTAGAGAGAAAACATTGAAGATTATCACACTGACAGTTAGTGCTAGTTGATTGTTTTTAGTGAGTTTGGCCAAAGCTGTGCTTGTCTGTGCAAAACTCCACAATGCGAGGGTGTTTGTTTGCCAGGGAGTTGCCGTGTGGTTGCTAAGGTGTTCTGAGTGAAATGTGCAGTGCTGTTATGCTGTTGCTACATTGTTTTGGGTGGTTGCTAGGAGGGATGTTCATGATTTATCAATTTAATCCATTTTAGCACAAATACACATTTTTAATAGTAAAAATTTACAAACTAATGCAAAAATTAATAGTCAACATGGCCTGTGTCTCTTGAAATACAGTGGACTGAAAATGTACTTGTATTTTAATAAAATCCAGTACTTGTAGCCTGCATAGTTTTTGAGTCCATCACTTGCATGTTGTGATATTAAAACTAAGGATTAATCAATTTACAGTGGCCCAGTAGTGCACAACACAACAGAAACAGGCCACACACAATGAAATTGGCACAACACAATGGAAACAAGTCCCAACACAATGAAATTAGTACAATACAATGGAAACAAGTCAGAATGCAACGAAATTAGTGCAACACAATGGAAACAAGCCGCAACACAACAAAATTAGCACAACATAACGAAATTAGTCCTATGTATTGTGTTGTGGTGATTTTGTTGTGTTGTGCACTACTAGTTATTATTTTTAATGAAAAATGATTCTGAAAAGTCCTGAAAATTTGACATTTGGATATACTAGATTCTCTGGACGCTAGATTGGGTCTCACTTTCAATGTACAGTATACAGAATTTTTTTCCACCCAGTTGATGGTCTAACATGATAGCTCATGATCTGAGGTATTAGTTTAATTCTTAAAGTTAAGTCACATTTACATTCATTTGTTGAATTTATGCTGTTGAAGTCCAGTCATTTCAATAGGAATCCACTCAATCTAAAATTGATGTGAGGGTGAAAAATTTCCCCATGCAGATTTTGCAATATGTTCAAGTCGGCTCGGTGGATTTGAGTGTTGATCTACAGAAAGCTGCTTGGTTTGAAAGTGACTTTTACTTGAGCTCTGCTTTGTACATCGCTACACAATTGACAATAGACAATAAATAATTTGTTTGTGTTTTTTGTGCGTGAAAATTTTAGCTGAGATTTCACTAATGTGACTTGCCTTTGCAAATACCACTAAAAAGGACCATTTTTCAGTGTTATTCAGAAATTGGTGAAACACCACATCTTCACAGCAGAAAATCTATTTAACAACAGAGCTCAAATATGCATTTCAGACAAAAATTGTGAAAGTTCCCACAATAACAGCACAAATAGGCATGCTAATGCTAAATTAAACATTCATTTTTTCACAGCATTGTTACATTGAGTAATATATTCACACAAAAAAGGTACAAAAGCTGTCACTGTGGCAGTACAGCACCTTTCCAAAAGGTACTAATATGTACTCTTTAGATACTAATATGTAGCTTTTGATGAAAACTGGGAGGCTTGTGACTGTCCCATTGACTGCCAAGTAAATTACACTGTCAAGGCACAGAAAAATATAAAAAACATCGTCAAAATAGTCCATCTGCCATCAGTGGTTCAATCTGACAAGAATACTTTTTGTACGCGAAGAAAATAAAAATAACGACAATTATTCAACAATTCGTCTCCTCTCTGTCTCTCTGTGTCAGCGTAGCGCCATTTTGGAGAGCATCCGATGGACGCAAAGTGCGTATGCTATTCTCTGTCATCAGTAATGCATGGATACATATTGTACGTTTATTTACGCTTTGATTTGAACGGAAACCGCGTATCCATGCGTTACTGATGACAGAGAATAAAATAAAATTAAAAGATAAAATTCAGATTGAACCACTGATGGCAGATGGACTATTTTGACGATGTTTCTTATACTTTTCTGGACCTTGACAGTGAGAATTACTTGGCAGTCAATGGGACAGTCACAAGCCTCCCGGTTTTCATCTAAAATATCTTAAATTCTGTTCCGAAGACGAACGAAGCTTTTACGGGTTTGGGACGACATGGGGGTAAGTGATTAATGACAAAATTTTCATTTTGGGGTGGAGTATCCCTTTAAGGTACCAATATAGACGCTTACGGTACTTTAAAGGTGTACTTTTTATAAAGGTACCACTCCAGTGACAGCTTTTGTACCTTTCTTTCTGAGAGTGTTCAATAAACAAATATATGCCTGGTTTGATTGCTAATTGACTGCTCTGTGCTTGTTTTGATATATGATGATCTGGTTGTTATGGTAACTGAACACATCCGCTAACCTCGTCTTGGTTGTGTGAGATGGATTTCACCGCACTGTGTAGTTTCTTCAGTGTTGTGTAACAGATACAAGCTCCTGCTGTGTAGAGCTGAGACTTCAAGCTTCTTGAGTCACCGCTGAACCACCTCCACAGAAATGAGATCAAGGGCTCAGAACAACACAACATAATCTGATTACACCATGAGACATGCTTCCACCTTCATAAACCTGCCCATTAAAGCTAAAAGTTAGTTGTGTTTATGGGGTATAGCAACAGATCCTTGAGTTTGCTGTTGATCTGACAAAGATTTTTTTCCACCACAACTTTGCCTGCCGGCTTGGAAGGTTTGCATAGATGCTGGTACACACTCATACACACACACACACACACACACACACACACACACACACACACACACACACACACACATTAGCGGCCTTAGCTTGTAGTGTCAGGCTGGCATGTGCGCTATGAGTAAATACTCCATGTGAGTTTACTTCATTAAGTGTTGCTTATGTAAAGTCACCTTTTACAATCCTGGTGAATGATCAGAGTGTAACATGCTGGTTGTCTCAATATTTTTATTGTTATTAAACACCACAGATGAGGGATGGCTTCAGGGAAGAAGTAAAGAAAAAATATATAAAATATATATATAAAAAATAATAATATAAAAATAAGAAAGGGGGCAAAAAATACTAATTTATGCCCTCTTTCTCTACAAAGTAATAAATAAAGAAGCACAACAAAAATGCCACCTAATAGTTTTCATTATTTTATTCATAAAGTAATAAGTTCTGACCACAGAGACACTTTCGTCAATTCCATTAAAAGTTTTGCATAAAGTCATAAATTATAAAAATTATAAAATAATATTTTCACACTTTTTGCATAATTTGACAAAATTAAAACTTGACTGGAAATTATGCACAGTAAAAATATTAGCCATAAGTGACATTTACCTTGTTTTCTTTACACATCACATCTCATATTTCATCTCAAGCTATAGCAGTGTTTGTTTAAATTTATTCATTTATTATTATAGTATTTATTAATATTTTAAATTAGCTTTTGTCTTTATATGTTCAGTTTTTAGTTTAAGGTTTAGTAATTTTGTAATGTGTATTTGTTAGTTTTATTAATTTTTTAAAATATTTATTTAACTTTAATTTATTTATTTAATAATAAGTAATTTTAGTATTTAAACCTTTTTTATTTCAGTTAGTTGCCACATTTGTAAGTATTTAACTCGAAGTGTTTCTAAGCAAGTATTAATATTTTTATGTTTAAGTTTTTCATTTAATATATTATATATTAGGACTGTCAAAAGATTAATCGTGATTAATCACATTGAAAATAAAAGTTTTTCTTCACATAATATATGTGTGTGCATATTTATTATTTATATACACACGTATATATTAAGAAAAATGTTATGTTTATATATTAAGTATATTTATATAGAATATAAATTATATGAATATAAATATATACAAGTACATGTAAATATTTTCAGAATATATGTGTGTGCATTTATAGATATACATAAATATACACATTACGCATACATATATTATGTAAACAAAAACTTTTATTTTAGATGTGATTAATCATTTGACAGCACTAATATATATAGTGCTTTGTTTTAGTTAATGATAAAAACACTGTAACCAATCATTTTTGATTAAAACTTTATTATGGGCAAAATTGTTCTCCGTGGTGGAAGCTGCCGCCACAACAGTCATACTTTTTGAAAAATCATTTTCACGCAATAAGTACTGAAATGATTTGTTCTTAATTTATTTGTTTAGGTTAAAAATGTAATAATTCAGAAGGATAATCAGTGCTGATGTTCCCTTCATGTCCTCTGTGTTGTTGTGTGAAGTATACATACGTCACTAGACATGACAGATCGTATGAATTTAAATTGGATCTTCTGGGATGGTGACTCAAACGTTAGTGGTTTCTTTAGCAGAGAACCTGATAACCCTCGATTTACTCATTGAGCTCTAAAGTAAGACACTTAACCCTGTGTGGCTACGGATGAACTGTCTTTGTGGTTGTATTACTGCTTAGAAGGTGTCTGTTAAACAGCAGTAAACATGCTGGTGTTCAATTAGGATTTTAATAAAACTGTTTAGAGAGAGAGGTGAAAAATCATTAGGTTTGAAAGTAATTGAGGTGTGTTTATATTTGAACACAAAAGACTCTCTCTGCACTGGTGGAGTTGTGTGCTATAACTCAGTGGCCCCCTAAATGTTTGGTTGGTTAAATCCATCAGCTTGACCTTTTGTGGCCTCCATCGATGTTTAAAGACAAAGATAACACTGTAGTCTAAGTGCTGGGCCGTTGACCGTGGATTAAACAGGATGCACACAGACCCCTCTGTTCATTCAGAGTGTTTGAAGACAGCGTTGTTGACTGTACTGTCCCATAGGCCCACAGTGATTAACATCAGTGGGGGTTTTACTGTTGTCATTGGCAAAACTTCACACAGACGAGATTGGACACTCCCTAACCATGCGTCTGCAAAACCATCACAAATACTGTTGCTTATAGTTCAAATTTGAATAAATCTATTATGAGTATTAAGCTTTGACAAATAACAATATCAAATAACATGTTTTCATGTTTTGTGGCATTTGTTAAAACTTAAACCCAGTGGCTTGTTGCACAGAAATGTGCTTTTACTTTTCTAACTGATTTCACATATTACTTGGCAGACAATTACATGGGTAAAAAATAAAAAAATCGGTCACACTTTATTTTAAGGTCCAATTCTCGCTATTAACAAACCATTAACTGTGACTTTTGCCTCAATAAACTCTTAATTTGCTGCCTATTAATAGTTAGTAAGGTAGTTGTTAAGTTTAGGTATTGGGTAGGATTAGAGATTTAGAATATGGTCATGTAGAATAGGTGCTTTATAAGTACTAATAAACAGCCAATATGTTAATAATAGGCATGCTAATAAGCAACTAGTTAATAGTGAGAATTGGTCCCTATACTAAAATGTTTCCAAAAAATCCTCTATATTTGCATTACCATATCTACTGATCAGAATGTTATAAAGACTTAAAGGCATATGAAAGTTCTGTCATCATTTAGTCATCCACATGTTGTTCCAAACCTGTGTAGTTGTCTTTCTTCTGCAGACACTTTTCTTCTGAAGACATTTTTCAAAATATCTTATGTTCTACAAAAGAAAGTAAATAGATTTGTAACTACTTGAGAGTGAAAAAAGACAATTACCAATCCCTAGATAGCATTGGGAATCAACCTCTGTCTTATTCAAAACTGCTTCTAAACAAAAACAAAAACAAACAAACAATAAATAAACAAAATAGCAACAAAAACAAACAAAATACTCTCTCACACACAAATAAAACTAGCAAACAACAAAAAACAAACAAACAAAAAAACTAAAATACATCTAAAAATAAACTAGGAACTGTTGCTTTATTATGTGTTACATGCATATTATATAAACAATACATTGTAGGTTATGATGAATAGTTAGATCAATTAAAATGCAAGTGGAATGAAAACCAGATTAGCTTTGTTACCACTCACATTTTCCTCAGAACTGAAAATCTAGTTTGAAAAGGATTCTCTCAGAGGAGAACAACAGAAACTTGCTAATGCTCTAAGTAGGCTTTCTGAAGTAACTCAGACTGGCCTTTATGACACTGTTATGAAATTAAGCCTGTTGGACCTTGACATTTGCTAAAAGCTTGTATAAATCAGGCCTGTCCTGTTGGATTATGGTGTTTGAACTGTATATGATTGCATTACTGATATGTTAGAGCCTGTTTGGAGACTTAGGTCTGAAAATAAACCTCTGTTTTATAGTGCAGCAAGGAATAATAAAAAGGATGTGGCACACTTGTGTTTTGAGCGATTTGGTCAGTGCACTCCAAAGTGCTCTCTAAAGTACTAGTGAGGTCAAACAATCAGCTTTTTTCTGATGTTAAATTTACTGATGTACTTGAATAGCGCTCGTGTGCCAGGCCAGACACACACACACACACACACACACATTCTTACGTTTTGCCTCCAGTAGTGCTCTGTTGAATGTGTTGAGTCATTCTGGCCCGTGTGTTTTTGTTCCGTCACCCCCATGGCTCAGGCCGGTATTCATGCTTTCACAGTTATTGTCATGCTGCTGTTACTCATTCACTCGCCCCCTTTCAAGATTTGCCCTCCTCTCCCCTCTCAGGCTCTCTCCTTTTCTTTCTCTCATTTTTTCCTTTGCCCCCATCTCAAGTCAAGTCATGGCAAGGTTTATTGTTGTTCCTCCTTCAGAGGAAGAGAAGGAATAAGGTATTGTTTCTCTAGTGGCTCTGGTGCAAACTTTTGAAGTTAATTCTCTCAAAAGTGATTATTTCTTCATGCTCATGTTGATTTAAACTTGCATTTTATATATGAACAATAAAAATTAATTTTCCATACAAAGGAAATGAATGGGACAAAAGACAAAAAAGTCAAAAGTAGTTCATCAGAGGTTCTGTCCCCCTCTCTTTCTTTTAGACTTAACTTTCTATCTGCTATCTGTGCTGTTCTCTTTAGATAAAGGCAAAAAATGCTAAAAATACATTTTAAAAATTAAGTAATTCAACTTTTGCACCACTTTCCATGCCTAATGAAAGCCTTTCAATTAGTATTTGCTGCCTATAGTCAAAGTTTGTTAAATCTCTGTTAGTATCAAATGTAATTTTAGTTCTTGATTCAAAACATTACGTTGAAATTTGTCATGAGTTTATTGATGTCACCTGGCATGATGTGAAATTTGACGTGTAAATTTAAGGTTTTTAGAGTTATATAGTGGAGGGAAGGATTTTAAGTGAACATAACTTAAATTTAGTCTTTGGGTCGCAAAAAATATAGTATGGCTTCAGAAGCCTTGGAATACAGTGCACACTTCTGTGATATTTTTATTGCTTATGCTTTTCCATTTCAGAGCTTGACAGTAGCCATTCACATTTGTTGTATCGAAAAGAACAGTCTGAATATTTTGCACATCTCAGTTTGTCATAAAGGTGGATCAAGTGATAATAAAATATGTAACTTTGTGTGAGCTATTACTTTAATGTACGAGACAACTGTAAAGGTGTGGTCACATTAGTGAAATTTCTGCGAAATTGATCCATTGGTTATTATCAGTAATGTAACAATGAATGAAGCACAACTCACATAGAAGTCAAGGTATCAAAGGTATCAAATTTTCATGTTGCGATTAATTGCTAATGCTTTTATCACGGTATACGGTATTATCACGATATTGAAATTTAGTTGCAAAAAAGTGTTGTCATAATACAGCATAACAAGTTTAATATCTTTTTTCTTATAACAAAAATAACTGAACATTTAAATACAATAAAGCAATACAGAAAAAAATGTATAAAGTTAAAAATTTTACACAGATTAAAGTGCAAAAGAATTATAAAGACCAATAAGTAGCCTATGAATTTACAATAAGATCTCATTAGTTAAGTTTAATTAATGCATTAACATTAACAATGAGCAATAGCTACATGTGTTACAGAAGTTATTAATCTTTGTTAAGCTCGGGTTCATAAAAAAAAAAAAAACTGTTGCAACTTTTGCTTTTAACAACATAAAAACACAAATATTGGAATTACCTAAGAATAATGAATGTTTATAAGAATTTTTCATTGGGAGTTTATGTTAACTAATGAATTAACTAATGTTGACTAATGAAGCTCTAATGTAAAGTGTGACCGAACAATAAAGAATCAAAACACTTTCAAACAATATCTAGGGCATGTTGTAGTCCAGATTAAAATGTAAAAAAGTTTGAAAATAAATAGCCTATTAAGTGTAAATATTTAAGTATTTGGCGCTGTGATGAACACCATAGAACACAGAAATCTGAATGGCTATTTAAATAATTTAAACACGTTTCAGAAACAGAAAGTAGTGCAGCTGGTTTATTTAAGGGGTTTCCGGGGTAACGGCCGCAGTTTTGCTGTTTAGCGCCATCTGCTATCAGAGAGTGAATGTGCGTCTTCTTCATGTGTTCCGCCATGCGCTTCTCATCCATGCTTGTTTACATCAGAGTGCACAGTTTACAGCGGTGTTGTGCATTTAACCAGTTGATGGTAAAAGTACTCTTAAAATGCATTCAAAATTCTGATTAATTTGTAATAAATTATTATTCTCGGTATTTTGAAGTGCCCACGATAACAACATCGTGCATATCCATTATCGTGATATATCGCATTACCGAATACCGGCACATGTCTACCTTCCATTGTGTATAAACATTGTTTTAGAATCTAAGTATACTAGCATATGATACTATTGGCGTGAGTTTGGGACGGGACCACTTGTTTGTCCAACCAATGGATGAATGGGTGGAGTAGAAAAACCTATTTGGAAAGTGATACAGAAATTATGTGCTTCCCCTTTAAGACAGGACAGACATTGATGATAAATACAAATGGAGCATAAAAAAATGTTTTGTTCAGATAAAAGTGAGTCAGTGCCTGACACATCAGGTCTAGTCAGTGTGTTGTGTTGACACAGAAACAGCGTCATGTTTCAGTTAATCTCAGGGATGACTAGCGCTCCTGGCAGCAGGTACGGAGAGAAAAATCTTTGCTTGGATCAGAGCCCTTCAAACAAAACACCTCAACACTTGTTGTAGAAGTTGTCTTGTGGTTATAAAAATGTTACATTAAGTCTGAGTGGAGCTTACAGTATAATTATGGATTGTTTGTGTTGTTTTTGTATAAATGTTCGTCTGAAATTAACTGTGAGGGAGTCTGTTGTTATCCAGCAGGCTAATCTGTGTAATCTCCTTCTAGGGCTAAAGGAGGAGTGCAGGGTGTGGAGAGGAGTGTGTGCGAGTGTGTGCGAATGTATGTGTGCGTGTGTGTGTGTGCGTGTTTGCGTGTGTGTGTGTGTGTGTGTGTGTGTGTGTGTGTGTGTGTTGATTAACACTCTCTCACAGACAGCAGATGCAAAACCAGCTTCAGTTACACTAAAGAGACGCTAGCAGGCAGAAGAACGCTCAGATTCCTCAGAGAGAGGGGAGGGGATCAGTAGACCAACTGCCACTCTTAAGAAGTTCCTTCATCACTCTCACACACACACACACACACACACACACACACACACACACACACGGAAGATATTTAGAGTGAGACCTTCAGGACATAATTGAAATACAGTCCTGCTAATTAGCTGACTTTTTTGTCATGCCATAATAATCATTCGTATGTGTCATTGAGCTGGGCACAGCTGGAGACCTCACGCAGGAGGTGTTTGTGAGCCCCTCAGGAGAATGTGATACGTCTAGGCGACTATTTCCAGGAACACAAAGTAAACATGGCTAGAACAGAAATGAAAGCATTAAGCAGTGCCACTCAAGCAGAAATGATCTAAGAGATTATCTTAAAGATAATTTCATTGAAACTAGTAGAAATAAAAAGAAGTGCTAAACAGGTAGTGCCGCCTCAAAATGATGCCACTGGTAGAGCCTGAAGTTGTCAGGCCACTAAAGCAAACAAAGTGACGTTTGCACTTTGAGGAATCAGCTCTTGAATGGCTTACTTATATTTTTAGTGTATGCACATTAAATATAATATAATAAATATAATTTTATATATAGAATTTTTATAATGTTCAGCTTTTATATATGATTATTTGCAATCAAGTTTTCTGTTAAATGTCTAATTATTATTAATGTGTGACGCCATATATTACCATGTACATTACACAGTGAAACAAAGTTTTATAAAACTTTTGTTTGGCTATTATTTTTAATGTTTTTAAAGAAGTTTGACATGCTGAATACGAAAACCAGCAGTGCTCATGAAAACTACAAAAAAAAAATGCTGACAACTTACACAAGCTAATCTACTATTACTCATGCGTAAAAATGACAAACAGTTAATTTACATAAACAGTTACCAAAAGTGAGTTGTGTAAAACTTCATAAGTGTACACTGGATGATTTTTGTTTTTTATGGCTAGTCCCACATTGTTCTGTAATGTTCCATAAAGCACTAGAATACAGAAACTTCTAAAATGTTCCCATCCTTGCAAAAGCAAAATATCTTAAAAATATTCAAAATTACTACAAAAAAAGTGTCTGTACTAAACCAAAGTTTTATAATTAATGATAGAAGTTCTAAAAATGTATCTGACTTAAATATTTACCAATGTATTGATGTTACATGAAATTAATAGAACAATAATAATTAGCACCTTAGAATTACAGAAGAACTGTACAAAATTAAAGTGAATTGTTTTGTAACATGGTGTTATTTAAATATTTAGTTAAATGCCTAATTATTTTTATTAATGAGAGCTGTTAGTTCAGCACACAGAGTGATGTATCAAAGAGTCATTGATAAAAGTTTCTCAGCATTATTCAGACTCATGCATATCATCTTTCTCCATGATGTGTGCACACTGGCATTTCTCTCATTTTCTACCATGTTAGGCTGGTGTGAGTGCAAAGCGGTGCAGGGGATTGTGGGAAATGTGGGCTGCCCCTGGGAATCTTTAGTTCCCACTGGGAACAGAGAGGTGGGAAATGCTTCCTTGCCAAATAAAACAGCTGAACAAAAGATCTGGAGAAGGAGAGCAGATTGGACAATTGGACAGTGCAGGGAAGAAGAGAAAAAACGCACAAGCTCACACACACACTTCCACATGCTATTGTTCTTGCAGTGTGAAAGTAAATTTGGATTTAAGATCATCGAGAGGGTTATTTGTCAAAACTAAGCGTGGAGAACTAGATTCGAAAGGCTTGAAATTACACTGTACTTGTACATATGACACTAATGTACTTTGAAAACATTACACGCTGACCTTCATTTAGCCCTACTCTCTGTGTTTTGGTCTGGTTTGTCTCTCTAGTCACATGGACTTACGCTCACATTCACACACCCTGTTCTAAGCTTCCTCGGCCCTGTAATTAAAATCCTCCCCTCTCCAGAAATACATCCTGACCCTATGACCAGCGCCACAGAGGGAGTGTGTGTTTCACGATTATCTAGAGAGAGCAACTTCTGTCTGTAATGAAAACATGGAAGGGAATTGGAAAAGTTTGAGCTATATTCAGACAAAAAGCTCACATCCTCAGTTGCAGTCAAAAATGGACTTGGATGAAATCTGAATTACTATAAAAAAAGTCTTTGTTCATTTTGGAAAACATCATGACTGTTTACGTGTTTCCTGTCCCTAGCTCACAAAAACCATGGACGGCATAAACAATGTGTTTGAATGCATATGCTAGCTGGACAATAGATGCGTGTCTGTTGCTTAGGATGCATCTATAGTCTGACTCTTGCCATTGAGTGTGACTCAAACAGAATGTAAACACAAAGGAAGTGTCATAATCGGCAAGATCATCTCTACTCTAGTTTGTCCGTTTTGGGTTTGCTCTCACGAAACCTGTCAAGTACATGTCTGGGTTATATTTCACAGCAAGATCAATAGAAATGAAAAAGAAATTTAGGTAACACTTTACTTAAAGCCTTTGGGCCAGATTTACTAAACAGGGCTAAACAGTAAATCTGGCCCTCTATGTATAATGCCTTATAAAAGTAGTTTTAATGCATTAATTATGGCTTGTAATGCACCTTATAATGCATTGTACAATCTCATGTATAATTGGAACCACAGTTAATACATTATAACGCTTATCATTTCATTGTTACACTAATCATTTTAAATTTGCGACAAGATAAAATGTATTACAATGCACATTATGAATAATTATGATGCATTATATCCTTTAATAACCATTTATAATTAACCCTTTTATTAATTTCATGACAGTTTTCATTACCATAATGCAATACTCATTCTCATTACTGTAACATGGAAGAAAGTGATATCTTATTTAAAGTGTTAAAAATATATGGTCATAGATTTTTGCTGATTTATATTCACACTTAGATAAAGTGATAGTATCACTGTAATATCAAATAGGATTATCTTTGAGAATGTTTTGAATTATTTAAAAAAAACATATTTAGGAGAATTAAAAAATAAATAAGTGAGAAATCCACACACATTTTCGTAAATGAGAATTTAAGAGGGAAATGTCCTGAATTAGCTTAAAAAAAAAAATGATACATTAAATAAAGATATATGTGTGCATGTGTGATTTGTCATTATTTATTGTGTGCTAACTGTGATTGGTGGTTCTCTCTTTCAGACCTGTCAAAGAACCGGCTCTGTGAGGTGCCAGAGGAAGTGTGTCAGTTTGTCTCTTTGGAGACTCTCAGCCTGTACCACAACTGTGTGCGATCCCTCACGCCCAGCCTGTGCCAGCTGCAAGCCCTCACTTACCTCAACCTCAGGTAAAACACACACCCATCCCCAGATACAGGCTCGTGCTCACACACACATCTACATCATCTTCAGTGTGCAGTTTACCTGAACCAGCGCAAGACTCTTCCAGCGCTCATCTCAGACATATGAAGTACCACTCAAAGGTTTGGGGTCAGTAGGTTTTTAATAAAAGAAATTAGTATTTCATTCAGCAAAGATGCATTAAATTGACCTCAGTTATGTTATAAAAGAATTTAATCTCAAATAAATGATGTTCTTTTCAAGTTTCTATTTATTAAAGAATTCTGAAAAAAAGTAGCACTGTTTTCACAAAATTGCTTGAAAATTTAGCTTTACCATCACAGGATTAAATAACAGTTTAAACTCTATTCAAATAGAGAACAGGTATTTTAAATTGTAATAATATTTCACAGTATATTACTGTTTTTACTGTATTTTGACCTTGGTAAGCATAGGACTTCTTTCAAAAATATTAAAAAACTGACCCTGAACATTTGGATGGTAATGTACACAGAATAATCAGGTCACCCTGAGTGAAATTTCAGCCTGTTTGTTGTTAAAGATGTTTGAAGGATTGCAGTAAATCTGTCATTCAGTCTTTTGTACTGGTGTTAGATTGCATCAATTGAATTCTTTCTCCTTCTCTTTCTGTTTGTGTGGTGTAGTCGTAACCAGCTGTCCAGTTTACCACCGTCAGTATGTCAGCTCCCTCTCCTGCGGGTGCTCATCGTCAGCAACAACAAGTTATCAGTCATACCGGCCTCCATACACACACTCATACACCTGCGACAACTGGTACGTAGAACTGACAGATATACCCTCATCTTCATTTGAACTGTTTTATTAAAGGCATCTTATAGACGCACAGATTTTTATACAGAGGTGATGATATCACCTGATCTGCTAAATCCTAATCCTAACCCTCCCCCTCAAACAAACTGGTTGATTAAAAAACAAAAAAACAACATGATTTATGAGCCTTTCAAATAGAGTGCTGCAGCCGTTATGTCAAAACCCGAAAGGATTCCCTTGGGGTTTTCTCATGGGTTTTTTTATAATGTTTTTTTTTTTAAATAGATTACTTCTCCAAAATTCACATTTTCAGTGTGAGTGTGTGTAATTTACATTGAAAAACAAAATATCCAGGTATCTTCAGTTTATATTTACCATACTCATAAATTGAAAAAACCCACAGGAAAATTTTGAGG
>CM077221.1:31031379-31186379 GCA_039654775.1 Spinibarbus caldwelli
GAAGACCTGGCTGGTAGATGAAACTTCTGTAATTGACTTCTTAACATTTTAATGGATAAAATGATTGTTGAAAGGACGAAAAGTAAGAAGCAATGACTTATTCAAATCAGTTTTTGAGGAAATGAAAGTCTTTCAGACAGGTTCCTGTTGTTGCGGTAACATTGACACTAAAGGTAGCCATTTACATACATGTACACAGAGCTACTGAGATATTTTTGGATATTTATACATTTTAGTTTAGGGTACATGTTGAGTACACATTGCAGTCAGGTTGTATTTGAATTGATGAAAATGTGTAGCTTTTGTAGAAATACCACATTTTTGTGATTGCATATTTGTCATCTGTGATTAATTACACAAATTAAAGTGTGTGATATTAGGGGGGTTACGCTGATGAAGTGAGAAATATTCATCTGGTCATGTGATCTGAACATGAAAGCCACTATGCTGTCAATAGCACTTTTCATTTATTTAGGGTTAAAACTGTTTTACATGGGGGGGGAAATAACTTGGTGCACCTTTACGTTAACTCACCCTCCACTTCTACATTTTCAATACATTTTCAGTCACATACACTACCATTCAAAAGTTCTGTGTTTTAAGTAACTTTTGGTCTTCAAGGATGAGTTTATTTGCTTGTTTTACTGTCAAAAATACAGGAAAAGAGTGAAAGTACCAGGAGCACATCCTCCCAGAGCCCTGAATCTACAGGCAGCAGGTGAGGGCTTATACACATGATCAGATCTGTTTGCAAATACACATATTGCTTGTAAAACCTGCTATTCTTATTAAAATGGAGAATGTCTCTGATAGGCCCTCACATACAGAAGAGCCACCCAGAACTCTCAGAAATAGGAATTTTGAGCCACATAATATGCCAATTTAGCAGTATACTAGCTTATATGACCAGCCTAGGTTACTGATAGTGGAACTTTTAGACCTACAGACACTAGATACTCAAACTGACCTGTGCTTGTGTGCGGTATCAGGTGAACTTACACAGACATGTTTATTTCACAAACATTGCAAATAGTTTCTGCTTGATCTGGACCAGATATTATAAACAGGTTTATTTTACAGACATTGCAAATACTTTGGCTTGATCTGGATCAGATATTTTAACAATCTGTCAGACAGATGGTATATTTTCATTACAAGGCACAGAGTTGGCCGAATTTTTTTCATCATAGATTTGCTCTCAGTGTTGGCCATGAAGAAACATCAGTCATGTAAACATACTGCATTCAAATTAGACAATGCAGGATAAACTGAGAGTACGAGGACATAACAAAGAGCATCCAAATTTGAATGCATTTGAATACAGCTGGAGTTGTGCAGAAAAATAGAGGTCAGAATCAGACAGTCAGAATTACAATTACCTGTTTCTCCTATTCCTGTGTGATTTGAAGGCCACAGTGACGTCCTTCAGTTGATTATAATACATTCTCAAACAGTTGCTGTGAAAAACAGTCTCTTAATTAGAGTGTGCTGGATCCCTCCTCCACTTTGATTGCACAAGGTCAATCTGTGAGGCAGTGCTGGGAAAAGTCAACAGTGAGTTTCCTCCCACAGTTTCAGTGTAACTGAGTATATTACTGTCAGTTACTCAGTAAACTCATCTGCTTAATTCTGTGTTGTAACAGCAGCCAAATGAAGGATGCGGGGTTTTTTTACTGTCAAAAACAGAACAAAATATTAATAAAAATGATAGTTGCTTTCTTCCATCCTTCTAGGGCTGCGCAATATATCAAAATAAAATCAAAATCGTGCTATGGCTTAGTGCGATTTTCACATCGCAAAAGTTGCACCTTAGTTAAATGAATGAAGTTCGTCACTGAAGCGTCTTAATGCAAGCAGCTCATGATTCAGTGTTTTCAGTGTCTTGGAGTGGCTCGGTTCACAGTAAATGCTGCTTCACACAGAAACTCCATCTGTGCTGTGAGTTTGAGTCGCTTATAACATAGGAACATTATATGAGTCAGCAGCATCACCCTTTAAATGTATTACTTGTTTTATTTAATGCTTTTATTAGAAAATAATCAACAACAACAAAACATTATTATTATTTTAAAGCAATATTGAATGGGTCAAAAAGAGTGGAAATGTGTGCCAAATCATTCAACTCTAAAAGGACACTAAAACGTATTTAGAGTAAAAAGTAATTTCAGTAATTTATATATATATTTTTTTTATTTTCTATGCAAATGCACTCACCTACAGAATCATCCGAGTTATTCTAGAATGTTTATTTTTTTCCAGAGCTATTCAAGTATTCTATTAAAAAGTACAAAAAAAAATTGCAATATGTATTGCAGAAAAGTGAAAAAATTGCAATGTCAGTTTTCCCAATTTTGTGCAGCCATACATTCTTATTGATGCTTGCTGAAGGCTGGAATATACTACTACACAGCTTTTTCCACTATTTTCTGATTCTAGTTGCTGAAAGTTGCCACGTAGTGTATGATGGGAAGAGTCAGACTTTGAAATTTTTTTAGCTTCAGTTTATGATTCCATCCAGTTGGAAAAAGTCAAACATGTTTGATATTTTTAGCTGATTCTAGAAAACATTATCACATGTGAGTTTGTTGTGTTCAGAAAGACTTGATCCTTTTGGTGTATGGTTTTTCTGTATCCATTCACATAGTTAGCAAGTGTATGATGCCTGATGTTTTATTTTATTTATTTATTTTTGAACTCCTAACTCTAAGTGATACCTCAAATCATGTGGCTTGTTGTGGAAAGGTGTGTTATTAAGTTTTTAAGCAATCAGACATAAGGTGGGCGATTTAAAATGGGTAAAAAAAATCCCTTAGACTTAAATTTACATAAGCCATATTTAGGAACCAGAAAATGATAGAGACTTTTGACTTGAGTCAGTAAGTAATCACCCAGAACACCCTAGAAACTGCACAGCAATGACTAAAAACCACACAAAACACTTCAGCAACCGCCCACAACACCCTTGCATAGTGGTGATGACTTAATAAAGTGCCACAATTTCTTCAGAAAAAGTTATATTAAGTTTTGGTGAACATTCTTGAGAAAATGATTCAAGACCGAAATAAATAAAGACTGAAATCTCATTTTCTTTCAGGATATTTGTGATTGGAGATGGTTCAGACTCCGGCTCACCATCCAGTCCCACTTTAGAGGAGAGAAGGAGACCTGGAAACCTGCTCATATGGCAGGAGAGAGAGAGAGCCCAACAGCAGAGAGACCGAGCTAGCACGTGAGTGGCTGATGGGATTGAATGGATCTCAAAGTGAAATATGAGACAACTGGTGATATGGCATCAAAAAAGACTTAGGCCTTAAAAGCGATAGAACTAACAAGCCTGTTTGCTAATCCATAGCAAGCAATAAAAAATCTTCAAAAGCACATAATAGCTATAAAGTACATACAGTGGCCTCTTTTATTATCTTTCTGATGCTTTGTCATCAAAGGCATTGTGGTTGTAAAGGAAACCACTGTTACCTGCTGTCGCGTGCCTTTGCTTCATAAGTGTCTTAAAGCACATTTAGAGTCTTGAATCATTGAAAGCATCGGAGGGGCTTTCCAAGAATGCCTTTATTTGTAAGAACGTCTTGTGTGCTTTTCTTATGTATTAGGAGGTTATTGACTAATAAGCGTTTGATGTCTTACAGTTTGCAGAAGATGACTGTAAAAACAGGAAGTAACTTGGTGACGATCACAAAGCACGGAGGAACAGGAAGTGTTTCAGGGTAAGAGTGGAGCGAATGGCCTGCATATGCGTTTGTTTTCTGCGTTTGCATGGGTGCTTGTGTTGACATTTTGTTGTGGCAATCTGAGTCTGTCTAACATAGAAAAGACAAAAATCTGAATTTAAGACAGTCAAGAGATTGCTGAGGCGGCATAATGGACAGTTAAATCAAACAGACAATACTGTACTTTATTAAAAATGAACTTACCTTCATAAAACAGGCATGATGTGGTTGTAGTATTACAATTTCGCTTTGTAATTGTCTAGTTAGTGAATTTCACAAAGCAGTCAACATGCTTTTGTAGTTGTGTGATCAGTCTATTGTTGATCTCTGTGTCCCTCTAGTGGTGATTCTGATAGCAACTCTCCTCCCAATGGCCTGAAGCAGAGATGTGCAGTGAGTGCTTCACATTTACTCTCTATCTTCACCTCATTTTGTTATAAATGCTGAAGTTTTTAATTATACATGGGTTTAATACTGCTTCCTTTAACTTATTTCTCTCTCTTCCTGTCAGAGTGTAGATCAGGTTTCTCCATCCTCTCAATCGGGGTCTTTAAAGCACTCCATCAGTCGCACAGGTACCCTCCATACCAAGATGTTTCAGTTTCTTTTAGCTTACATCACGTTATTAATAGACAGTACAAATGAAAAATAGCATTTAATATCTATTCTTTCACGTGACCATCTTTAACCTGCTGTGGAATCTACTTGGGGAAATATTTCACATTCATGCGAAAATGTAGTTTAATTTACAGACATTCCTAGTTCCTGTAAATTAAGTCACTAAAATAATTCCAATTAAAATAATTGCATTTAAGTTTTACAAGCTAAATGTTCTTCAGTGATCCTAATTTTTAACCGATTAAAAATGTAAATGAAAGTCATTTACATGACACTTTTCAGTCATTTGTTTAGCTTATTTGAATGCTTTTTGTCTTGTTTTAATAAAATTAACAGAGAGGCCCCATTGGAAGTTTGCTGAGACACCCTAGTTTGAGAACCAATGGTCTTGAAGAGACTGTGGCAAAAAAACATGGTCTGTGAAAGACCGTCCACAAAAGACCCTCAAATGAATTCAATTTTTTTTTTTTTAGAAATGAACCCTCTGGAAGCACTGTGACCACCAGAGGGCAGTGTGCTTTCAAAAGTGCTTTTACACATTTTGACAGGGTTTTTACTGTTATTGTTGAGAGTAATTTAATATAGTTTGTATATAAGTCAAGTCTAGTCTTTTTACCTTTACTTATATACAGTAGCGCTTTATACAGTACAGACTGTTTCAAGCAGCTTCATAGTAATAAACAGGAAAATAACAGAATCGGTGATGCAAACTTCATCAAATATGTGACAAATCCAAATTTTGCTTTAAAGCATCTCTAACAAGATAATAGTGTAATTATTTTGCTCAAGTCAGTTCAGTAGCTGTGTTTATCAATTATGAAACAAGTTAAATTCAGCTAAAATCATCTCTGCTGAAGACAATGATAATATTACTGGATATTGAGGGTCTTTTTAATCCTCAACTAAGCAAGTGGCAAGGAGCCCAAAGTCCATCAGGTTACAGAAATGGAGAAAAAAAAATCTTGTGAGAAACCAGGTTCAGTTGGGGGACCAATTCTTCTCTGGCCTAAATAAAATATAATATAGACACAATATATTGGTTAAATTTTTGTTTTATTAATGTCAGTTTTTCTTTGTTTTGCTGAAGCTATATTGGTACATACCCAGTCTTAACTTCAGTATTTAATGAATCATGTTTGTATCATGTTTCAGATGCATCCTCTGTGAAGCCCTGTTCTCCTACAGGTTCTGCTCCCAAACCCAACAGCTTCTTATTTCGCACATCCTCACGCTGCAACGTCAAGACAGGTACACACACACACACACACACATAGAAAAGTAAATCTAGCAATATAGCACATATTTTCTTGATTTGGTCAATAATGTATGTTGTCTCATTCTCTCAGGATCAGCAAACAGTTTGGTGGAGTCTGGCTGCAGTGAATCCCGCTCCACACTCAGATCCCCACGAGAGGAGAGAACAGACATCCTGCAACTGCGTAAAGTAAAGAGGCATCCCGAATTATTCATCTCACCATCTCTAGCTCACACCTCACTCCATTTTTGTTACAGTGATCTTGTTTTTTAATTCTTGTCCATTTTATTTCTGGTATATTTTTCCAAATATAATTTATAACTAAAATGTACACTACTGTTCAAAGGTTTGCCTTTTTTAAAGAAATTAATACTTTTATTTAGATGCATAGAGTGAATAAAAAGTGGCAGAAAGCTTTTAGAACAATGTAAAAGTATTTATTATTTCAAGTGAAGGCTATTCTTTTTTCTGTTCTTTAAATAGTCCTGAAAAAAATAGTATCACAGTTTCCAATATTAAACAGCACAACTGTTTTCAACATGGATAATAAGAAATGCTTCTTGAGCACAAATCAGCATATTAGAGTATGTTTTGCAGTCTTACTGTTTTGTACTGTTTTTGATTAAATAAATACAGCCTTGGTGAGCAAAGAGATATTAAAACACATTCCACAAATCCATCACAAACATTTGAACAGTAGTGGAATAAGTAAAAAAAATAAATAAATGAGTACCTAAACAAATGAATTTTATTAATAGCTACATTTTCAGGTCACTATGAGTGTCCCATAAAACTTTCAGTATTTTTTTTTTTTTTATTGTAGTCCAGTATTGTTTAAGGGTTGGACAGGAGTTTAATATGTATGATTTGTCTGATATTTCTCCAACAGCATTCACCTGTTCTATAAGTGATGTGTTCTGATTTGATCTCTGGGGTTTTGAAAAAGTGAAATGCATCTTCCAAGAAAATTCCCTCCAGAGATCTGAGTTTTAAAAGTTTTTTTTTTTTTTGTTTCTTCCAAATAGTCTGACTTTTTCCATGTCTCTCTGCTAGACTCTGGAGACTCGTCTGAAGATCTCTCTGCCTGAGGATCTGGGAGAGGTGTTGTCCAATGGCACAGTTCTCTGCCAGTTGGCCAATCACGTGCGACCTCGTTCTGTGTCAATCATCCACATCCCCTCACCGGCAGTGGTGAGCTAATGCTTAGATCTTATTCTCATTATGGCCAAAACATAATCTAGTATCTCATAAAACAAGCACTATGCCTGGATCTTTATGTGTAATCCTTATTTATCCATATTTGAAGAAGGCTGATCCTGGATCAGCTGGATTACTAGCAGGCTGTTCTTGAATTGCTTTCTAATGAATGTATGTGCAATATTTCTATCTGTTCAGCCAAAGTTGAGTGCTGCCAAGTGCCGCCTCAATGTCGAAAACTTCATTGCTGCGTGTCGTAGACTGGGAGTCCCCGAGGTAAACATAAATTTCATCTTTTATTGTTTGCTTCTTTTATTATCCTCCATATTTTGGTCTTCCTGAGATGTGTTGTCTGAGCTGTTTCTAAATGAGAAAAACCTACTTCGCCCACTGACATGTGACTGCAACAATGTTAAAGCTCTTTTATGTTGTCTTTCAATTGCTTCAAGCTCAATTTGCTCTTTTTGTGCGCTGTCTTTTTTATTTTTATTTTATTTATTAATCTTAAAGGGGTAGTCATCTCAGGTAGTTCATGATGTTCCAAAGTAATTTGAGTTTCTCCCGTGGAAACCCAAAAGAGATGTTTATCAGAATGTCTGAGCTGCTCTCTTCCATACAATGAAAGTAGATGGTGAATGGGCCTATCAAACTACAAAAAGGACAATAAAAGCACCGTAAAGCATCATATAAGTAGTCCATATGACTCCTGGACTTTATTCAAGGTCACCTGGAATAGATTCATTATACAATATATTAGTTTTTAAATGAAAGTCTTGTCTTGACGATTCTGACAGCTGTAATCACCTTTCATTTTCATTGTATGTAAAAGCGCAGCTTGGACATTGTTAGGGCTGCATGATCTATCGAAATTAAATCGATATTGCGAAATGCAGAAATGCACCTGCAGTGCATATATTTTCTTGCTGTCAAGCAGGAAAAAACATATGGTTTGATGCTTGAGAATGAGGAAATTAAGACGCAGATATTAGTATGATCATTTTAAACTGTAGTTGTACTGCCAATTATTTAAAACAAATGATTAATTAATGATATTGTTACAATATGTTCCTTATTTTGTTTAATATTTATATTAGTATTAATTAAGATTAATTAAGATTAACAATAAAGATTAATAATAATCACAGTAAAAATATACTTATTATTTTATTTTCATATAAAAATGGTCAAAAAGTGGGAATGTGGCATTTTATATATATATATATATATATATATATATATATATATATATATATATATGTTTGTGTGTGTGTAATTTATTTTTAAAAATTTATTTACTTTTTTTTTTTTTGCTTTTTTGTTACTGAAATAGGTTTAAGTTGGTTTCTGTAAAGATTATACTGAAGCATGAATTTTTCAAGGTTTTTCCAAAACATTTAGCACTAAGAGGATGGTTCGCACAAAAAAGTATTCAGAAGGAAAGGTTATTTTTTTTTTTTTTTTTTTTTTTTTTTTTGGTATTGAATGCAGATGCACACTTCAACAAAATTGCCCAAATCATTCTACAATGATATTCCAAATATTTCTAAATATTGCTATTTAAGTAATCTAATGATAATTTAATTTAAAATAGTGTTTATAAACCATATACAATTAATAAAGTTGCTTAAACAATTAGGAAAAAAACAGCACCATGCATGTATGTATAGTTTAATACAAAGTACCGAAAACCAATCACAAAGAGTAGGCTACTTTCTTCATCTAAAAACTTGACATGCAGTGGGATGGGGAAAACCCGCCATAAAGTCTTGAGACATGCTTTTTAAAAGTTGAACTTACATTAATTTTACATGGCTTTCTAAACATGCGTCTCTCTTGTGCGAGACGCTAGTTCAACGGTGATAGATGTCCCTATAGAAAATGCGATAAATATGCGTTCTGTGTGAACGGCTTGATGTCAGTTTCGCCGTAAACAACATCTTCTCCACACTGATGCTCTCGTTTTCCGCAATATTTTGAACGAACAATGTAGCAGCGCCGCATCTAGTGGGTTCAACTGGATAGGCTAACAAAAGCATTAAAATGCAATGACAGCGACATAAAATAATAATTAAAAAAAATATATTTATTTATTTTTTGTAATTCGAATTTTGTAATTTTATATTCGAAATTCGAATTTTTTTTGACAGCCCTAACAAATATACTTATCTTATTTTCATACAGAAATGGCCAAAAAAACTCAAGACAAGTAAAACAATAAGTAAATAAATAAATAAATAAATAACAATAATAATAATGTATTTATTTTTTTAAGAACTTTTTTTTTGGTATTGAATGCAGATGCACACTTCAACAAAATTGCCCAATGCATTCTACAATTATTGATCTATTCCAAATATTGCTATTTAAGTAATCCAATGATAATTTATGCTTTTTTTCATATTGCAATTTACATTGCAGAAAAAAAAAGAAAGTTATACAGTGCCTTGCAAAAGTATTCATACCCCTTAATTTTTTTTCACATTTTGTTATGTTGCTGCCTTATGTTAAACTGCTTTATATTACTTTTTTCCACATCAATCTACACTCCATACACCATAATGGTAAAGAAAAAAATTGGTTTTTAACATCTTTGCAAATTTATTAAAAATAAAAAACATAAATGATTCCATTGCATAAGTATTTATACCCTTATCTGGGACCGTTGAAATTTAGCTTAGAAACATATATATTGCTTGTAGATGTTACTACACTTCGAGTGAAGTTAACTTGTGGCAAATTCAATTGAATGGGTATGATTTGGAGGCACACGTCTTAATAAAAGGTCTAACAGCTGATAATGCGTATCAGAGCAAAAACTAAGCCCTGAGGTCAAAAGAACTGCCTGTAGAGCTCAGAAACATGTCTGCGTCAAGTCACACATCTGGGGAGGAGTTCAGAAAAAATTCTGCAGCATTGAAGGTTCACAGAAGCATGTAGTCTCTGTTACCCTTAATGGAAGAAGTTTGAAACGACCAGGACTCTTCCTAGAGCTGGCTTCCTGGCTGAGCAATTGATGGAGAAGGGCTTTGGTTAGAGTGGTGACCAAGAACCTGATGGTCACTCTAGTTGAGCTCCATGATCGTATGTGGAGACAGGAGAAACCTACAGAAGGACAAACATCACTGCTTCTCTGGTCTGATGAACCTCAATTCCAAACATCATGTTTGAAGCAAACCAGGCACTGCTCATCACCTGCAGAGTACCATCCCAAAAGTAAAGTGTGCTGGTAGCAGCCTCATGCTGTGGGGCTGTTTTTCAGCGGCAGGGACTGAGGGACTCGTCAGAGTAGAAGAAAAGCTCAGTACACCAAAATATTGAGATAGCCTTAATGAAAACCCAGTCCAGAGCATTCAGAACCTCAGACTGGGCAGAAGGTTCACCTTCAAACAGGACAATGGACCTAAACGCACAGCAAGAGTGGTTTATAGACAGCTCTGTGAATATCCTTGAGTGGCCCAGCCACAGCCTGAGATTGAACCCAATCAAATATTTCTGGAGAAACCTGAAAATGTGCATCTGCCCCCATCCAACCTGACAGAACTTGAGAAGTGAAGAGGCGAGGAGAAGAATGGCAGATAATTGCCAAATGCTGATGAGCAAAGCTTGTCGCATCAAACAAAAAAGATTTCAGACCGTAAAGGTGCTTCAGCTAAATATTTAGTTAAGGGTATGGATACTTATGCAATGTACTTATTTCAGTTTTTTTTATTTTTAATAAATTTACAAAGTTGTGACAATTCAGTTTTTGCTTTGTCAATATGGTGTATGGAGTGTAGATTGATGTGGGAAAAAAGGTAATTTAAAGCAGTTTAAAATAAGGCAGCAACATAACCAAACGTGAAAAAAAAAAAATTAAGGGGTATGAATACTTTCGCAAGGCACTGTACATGTTCCAAAAAGAGGTTAGTAAATGATAACAGAATTTTCATATTTTGGGTGAACTATCCCTTTAAATGATCCTGCTTTAATTTTGTCTTTGTTCAACAGTGTGTCCAAACATCTTTGTTTGTCCCCTCTGCGTTGTTCTTCCTGTCCTTTTGTCTGTCTCTCTCTTTCTCAGATGGAGTTGTGTTTAGCGTCTGATATCCTGTGCAGTAAGCTATCTGCAGTGCACCGCTGTGTGATGGCGCTCCTGGCAAAAGCAGGAGGAGAGGAGGAGGTGAACGAGGACAACAGCGGCACCTCTCCCTCTGTCTCTCCTTCCTCCCCTTTTTCCACCGGCTTCCTGCTCTTCTACTCTCTCCTCATGGCTTTGCTCTATCTCTTATACTGCCACATTATAGCATAGTGTGAGCGAGTATCAATGTGTAAATGTAATGGATTTTAAAGTCCATCATCTCTGTACTGTGTACATTGTCACACACACCGTTGATGCCATCTGACATATATACATCAGAGCAAATTCATTACCCATAATGCTTTTCAGCTTACACATTAAAGCTTCCCATAGATATCTTAAAAGGTTTAGAAACATAAATGAGGGTAGTTGTAAGACTTCATTTTTGTATAAATAGTGAAGGATTGAAATATATAGCAAATTATCAGACGTCTTGATCAAATATCCACATTTTTCCATACCAAAAATACTCATAAACAGCTCATCAATGGCCACATACTGCTTTTTCTGTAGAGGATGTGGAATTTATCTGTACATAGACATGGTTTCCACTAATGAAGGGCTTTTCCACCTGATTGCCTTAGCGTTGCTGTTGATCCCAGGATAGTTTATACACCTCCTAGCGGTCTTTATAAGGGATCTTGTTATCCTAAGAATTTTAAAGCACTGGCACAATTTCCCCATCCCTTTTTTTTTTTTTTTTTTTTATCTCTTGAAGGGCTTGTATTTTCTCTGCATGGTCCTCATCGAAGTGCCTCAGAAGCTTGTAGGTTCCTTCTGTTCACGCAGAAGTGCAAATTAGTTTGTAGCATCTGGTAAACAGTCTGTTTAACAGTGGCTAACAGTGTGGTGATGGTACTTCTCAACTGAATTTGGTTTAATTCACACGTTGTGGAAATCTGTTAGGGTTGTTAGTGGATTATTTCACTTTCCTTTTCTTGTCTTGTTGACTGTGACCATCAGAGGGCAATGATGGTCAACACTTTTTGACGGTACTAATATAATTCAAAGCTGTGTTAACTTACTTTTTTTTGAATGTTCGTTTTGGTTTTCTTGAGAGCATCTTTAATATAATTCTTATATGCAAGCAGTTCAAGATTAAGTTATTGTTTCAGTTTATGTTCTGCTGAAGCTGCATTTGGTGGAAACCCAGTCTCACTGAGCACATTACAGAAAATTGATGAATTAAATTGAGCAGATTAATTGAGTAATACAATTCTGATTACGCTTGGGAAAAAAAGTAGTGGACATTAATTTAGTTTTTTTAAATTTGGATGTGTGGATGCACAATATGGCTAAGCAGACACCGCCAAATTACAAATTACACCATTTTTTAATTAAAGATGAAATGGTTGTGAGTCGTGCTTCTCCACAGCCTTCTTTGTCTGCTGTTTCCTGATTCTAAATGTGGCCGTAGTGGTTTTGTAGTCCTGTAATGTGCCATGAGCACCCATCTTCCCCGGTGCTGTATGCTGATGTTGCTTTTGTATTCCGTGCCTACTTAATGTGATTTAGGAGCTTTGCCGTCAGTTTACTAACGAGCAGCCTCTCATCTGGAGAGAACGATAAGAGGAGAGAGAGAGAGAGAGTGAGAGAGACTGGAAAAGAAGTGAAGGGATATGCTGTAACTAGTTACCAATGCACCATCCCTCACTCTACGATGTCTTAAACCTATTTTAAGAGGGATTGTTCAGGAGTAAGTTAGTTGATGAGGTTTTATAATACTGTACATTGTTGTCAATGCTAAAGCTAATCATAATAGACATTTTCATTTAAAATGTCTACTCTGATAATGAACTCAGACTTAACATTAGCATAGATAGACTTTCTCACAGTTGCTCGAGAGGCTTCAGCCATATGAAATAAGGATTGTGCTACATGTTGAAGGATTTTACAGAGGACGACATGCATACGCTAGACTCAGTTTAGAAGGCACTAGATCTACATGAATGTTTCCGTCCAAATGTTACCTAGTGGAAACTGTTGCAACACACGAAGTGTATTTTGTAATATTTATAAAATACTGTGTATTTAAGAAGTTAATAAGTTTATATTGATATAAAGATTTGTTTTGTCTGTAAAGAAATTATTAAAAAACTGAAACACTGATTATGTTTTGTCTGCTGCTTTACATGTGCTTTTGTCAAATGTTCATGACTGACTGTTGCTCTCGCTCATGATTAATTCTGCTTTAGTTCTTTATTTCTCTGCTGAGGGTGAAATCCTCACGCCAGCTCGTCTCTGTAGCTAATGAGTCCAGATATTCTGTGCCCTTTACCAAAAGGTAAGTGTTGATCCATTGTGCGGGTTCTAGAAAACAGTGAAAAAGAAAAGTATACAGTACAGTGGGGTCCCAAGTCTAAGACCACTGAAAATCATCTTTTCCCCCACAGACTTGTGGACAGTGGAGTACTGTCTGTTACCGTTAGTGCAAAAGAATGTAAAAATGACAAATTCTCATTTTAATATTTTTTTACTGATTGCTAAAAATAATATTTGCTTGCTAACAGAATTTGAAATCTTGGGGAAAAAAATGCTTTTTGAGACTGATGGACCCTAGTATGTGTTTGTTTATACTGGAAGCTTATACACTACTGTTCAAAAGTTTGGGGTTGAAAGAAGTCTCTTGTGCTCACCAAGGGTGCATTTATTTGATAAAAATACAATAACAAATTTGATATTTTTAAACAATATTCCAATTTAAAAGAACTTTTGAATTTTCAGCAACCATTACTCACATGATCCTTCAGAAATCATTCTAATATGCTGATTTGCTTCTGAAGAAACATTTGTTATTATGATCAGTGCTGAAAACAGTACTATGCATTTTTGTGGAATCCTGGTAATTGTTTTTTTATTTTTAATGAATAGAATGTTCCAAAGAACAAATTTATTTGAAATCTTTAATGTATGATTATTGATATCGTTACTGTCACTTTTGATCAATTGAATGCATCTGCTAAATAAAAGTATTAATTTCTTTAAGAATGGTAGTGTATGCATACAGTGCATGTTCATATATAATGTACTGTAAGAGTTTTTGATATATAACTGCATGATAGAACTGTTCTTTAGATGAAAATATACTGCCACCCATCAGCACAAACAACTTTGCAAACCCCAGAACAAATCAAAGTAACAAAGAAAATAACTGAGCATGTAAGTGTTCACCCACTAAGTAAACGCTATAGTCACTGTGAGCTTTTGCACATATTGTGACAATGGCGCTTTAGCTCATTCTTTTCAAATACAGTACTTGATATTTAGATGCAACAGTTCAGTTATTGTCTGTAGACACGCACTCTGCAGGAAGTGTGAGTAAGAACTGTAAAGCTGCCACAAGCATTTGTACAATTAACACTTAAAATGGATGAATGTCATTGCTCTGAGCAAACAGAGTTTTTAAATCATCAAAGACTTTCTTCCTACCACACTTGCCAGTGCTATGGTGTAAATGCACTAATTAGGACGCTATCAGACACAGGTGCAGTTACACTGAAATCATGTGAAGCACCTTATCTGCGTACTGGTGTACTTTCATCAAGCAATTATTTTGGTTACTTCTGAACTCATTAAAGTGTGTCAGAGCAGGCGAGTGAATACTTGTGTGCTCATTTGTTTTCTGTTTATTATTTTTAATTATTTATTAATTAACTGGCCAGCTCATTTTTCACTTTGACATTATAAAGTGCTTTGGGTTCATGGGGGAGAACAGTTCCTAGTTAACCCTCTATGGTGTCGCTTTTTCTTCTAATTATGTAACATTTAAAAAAATGTCTCTACCATTAAAGAGAATCAATTTTAATTTCAGAATTCTTCTCATTTTCTCCTATAATTATGTTTCTTTTATGAATTGATGAATTTGTGCATTTGGAACTACAAACATTTTTTATGATACTCTTCTGAAATAGTCAATCATGCACTCTTCTTCATGCACTTGAGTTCTACATTATTATAATTACAATAAACCAAATAAATAACTCCAGTAATAATTGATGCCCCTAGCAATAAAGAAATTCACTGCCAGTTGCCATATGGCTGCATTCATATTTTCCCAGTTTACCGTAAAGCTGTATTAGTAAACTTGAGAATATGTGAGCATAAACACAGAGAAGCAGCAAAAACCCAGATGTTGAAGAAATGTTTTTAATAGGGCAATAAAAGGAGCTCTAGAGCATGTGTTGACCCCCAGGAAAAACAACCTCAGAGAGAGAATTAAATTATGTGTCTTAAAAACAACATTATTGGCTTCTTTAAAGAAGTTTTTAATTCAAAAATGCCACACGTCATTTTTTTTTTTTTTTTTTTTTCTGAAAAACAAGAAAGCGAATTGTTTCCATATGGCCACACGGCACAATAGAGGGTTAAAAACATATGTTCACACTGTAATACTGCTGCAATTTTATTGTGTTAAAGCAATGAGCTTATTGCAAAATCTTATATACAGTCATGGCCAAAAATATCGGCACCCTTGGTAAATATGATCAAAGAAGGCTGTGAAAATTAATCTGCATTGTTAATCCTTTTGATCTTTTATTTAAAATATTAACGAAAATCTAACCTTTCATTGGATAATAAGAATTTAAAATGGGGGGAAATATCATTACGAAATAAATGTTTTTCTCTAATACACATTTACCACAATTAATGGCACCCTTTTATTCAATACTTTTTGAAACCTCCATTTGCCAGTTTAACAGCTCTAAATTTTCTCCTATAATGCCTGATGAGGTTAGAGAACACCTGACAAGAGATCAGAGACCATTCCTTCATCCAGAATCACTCCAGACCCTTTAGATTCCCAGCTCCATGTTGGTGCTTCTTCTCTTCAGTTCACCCCACTCTTTTTCTATAGGGTTCAGTTCAGAGGACTGGAATGGCCATAGCAGAAGCTTGGTTTTGTGCTCAGTGATCCATTTTTGTGTTGTTTTTGAGGTTTGTGTTTGGATTATTGTATGGTTGGAAGATCCAAACATGGCCCATTATAAGATTTCTAACAGAGTCAGTAACTTATTGATTTTTTATCTGTTGGTATTTGATAGAATCCATGATGTCACGTGTCTAAACAAGATGTCCAGGACCTCCAGCAGAAATATAGGCCCACAACATCAAAAATACAGCAGTATATTTCATTGTACACATGGGGTACTTTTTATCCCTGTGTTCACCAAACCCATCTTGAGTGTTTGCTGCTAAAAAGCTAATTTTTTAGTTTCATCTGACCATAGAAGCCAGTCCCAATTGAAGTTCCAGTCGTGTTTGATAACTGAATATGCTGGAGTTTGTTTTTGGATGAGCTAGGAGAATTTTTCTTGAAACCCTCCCAAACAACATGTGGTGATGTAGGTGTTTTTTTGTTTTGTTTTTTTGTTGCCTTTTTTTAAGGTTTCCTGACCCCGAGACTCAACTATTTTCTGCAATTCTCCAGCTGTGGTCCTTGGAGAGTCTTTAGCCAATCTCCTCACCGTGCACTAAGATGATATAGACACACGTCCTCTTCCAGGGAGTTTCGTAACACTTTATGTTGATTGGAAATTCTTAATTATTACCCTGATGGTGAAAATGGGAATTTTCACTGCTCTAGCTCTTTTCTTACAGCCACTTCACTAATTTGTGAAGCTCAATTATCTTTTGCTACACATCAGAAATATATTCTTTGGTTTTTCTCATTGTGATGGATGATTAAGGGAATTTGGGCTTTGTTTTCCCTCCTATTTGTATTTCTGTGAAACAGGAAGCCATGGCTGGATAATTTCATGTTCATAATCACCCTGGAGTGCTCAAAATTGTGAATCTGAATGGGAATATACTTCAGAGATATTTTATTCATAAGGACTTCTAGGGGTACCAAGAAATGCATAAAAAAAAAAAAAAAAATCCATAAAAATCCAAAAAAAAATTTCATAATGATACCCCCCCCCCCATTTTAAATTCTTATTATCCAATGAAAGGTTAGATTTAAACAAAAGATCAAAAGGATTAACAATGCAGATAAATTTTTTTGATCATATTTACCAAGGGTGCCAATAATTCTGACCACTACTGTATACTGCATGTGATATACAGCTTAAATATGGCAAAAAGAGCCTTTTATCAAATGCAACTCATCCATAATCTATACTTAATGTATACGGTTAGGGTTGACTGAACTTAATAATTGGAATGCATGATGGATTTTCAAGATGGTGAAGTGCTGGCTTGTTATGCTCCACTCACTGTACTTCACTCTGGGATGAAATAGCATCCTCTCTGTGAAGTGCTATAACTGCATGGCTGCGTATCTGAGAGACGGTGTCTTAAACGGCGCTGTTGTGCGATATAGCCAGCAATTCAAAGAAATGATTTTGCGATCAAGTGTTGTGCTGCATGCATTGCCTGTCCTTCCTATGTCACGTGTTTCAGACTGCCTCTTGTTACCACTTTATGTGATCCTGTCTGCACCTGAGGAGTATCTTGCATGTTGTGGGTCTTTGAGATAACAGATGGGAGTTGCATGTCTCAACCATCCTTAGGTGTATGGAAAGCTTTTCATATTGAGGTCTAGGATCTTGCTTGTCTAAACAGAGTGCACTTCAACCTTCAGCATCTCCTCTTAGAGGCATATATTTGCAGATTTCAGGGCCTGCAATACAAGAAGAAATGTTCCTGATTATGCCAAGATGTTATATTCTTTTTTTGTCTACATAAACTTATATTGGTATTCTTTTTTTCATCATCAAATCCCACCAGGACACACTATGTCCGCCACAGCTGATTCTGGAGGAAGAGGGGCTCACTCGCATCGCTCAGACCGTTCAGTCGCTTTTGGAGTTGCCTTCATCAGGTGCCCGTCGCTCATCTCGTCAGGACCCCTCAGGGCTTCCTCTTCAATCCACGACTCAAAATCAAGACGCTTCCTCCTAGTGATCAAGTGATTATTTCCAGAACATTTCAGATGCACGATGTATGTTTTTTTTCAAATGTTAGAACTTTTGATCAGGAGCCATCGTGTAATAATATCTGCTTGAATAATTCAGCATGTTGTCTTATACAATGCATGTACAGAGTATTTTATGTAAATTACATGCACAGATTCTTTGTGGCTATTGAAACAGACGAAATGAAGGATAATAAAGCAAATTTAACTTAAAACCGCTTGTGTGTTGCATATTTATGAAAAATATATGATACATGATGCAAGACGTTACCTAAATGAGCCTCGTTACTGAGGTAGTTGGCCGTTCTTGTGTAATTATTTTGTTGGTGCTTCTTCATAATTGAAAATTAATTACGTTTGTAATCTCAGCTTTATTGCAATGCAAATTTAATTGGTTTTTCACAGGTAATTAATCTTGCGGAGCGGCAAAGGTGGCAGTAATCCTGTGATAAGCTAACAACAGCTCTTGGGCTCCGATTGTGACATTTTGTGCAGATTTGGAGTGGCGGACAAACAATGTGGCTCCCTATAGCTCTGCCACGACACCCTTATTTAGCAGTAGCCGTATGTCAAATGATCTATTTAATTTGTTGTGAATTAAAAAGTTATTTATTAAGAGTGTAGCTAAAAAGCTGAAACAACCTTTTAACCTCTTTTTTATTCCAGTCACTGGTTTAAAATAAAACAATGTGAGAAAATGAATCTCCACCGTACACAGTTGGGAATAAAGTGAGTTGATTACCTAGCTTATTATATTAAAGCCTAAAAACCTAAATTGTTTAAATAGCGTGATTCAGCAGCACAATCCACAAGACTTCAGTGTGAAGCGGTCTGGATTCTGACGTGACTCTAAAACACTGAATTTCTTGTGTTTGAGTCATTATGTTTTTTGTGTAACTACCATGTTTCATGACTCATTCGGTCTCTCTTATGTTGCCGGATCACAGTCAGATGTTCTGATGTTGAATTTCTTGGTATAGTTTGTAATTGATTGGTCTCTCAGTTACTGCACACCATTCAGGCCCTGAAACAGCAAAACAACCCACAGCATCATACTTCTCCATTAGCATTACATCACAGCTGGAATGAGGTTTAGCTTTTAGTACACAGTGTTCTGTTTTCCAGGAAGATACTGTTTACATCCAACAAAAAGGCCAGCATCTGACTAATTTTGCAGCTTCTAACAAGTGACAGCGTATATGTTATGTCAAGCTTTGTCATCAACAACAAACTTTTGTTAGATTTTTCATCCCTTTTTAAAGATGCTTTTGTTATCCTAACTATTCACAATTACTGTTTATGATTAGTTGCATTATATTATTTGCATATAGCCTTGTTTCTCCCTGCTATCCTCAACCCTGTCAGACCTGCAACCCACTAGCTGAGATGCACTGATCTAAATGAACATTATGCCTATTAACTATCTTCAAGAGACTAAGAGCATGAATACCAACCTACAGATCCTAAATTTTCTGTGCTATTTTTATAGTGGTAATCAAACTGTGGAAAGCAGCTAATTTACTCTGCAGGTAATTTTTTTACTATGTAGTACTGTAAATACTATGCTTTTCAATAGCTTTCCACAAAATTTAAATAACAAGACAAGGTAACAACCCAGATAGCAACAGAGTGTGGGCCAAAATCTGGCTTACATTAGGCACTTGACTTAATTCTGACTCTGTTTTTTTCACAGTCTGGTGTGAAACAGCATTTGGCTGAGCTCTGGCTAACCAAAAGAACTAAAAGCAAATTGTATCTATTTGGCTGAGCCGTGGCTGGATTTTGGTCCGCCAGAAAACAGAAAATATTCGGCTGAGATCTGGGTGGGTTTTGGTTAGCCGAAGAGTAGGGGAGAGCGGGGCACAAAGTAACACTTTTTGACTTTCTCAAATTGTGTAAATCCACATGGGGTTCAGAGTATAATTTTTTTTTATCCACAGTAATTTCACACTTGTCTAGTACAAATATGCCGCTTTGTTTCATATTTACAGTGTATAAGTTTTTCTTTATTTGCCGTCAAAAATTGGAAGTGAAATGTGACAACATGCCCCATAGGTGGGGTACATTGTAACATGTGAGGGGCACGTTGTAACATGACCATATGACAGCTTAAAATGTTATCTGATCTCATGAAAAAAATATACAAGACAAACTAAAATATTTTGTCAATAAAATAAAATAATTATTTATTTTAAATAAAATAATGGCGTTTTTTAAAAATTAAAAATAATCAGATTTTTGAGTTTGACAATGAGTGCGTTTACATGCACCCTCTTAATGCGATTATAATGAGATTTTGGCAATATTGCGATTAAACTTTACCTCATGTAAACGCAATACTTCGATCTAAATAATGCGATTAAGCTCATAATCGCAGCAAGCATAATCGTATTAGCATAGGTGGCGTACGCCGATTTTAATCGAAATATACAGGCATGTAAACACCTTAATCGCAATATTGCCGCTCTGACCAAAGTGCGCATGCGCTGGTGACAAACATGAATGACGTGACACGCACCTGTAATAAAACGGAGATTTAAAACGATGGCGGGGAAGAAAGCATCGCATTTCTGGGGAAAACACAACTTGCCATCACATTTCTATGGCGCCGAAAAAGCGTGGAATACAACTAGGGCTGGACGATATGGCCAAAATTTATATCACGATATATTTCTTAATTTCGGTCGATACGATATAATTCCGATATCGATATGAACACTATTAAAAAAAAAGCCTAGTAAAAACTGCCAAGAATGCCCACAACAGATGTCTGTACCTACAAACTTATGAAAAATGAATTTGCAAGTCTATGAACTCCTCCTATAAAACTATATAATATTTTAGGGAGGGGAAAAACAGCACAAATAAATTAATGTTCACCTTTTATTTGTATTTAGCCTTCATACAAACAAGAAATGTGAAATCACTGTCAAATAAACATCTCAGACTCATCTTATTAATATTAATATCTTTAACTTCAAACTATACCCAGCAGGCACAAAACAGGCACACAACGTCATAAGACGTTGATATTTGGTTAAATTTTGGTTGCGACGTCGGGTGACCAAAATTCAATGTAAATTCAACGTCTAATGTCAATGTTAAATTGATGTCCAATACCGACATCAGCTGACGTTGAGATTTTGTTGTTTTTTAGGTTGTGCAACCAAAATCCAACGTCAAATTGATGTCAAATATTGACGTCAATCCGATTTTCATTTTCAACCAAAATGCAACGTCTGTCCGACGTCATGTCCAACGTCAACCTGACGTTACATAGACGTCTGGTGCCTGCTGGGCAAGCTAACATACACTACCAGTCAAAAGTTTTTGAACAGTAAGATTTTTGTTTTTTAAAGAATTCACTTCTGCTCACCAAGCCTTCATTTATTTGATCCAAAATACAGCAAAAACAGTAACATTTTGAAATATTTACCATTTAAAATAACTGTTTTCTATTTGAAAATATTTTAAAATGCAAGTTATTCCTGTCATTTTAAAGCTGAATTTTTAGCATCATTACTTCAGTCACATCCTTCAGAAATCATTCTAATGTTCTGATTTGCTGCTCAAAAAAACATTTATTATGATGTTGAAAACAGCGGAGTAGAGTTTTTTTTCAGGTTTCTTTGATGAATAGAAAGTTCAGAAGAACAGCATCTATCTGAAATAGAAATCGTTTGTAAAATAAATGTTTATCATCACTTTTGATCAATTTAAAGCATCCTTGCTAAATAAAAGTATTAATTTCTACAATCCCCCCCCTCAAAAAATAAAATAAAATAAATAAATAATAAAAAATAAATAAATAAATGAAAAATACTGACTCCAAGTGAGTTGCTGCAGAAAAAAAAAAGCAGCAACAAAAACATGTTGCTGGAGATGGACTTATTATTGAAAATGCAATTTGATTCTCTGCCAGCAGGAGGCGCTTTGAGAGCGGCAGAAGTAGTGGTTTCTCCAGTAATGGCTGTAATCTAAGCAGCTCGGCTCACAAACGCTACTTTATCAGATAAAATGAAAATGCCATCAAAACTTTTCTGAAGACAGTCGGTTCCCTTCAGAGATACATTCATATAAAACACCGCGCCGCATTTTGATTTTGAAACGTTCAGTGCTCATGTTTATTCAACGAAGTCAAACGCCACAAATAAATCAATGTATGGGAAACACTGGTAATGTTTATCGAAATATCGGATATGTGTTTAAAAATCATATCACTATTACTGAAAAAAATTATATCGCGATACATATTAATATTGAATTATTGTCCAGCACTAAATACAACCATACAAAAGTGTTTTGTATTAGACGTAAATAAAATAAAACAGCGGCCAGTAACACACCTGCTCTTTCTGAGTCCATCATTTGTGCTGTGCAGTAGGGTATGTGAATAATGGCGGTAAATAAATAAATAAATGATAATAATAAAAAAAAATAACCACAATTCTTAGCGAATAATGGAAATTGCATGTAAACGGGAGTAAGAGCTTTGCTCTTGACATGTAAACATCATAATACGATTAAGTCCTTACTCTGATTATTGGAAATAATCGCATTACTCGTGTGCATGTAAACGTAGTCAATGAACACATTGCAACCAGGCTTGGGACGGCCCACATAAACGAGCCAAAATGCTTTACATGTCTTGAAATAATATGACTGCCAGTCTTTATTCACCTGTTTCTCGTCGTTTCTCATTAAAATGTATTAAAGAAAATAGTGTGAAATACACCGCTAATGTCATAGAATGGCACGGCAGGACACATTGTAACGCAGTGTTACAACATACCCCGTTTGCGCAACTGGAATTTAAAACCGGTTATTGTCTTCTGCTAGTTATCAAAGCATTAAAAAATAATCTAAACTGATAAATAACAGATTGGAGATTAAAATAATAGCAGATTTGTCTAATTTTAAATGAGTAATAAAAACTGAGATGAAAAATTTACTTAAGCCAGAAATATAATTTTAGTAATTTTACTATGGTAAAATAAATGTTCAGCGCTATCTTCAAAAGACTTTTGAATTTTGCCGCACTTTTTTCTCTATATAATGTTCATATGGTAACTAGTAAATACTGTAAATCTGGTTATGCTAGCATGTGTGTAAATATTTAAACCACCTGTGTTACAACTAACCCCGCGTTACTTTGTGCCCCGCGCTGTAAATAAAAGATCTCTGGCATGAATGTAATTTAGAGTAAAACAGACTTGTGTAAGATGTGTCTTCCTAATTTTATAAATCCTTTACGATATTTATTCAAATAGCAGACACTTTTGGATATTACAATTAAAGAAACGTTTATGTACTGAAACCTACTGAGAAATAAAACATGATTGTGTTTTTATAAAAAAAACAAAAAACTAAAAAACCCAACAGCTTCCCAGTACTGCTCTGTGCTTTCGGGCTAGGTTTAAAACAAAGAAAAGTGCACTTTTAGATAAACAAAGCAACATATGCACTTGTGTCTTGTGGAGGTAGAAAAACAAAGTTCTTTCCCACCCAGCACCAGACGTCATTTCGACGTCGTTTTTTGGGCTAAATCAAGTCGGCCCGTCATGGACCTCTTTTAGCCCAAAAATCGACGTTGAAAATTAGGTTTTATTTGGTCCATCTGATTTGGTCCAAATTTAGTCCAAAAATAGATGTTGAAAACTGGGCTTTGTTTGGTCCGTCTAATTTAGTCCAAATTTAGCATAAACACATTTATTTTGGACCACATAAATGTAGCAAGTGAAGAAATAGATTATAGACATCTGACATATATCTGAAGCACTATATTATATTATATTATATTATATTATATTATATTATATTATATTATATTATATTATATTATATTATATTTAGCCTACGTGAATTCTGCTTGACTTCTACGTGCTTTAATGGGCTCGCGCGCTGAACTGGAGCTGAGGAAGTCACCATGGAAACGGCTCGGCAGCTTAAGTGTCAAGCTGCTAAACGCCGTCTCTCACTGTTGTTTTCACTAATTTCAGGTAAGTTTAGTCTCTAAAATTACACAAATAGTACATACAAGTGTTCCTGACACTTTCTTTCATGTAAACAATACGCTTCCGTTGAATATTTACTTTACAGAAATTGTTTAGTGTCTTCGGAAAAAGTCCGCTAGCATCTCAGCCGTAAGGCTAACTATAACAGGTAATTATAAACTTGAGCTCTTGTTTATGAAAGTTTGGGCTGTTAATGTCATCTTATGTGTAGATGAGCGTTTTTTAAAAGGTTTTGCTGGCAATTTGTCAATGGATGAATGAAAGTAACGTTAAGCTAATTAAATTAACCTGAAAGTATGCACTACAGTTAATCGGATAACGTTACGTCTCTTATATAGAGCGTAAAAATGAAACTTAAAACAGGTTTCGATCTTGCATGATAAACACATTGTTCTGTGATTTCAGAAGTGTCAGAAAAAACCCCTCTATGACACAGAAGTTCCTGATTTTAAAATTTCTGAAGGGAGCTGCTGACAGAGAAATAGAAAACATAGGTGATCTGAGAAAGCTTATTTAATAACTTATGCATTATACTATATGCATCTTTCACAATATATTTCGCCTACATCACCATGCATCTGTAATTTACTTTTGCAAAATTACACACACACACACACACACACACATATATATATATATATATATATATATATATATATATATATATATATGTATATATATATATATATATATATATATATATATATATATATATGTATATATATATATATATATATATATATATATATATATGTATATATATATGTGTATATATATACATGTGTGTGTGTGTGTGTATTCTGTCTATTATTCTTTTTCTTTTCTGCATTTCACCTCTGGTATAGTTTATAATAAACCTGGCATTGTATAATAAATATTGTTGGCTCTGTGACAGATTGTTTATGTTCCTAGATTCTTCCATGCTGATGGCCGTGCACTAGAGTTGTAGCGTATCTCCTGTCGAAGAACATCTCTAGACATTATGACCCATATGACTTGTAAGTAATACCTCAAACATACACTGCCTAAAGTTTAAGGGTCAGATTTGTCATGTATTTGAAAAAAAAATCTTTTATGCTTACCACCACAGCTGCATTTATTTGATAAAAAGGTAAAACAGTAATACTGTGAAATTACCATTTTTTAATAACTATTTTCTATTTCATTATGTTTTAAAAAGTGATCAAAGCTGAATTTTCAGCATCATTACGTCAGTCTTAAGTGTCACATGATCCTTCAGAAATCATGCTTTGCAAAAACAAGAATAAATTACGTTTTACAATATATTCACATAGAAAACAGTTGTTTTAAATTGGAATAATATTTCACAACATTTTTTATTTATGATACAAAGGATACAAAGATGAAAGAGATCCGCATGCATCCAGATACAGCCCAAAAGGCTTATTTCATTTATTGCTCAGAGGTCACACAAAAAATATGTGCAAAAGTGCAGAACTTTTTTGGGTACTTACCCTTCCTCAGTGCCAACTGCACTTTTGCACTTTTTTGCACGTATTGTTGTGTGACCTCTGAGCAATAAATGAAATAAGCCTTTTGGGCTGTATCTGGATGAGTGCGGATCTCTTTCATATTTGTATCCTTGTATTTTTTGGATCTACACACCTTATGTTATTTGCCTACTTGATTTTTGGACGAGTGTTTGGCACTTTGGAGTGTTTTTTTGTGGATTATTTATGATCAAATAAATGCAGTTCACTATCTGTTGGTCACTACGAGTTATGTCCACTGACATTATGGGGATTTACTTGGAAGCCCCAATCATCTCTGACTTTAAGAGAAAACGCCAATGAATGTTGGCTAGTGGATTTTGCATACCTGAGCCACTCCCCATGCACACGGGTATAAATAGGCGGCAGGTGCATCCACTCATTAGATGTTTGCTTCGGAGCCGAGTGGATGAATGTGTTGATCTCCACAAAGCCTTTCATCATCTGTCTGGAAGCTGTTCTGGTTGGCGTCACGGTGCGAACAGCAGTGTCCCTGTCTGCAGCGATTCCCCTGGGCACTTCAACTAAAAGAGCAGATTTCCTAAAAGAGCAAATCACGGTCGGTTCGTGTCTTTTTAAAGACACTGTTCCGGCTGTGTCCTCTTGGTTGCGGTCGTTTCCTATCCTCCGTCGACAGCCATGATCGTTGTCTTCAGTGTCTGGGCATCCAGCACGCTGAAGCTGCGATCGTGGATGGTTTATGCGTTCGTTTTGAGCGTGTAACCATGGCAGCGCTGCGATCGCGCCTCTCTCTCCTCACGATCTGAGGGTTACAGTGAGAGCCTTTCCGCCGGGTCAGTCCCCACGGACCTTTCACTCCTCCCACAGCAGCTGTTCTGTGCGGCTCCCCGGTGATTCTGCTGTGCTGTCTTACGGCGTGCTCAGTGTTTCATTCGGCGCCCCGATAGAGGATCAGATGTCGATAGCACCATTGGGGGATGGGCAATTGTCCTCTGAGGATGAAGATTCGGCGGAGCTGTCCCCCTCGGGTGTTGCGGCCACCGCCGAATCGGACCCAGAGTTGACGGCTGTACTTTCCCAGGCCGCCGCAAGCATCAGGCTGGAGGCGTGCACACCTCTCAGTCCCGAGTCCTCGCAGCGAGATGATTGGCTCCTCGGCACGGGCCATGGCTTGTGACCACGCCCTGCCCTGGTCCCTTACTTCCCGGAAGTGCACGAGGAGCTGATGAAGTTGTGGACGGCCCCTTTTTACGGCCGGAAGCGGCTTGTCTGTCTCCCCCATCATCGCTACCCTCGATGGCGGGGCGGCTAGGGGGTATGTTGACATTCCCCAGGTGGAGAGTGCGGTTGCGGTGCACCTGTGCCTGCAAAACGCCGCCACTTGGCGGAATCGTCCACGTCTCCCGTCCAAAGCCTGTAAGCTGACAAAGCTTACAGCGCTGCAGGCCAAGCTGCCTCTGCTCGGCATGCCATGGCTATCCTGCGAGTACACCAAGCCAAGGCATTAAAATGCACGAGGGTAGTACCAACCCGAGGTTGAAGCAGGAACTGTGCTCGGCGACTGACCGCGTCCTACGGGCGACTGAAGTCACAGTGCAGTCCCTCGGGAAGGCGATGTCCACACTTGTGGTCCAAGAGCGCCATCTATGGTTCAGCCCTGCTGAGACGAGCGATGTTGACAAAGTGCGCTTTCTCAATGCTCCCGTCTCCCAGGCTGGACTGTTCAGCGACACTGTCGAGGACTGTGCCCAGTAGTTCTCGGAAGTACAGAGGCAGAACGAGGCCACCCAACATATCTTGCCCCGGCGTGATGCACCATCTGCCACCGCTCCACCGCAGGGCAAGTCCCAGTCTGCTTGTCGCCGTGGGTGCTCTCCTGTGTCCCCCAGAGCCGCTCCACCCCGTGCTGAGGTAACACCTAGGTCGGCGCGTCGAGCCTCTGGCAGGAACGCGGCGCCCCCTGTGTCCCAGCCGGCCCCTAAATCGTCCAGGAAGGCGACAAAGCAGCCCTGACACGGGCAACCCGGAGATGTGGGAAGCTGCTCTTTCTTGGGAGATGGCGAGGACAGCGCCGCTCCTTTCCCCAGAGGAGGGCCGAGCGGAGAATCTTCTGTTTCTGTTCAAGGGCCAGCGGTACCCACATTGTCAAAGAAAGAGCAATTTCCTTTTCCACCAGGTCCTCAGGCTCGCGGATCGACAATGAGCGACGCGATGCCTCCTCACTCTCGCCCACGAGCCCCCCCTTTGCCAGTAGCCAAGAAGTTGCGGTTTGGAGACACATTGCCTCTCCACGCATCTCTGGCCATGCTCAACTCAAATCAACTATGTGGGGAGTTCTGTTGTGATCAGTCAGAACGTGATGCCTTCTGGTCTATCCGGCTCAACTCCCCTCCGCTGCACCACCGCGGGTACGTTGATTGTCCCTTTGGTGCTACTCAAACGGAGTTTGGGGGCGTGGCTTGCGCTGCCCAACCCGTCCCGCTGGCTAATTCGCACAATCCGACTCGGCTATGCGATTCAGTTCACCATGTGACCTCCCAAGTTCAGCGGCGTTCTCAAGACTTCGGTGGCAGACCGAGACGCACCTGTCTTGCGTGAGGGGATTGCTGTCCTCCTGGCAAAGGATGCAATCGAGCCGGTCCCTCCAGCCGAGATGAGGCAGGGGTTTTACAGCCCCTACCTCATCGTACCAAAGAAAGGCGGTGGCCTTTGGCCAATCCTGGATCTGCGAGTCTCGAATTGGGCCCTTCTCAAGCTCCTATTCAAGATGTTGACACAGAAGCCCATCATTAGATGCATCCAGCCGCAGGATTGGTTTGCAGCGGTCGACTTTCATGTCTCGATGTGCCCTTGACACAGGTCGTTTCTACGGTTTGCGCTCGAGGGTCAGGCAGGGAAGTACAGTGTTCTCCCCTTCTGGCTGTTCCTGTTCCCCCGTGTCTTTACGAAGGTCACGGAGGGCGCCCTTGCCCCACTACGGGAAGTGGGCATCGGGATCCTCAACTATCTCGAGCATGGCGAGAACAGTTGTGTGATGACAGGGACCCAGTGCTCCGGCACTCAGCCAGCTGGGGCTTCAGGTTCAACTGGGAAAAGAGAAAGCTCTCCCTCGTGCAGAGAATCTCTTTTGTCGGTGTGGAGTTAGACTCGGTGAGTATGATGGCACATCTCACTAATGAGCGTGCCCAGTCCGTGCTGAACTGCCTGAGTTCCTTCAGAGGCAGGACGGTGGTACCACTGAAACCCTTTTCAGAGGCTCCTGGGGCATATGGCATCCGTAGCCGCAGTCTTGCCGCTCGGATGGCTTCATATGAGACCACTTCAGCACTGGTTACACTCCCGAGTCCCGAGATGGGCATGGCTCTATGGTACAGTTCGCGTGACCGTCACACCAACGTGTTACTGCTCATGCAGCCCTTGGACGGATCTTGTCTTTCTACGGGTCGGGGTGCCCTTAGAACAAGTGTCGGCATGTCGTTGTCACGATGGATGACTCCAGTGTGGGCTGGTGAGCTACATGCAACAGGCAGGCAGCCTCTGGGTTCTGGACAGGGCCTCAACTGCTTTGGCACATCAACTGCCTCGAGTTGCTGGCAGTGCTACTAGCCTTGCAGCGGTCCGGCCGCTGCTGCTTGGCTAGCACGTGTTGGTCCGCATGGTCAACACTGCGACCGTTTCGTAGATCAACTGGCAGGGTTGTCTACGATCACGTCGCATCTCGCAAATCGCCCGCCATCTCCTCCTCCTCTGGAGTCAGACATGGTGCAAGTCACTGTGCGCCGTCCATATCCTGGGGGAGCTCAATCGTGCAGCCGAGGTGTTCTCACGACAGCCCACGTTCCCCAGGGAATGGCGACTCCATCCTGAGACAATCCAGCTGTTCTGGAGTCGATTCGAGGGAGCTCAGGTAAGCCTGTTGTCTTCCTCGAGTCCTCCCGCGGCCAGTTGTATGACTCCCTGACCGAGGGCCCCTCTACTTGGACGCACTGGCGCACAGCTGGCCTTGGGCTTCACGCAGGCATGCGTTCCCCAGTGAGCCTTCTCGCATGAACACTGTGCAAGGTCAGCAAGGACGAGGAACAGGTCCTGCCGGTTGCGCCTTTTTTTTGCCCACCTGGACCTGGCTTTTGGAACTCATGCTCCTCGTGACAGCCCCTCCTGGCGCATCCCTCTGAGGAAGGATCTCCTTTCTCAGGGGCCCAGCACCATGCGGCACCCGCATCCACTTCTTGGAGCCTCCATGTGTGGCTCCTGGACGAGACGCAGCAGACTCCCTCTACGAGGCAAGCCTACACCCTGTATGAAGTCTGTTCGCAAACTGGTGTTCTTCTCGCTGAGAAGACCCCCGAAGATACACGATTGGAGTAGTGCTTTCTGTCTTGCAAGCAGGGTTGGAGTGTAGGCTGTCACCCTCCACCTTGAAAGTGTATGTGGCTGCTATCGTAGCAGATCATAATGCAGTGGACGGCCGGTCCCTGGGAAAGCACGATCTCATTGTGAGGTCTCTGAGGGGTGCCAGGGGGTTACATCCTCCTAGGCCACCCCTGGTGCCCTCCTGGGATCTCTCTGTTGTCCGGGCTGGACTACAGAGGGGTCCCTCTGAGCCGCTGGGTTCAGTCGAGCTTAAATTCCTGTCTGCTAGAAGACAGCACTCCTGGCCGCACTCTCATCCATCAAGAGGGTCGGGGACCTCCTAGCATTTTCGGTGAATGAAGAGTGCCTTGTGTTCGGGCCGGCCTACTCTCAGGTTGTCCTGAGACCCCGGCCTGGATACGTGCCCAAGGTTCCCACCACGCTTTTTCGCAATCAGGTGGTGAACCTGCAAGCACTGCCCTCGGAGGAGGCAGATCCAGCCATGGCGTTGCTGTGTCCCGTAAGAGCATTGCGCATGTACGTGGACCGCACCCCGGAGCTTCAGAAGCTCTGAGCAGCTCTCTGTCTGTTATGGAGGTCAGCAGAAAGGGTAGGCTGTCTCCAAGCAGAGGTTAGCCCACTGGATAGTGGATGCCATCGCCTTGACGTACCAATCCCAAGACGAGCCGTGCCCCCTGGGGGCGCCTCTCTGGCAGACATCTGTTGAGCTGCGGGCTGGGCGACACCGAACACCTTCGTGAGACAGGCTCCGCATTGAGTCAGTTTCTTCCCGTGTGTTGGGTAGCAGTTAAGTGGCGAGAAGAGCTGGCCAGTGTTACGCTTGCTGCGCCATTCCCCCTCACCCGGGGATGCGAGCGCCTTTTTCCTCCTCCAGTAAGTTCCCCGGACGGTGAACCCTGGTTGAGGATCCTCCAGCACCCCCTGCAGTCAGATTGGGCGGAGCAGTCTGACGCCAGGCCCAGTATCGGTGTTAGCTTGCCCGGGTTCCCGGTCAGCCCCTTTACTGGGCTAGGTGTCCATATGGCTTGATTCCCTGCGGGCAATCCCATATGTGTATTCTTCCATGGTAAGGTTTCTCTCTCGGTAAACTCGTGTCTTCCCTTTGACAGAACGTTCTGTCAGGCTCTGCTGGCAGCCGCTCCTCCCTACTCCTAGGTAGGACCTGCCCCAGAGGCCATTCCATATGTAGTACTGCCCCAGGCTTGGGTCAGTCCATATCAGTGTCTCCACATGTCACCTCCCTGCGGGTAGGATGTGGCCTCCGTAGCATCCTTCTCCAGAAGGCTCGTTTCCCCATCGTTACTGCCAAGCTGTTACAACAAATAGGAAAGACTTGAAGCAAATGTTTCATTGAAGGTCGAAATCCCTTCTGTTGAGAATTTCTGTGGGGAAAGAAACAGCGTCTTGGCTATCTCCAGCAGCGATGTACTCACCTGTGGTCCCTGCATGGTATCAAGGTCAGCGAATTTGCGCTGGGGCGGTGGGAAGGTGACGACCTTTGCGTAGCATTTGTCTGCCACTCGGTTGCTTGCCAGCATTTGCTATGCTATATGGTTGTGACGGGGTTCAGGTTGTGGCGCTTTCCAGGGCCCCATAATGTCGGTCGACATCACTCGTAGTGACCGACAGATAGGGAACGTCTCGGTTACGTACGTAACCCTCGTTCCCTGATGGAGGGAACGGAGACGTTATGTCCCCATGCCACAATCTTGAACCATCGCTGGTTGCCAGGGACTCGTTCTCGTCTCCTCAGCGTAAAACCTAATGAGTGGATGCAACTACCGCCTATTTATGCTCGTGTGCACGGGGAGTGGCTCAGGTATGCAAAATCTACTAGCCAATATTCATTGGCGTTTTCTCTTAAAGTCAGAGATGATTGGGGCTTCCAAGTAAATCCCCATAATGTCGGTTGACAAAACGTACGTAACCAAGACGTTTTCTTTTTGAAAATAAGAGACTTACCTGTATTTCAAAAACATACAAAACTGACCACAAACTTTAAAAACACAAAGGATTCAAATATTAGTCCATTTATTCTAATAAAGTCCAAAATATTAATGTAAAGAGTAATTTTTTCCTCTGGTGATTTGTATTGGATACCCAGAATGCAATGCACAGTGACATAGATTCCCATTCTCTATACCCAAGCTACACACTCTCACACTGTGTCTACACTGGACGCGACAAAGCAACTGTTAAAAATCATTTGAACTTTGTGTCAGTACATCATAAATAGAACGAGGCATCAGTTTACTGTCGGGGATTTGTTGTGTCGCACTGTGCCGCATCCAGTGTAGACAGAATCACTGATTATAATAGGTTCTATTGTTTTTTGTCGCGCCGCGCTACTCACATCTGGTGTAGACACGGTGTTAGAACTCTTATTAAATATCGTTACATATGATGTATGTATGATGCCATTTGTAATTGATAGAACTTTTCTATTTCAGAGACTGAAAATCATCGATAAACCACAAGGTAATTATAATTTATTTCAAGAATAATAAGAAGAATAACAAGAATAAATAAAAATGCATCTGTGACTTATTGCTTTTTATTTTTCAGTGGGTCGAAAGTTCTCATTAAACACATTGCTTTCTTCTCATCTTTGTGCATTTTCAGATGTTGTGCATATTTATGAATCAAATTTTTTAACTTTAACTTTGTATAACTTTTTAACACCGTAATATTTGTTGTCTTATTTCTCTTTTCAGAGTTTAGCTCCAACCCCAGTTAAGCAGACCTGAGCAGCTGATCAAGGATCACCAGAAACTTTGCAGAACGTTGGTCCTCCATGCCCAGGACTGGACTCCAGTGTTGTAAGTCATCAATTTAGCAGTCATCCTGCCTTCTGAATTATCATGTTTAGAATATATTGCAGGAGATCTCAACATTGTATCTCAAGGTCCACTTACATGCAGAGTTTTGCTTCAACCTAGTGCAGTGCACCTAAACAAGCTAATCAAGGTCTTCAGTTTTACTAACTATAAAGTCACAAACTGGTGAGTGTGATCAGGTGTGGACCTAAACTCTGGGTATGTATCACTGCTCAGTAGTCAGTGGTTAAGGGCTGTCTCAATCACAAAATTTTTACAGTGCACTGAGATGTTTGTTCCCTAAAAAATGCTGTGAAAACCAGGAAGGATCGATGCTCACTATGTTCTAGGGATGGGCATTTCAAGCAAAAGTAATATTCAAAAATCGCTGGGAATTATTCGAAAATCGCACCCCTTCCCCGCATGCATGCACGCACGTATTAGGCTAACATTACACACCCATAAACAGAGAGAGAGACCATTCACGCTTTTAATCTGTATGATAACAAACTGTTTAATTTATTAAAGGATAGGCTATCTTAACTCAAGCCATATAATGATTGTAACATGCTGAAACATAACAGAATGACGGCACTTATTAACAGCATAAGCATTATGCATTATTAGCATAAATCAACTGCTCATAAGGTATTAAGTAAACAGCTCAAAAATATATTTCAGTACTTTTTTTTCTCGTAAATCTATCATTTGGTAATTATACTATATATTAACTGCGGGCATCAGTGAGCCGTTATTAATACGCGGGGCATTGAAAATGCTTTTGAATGCACGTGCGTGACCGTTTTACTTTCACTTTCGAGATTCGCGATCACATGTTAAGATCACATGTTTATACTATGGAGCGGCAGTAGCTACTTACCGCACATTTTCAGGCGGGGTCCTTAAAAAGTCTTAAAATGTCTTAAATAAAATTTTCCTTATAAAAGGCCTTAAAAATTCTTAAATTCAGATTCGATGGGTCTTAAATATTTTCGGTCCCAATTCCGCAAAAATTTCTCCAGTCTGACGGACCTGTAACTGTTTACAATCATTAGACAGACAGATTTTTCCCCCTCTGTAGTTACTGCATGCTGCAGTTAGCTGACCAGCTTCCTAGATTGTTTAAAATGGGTTAAATGAAGTTTACTGAAAAATGGCTTGAGAATTTTACTTGCCCGACCGGATAAATAGCCTATGTGACAAAAAAAACAAAAAACAAAACAAAAACAAACAAACAAAAAAAAAAAAACAAATAAATAAAAAAAACAAGTGAAGCATCAAAACGCAAGAATGATTCTTCTGATTTTATTACATTCAACGTAAATGGCAATAGATAATGGATATTGTATTTCTGGTATCAAGGTCGCGCTGTTTAGGCTCACGCTGCCTGTCTCTTTGTAAGAGACATTTGTGGAGAAATCAAATCAAATGATTGTATGAAATGAGCAAAAGAGCTGAACGGGACACATAAAGAAACTCACAGAAGAAACATACTGAGGTACAATTTCATAATGTTGAGTTTTTTTTATTTATAACTTGATGTAGTTAAGCAGCATACCATGACAAGGGAGCTAATTGCCGAATATTCTCACGATTGCAAATGTTACATTGATTTTAGTTAAATAAACAAGTAGTTTAGTCACATAATTAAGTTACTTACATTTTAGACACAATATTGACTGTTTTGTTCTGTTTCACCAACTAAAATAGTTCCAAACAAAGATCACAGCAGAAGTATTGCTCAAACTCCAAGTAACACACAGCGGTGTCTTTTACTGAATGAATCAGCAAAGGGTTGAATGAATGACTCAATAATGACTCACTCATTAAGTGACTTACCGCCACCTACTGGCGGAGATAGTATGTTTAAAAGTATGTTGTTTGTATGTATTTGAATGTAAAAGTATGTATTTTCGATGTTGTGTTGCTATGTTGTTTCTATGTGTCTTTGCCATATCATGATATGCAACTGCATTCATCTTTTCATTTTGTTTTTAGACTGGGCAAATGTCTACTGTCCAACTTAATTGATTATTTGTGCTGACTGATTGTGACTATTTGAAATGACTGTCCATTGTGTTCCTGCTTTGGTAAATCGTCATTGAGCCTGGGAAAGGCGCTATATAAATTAAAATTAAACTTATTATTATTATTATTATTATTATGTACCCCCCCCCAACATTTCTTATTTGTATATTCAAAATTGCATTTAAAACTTTAATCTCATAACATTATTTATTGCAGTTGTAATTGTGCAATGTAAATTAATTTGTTTGATAAAATTAATTTGTTTGATAATGTAAATTTTATCTATTGATCAATTGTAAGAATTTGACATGAAATATGATGCATACATTTAATAAGGTTTAAAAAAATGGCCTAAATAACATCCTGAGGTTAATATAAAAAATATGCAGATAAATGTAAAAGCTAATAGAACACAGATAAAATATTGCTTCAGAATAAATTGTTTCCATTACTAGAAATCTCGGTCTTGCGGTGCTTTTGTGGGGATATTTTGTATGGGATATTGTCTGCTGATGTGAAAATTTTTCTGTATATCATAATAATAAATAGCATTTTTGACAGCAATATATATATTACATTAGAAAAAAATTAAATATTACATTGTACGTATGTAAAATAATGTGATTTCCGTCAGAGGTTTGGTCTTAAATTTCATATAAGGTGGCATTAAAAAGGTCTTAAAAAGTCTTAAATTTAACTTGTTCATATCTGTAGACACCCTGATTTTACAAGATTAGATGTTTGTCAGTGGTGCTCAGGATCTGCAAATCATTCGCCATCGTCCTATCAGTCATCTCTCCTTACTATGTTACTGGTAAGTGAAATTGCATGTACTGTCATGTAACAGGCTAACGCTAGCATGCGGCTAACCATATGTCCCTTTTGTGGCTCCGTAGAACGCGTTATTCATTTTCCGTGCCTTTCCCATTACGGATTCAGCACACCTCTAACCCAGTTGGGGATATTTGTGGTCTGAACAGAACTCTTATTTGACATCGTTCTTAGTTGCAAGTCTACAGTGTGTGTGTGAGAGAATGTGTTCTTCTGTTGTCTTTGACAGCTTTTAGGTGCTTTATTGGCAGCGCCACCCTCTGCTTACGCATCACCACCGCATCAGAAAACATGGGGAGTTTTTAGAAAATAATCTCACAAACCTATTCGATATTCTATGAATAAATCAACTAATCGAATATTTGAAAATCGTGACCCATCCCTACTATGTTCCCTTATAGGAAGTTCTGAAGCTCAAAACTTAAGAGATAATTCGCTACAAAATGACACTTGATAGATTTAAAAACACAAACCAATTATATTTCAATAATATTTTTATATTTCAGCATAAACATACATCACTAGATAGGTAATGTCTAGCAAACATTTCCAATTTATTTATGACTGAAATCTTGCACATACATGTAACAAAGTGTTTATCATAATGTGCTGTAAATAGCATTAAAAAAATATATCAGTTTTACTGTTGTGCATAAATGTCAGTAGTGATGTTGTACAATGAGGACAGAAATAGTCACCGGTGTGTGGTGAGCCACTGTCCTTACCACTGCCTGAATTTGTGTACGCAGTATATTAATTCACAACCTAGCGAACTATGAAGCTGATTGAGACGTACACTCTGTATGACAGTGGACCTTGAGGGCCAGAGTTGAGAACCCCGACATACTGATTATGTTAATAATCCTTCTTTAACACTTTCATTTGTACAGAAATATGCAATATTTGACTAACATTCAGTGACTTTGTTTGTGTGTCAATCACAGCTAAATAAAACCAAAGGCCATTCAGCCACAGGTCACTGCATCTTTCAAGGACATTTTTTTGAATGTCAAACACATTCTTAGTATTTATATTTGGTTCAGTTTTTATAATCATTTTAGGGTCACCGTTTCGGTACGGTTCTTATGTAATATCCTTTTAACATTTCAGCAGCTGACTTTTTTTTAGTACTTACATAGTAATTTTAATTGTACCACACTTGCAATGCGTATATAGCAGGGCTCCAGACTAACTTTTGAGAGCAGTGGCACCAGCGCCACTGAGTTCTACAGATGGTGGCACCAGAAGCAGATTTGGTAACGATGGGGGGGGGTGGGGGGGGGGGGGGGGGTGGAGGTATTAAAAATAAAGATAATTAAATCATAAAATGATTATTGTTTTGCATTAATAAGTGTAGTTACTAGTAATATTACACATTTATTTCTTGGTAATGCACATCTGACAGTAATTTGACAGAGTTGGGAAGCACAAAATTTACTTTTATTAACAACAGTAACTTGCAAAATGTAAGTTTTATATAGAAAATTAATATATTCTACTATTAAATGTACCATTATTCTTCTGTAGTATTATACGGATCTGACCAACAACTTCAGTGATTATAAAATGAGCTCTCTTGCTTTGTGTGATTCAGTCACAGAGAAGTTTGTGTTTTTCAAGGTACTTTGCGACTTTTCTTTCTTAATACACAAAAAAGAGCAAAACTTTTACAAAATTTGATTTCTTGATTTAAAATTTTATATTAGTGATTTTATAATTTCAAAATATAAAGTAAAAAGTAGAAATAAATGACTTAAATTGTTCCTCTACTGCCATCTACTGGTTATAGTGGTAATTTGATGCCCCTTTTTTTATTTTACAAAAGTGTTTGTTTACCACAAAGTATATTTTGGTCACCTGTTTAAAAGTAATATTTAAGTTGTATCCTTTTTAGAGTTTTAAAGTGCTGTAAAAAGTGCTTGAATTTCTATCTCAAAAGGTTGTACAAACCCTGAAATGCATAATGTAATGAAATTCAGCTATTTCTGCCACAACACCATGGTTATAGTTAGCGTTACTACTTCTGGTTATATGTCAGCCCTGTTTGACCTGTTTATAACAGATTTCTGTGCAGAATTTGAATGCTTCTCACTAGAGCTCACGGCAACCTTATTCATTCTGCAGGGAATTCAAGTGCTTCTCATTGGATCTCGCAACATGCAGTAACAGTGTCGCAAAATTAACACTGCTTCCTGAGTAAAGCTGTTCTGAGTTTGGATAAGTTTGTTTGCGCTGCGCTGATCCGAGCTGATAAACGGTCCATGCTGCGCAGCTCAGACGAGTAGCGCGGTTTCACTAGCTTTTGTTTCGCTTGCTGTTTGATGTTTCTCATAGGCAACAGAAATAGCAGCGCTTATGAGGTGGGGCAATGTGGTGGTCATGCCAGTGCGATCGCTCACAAAATTTAGTCGCACCGGCAGAAAACAAACGGTCGCAAAACAGTCTGGAGCCCTGTATAGGAAGTGACAAAAAACTGTTGAAAATTCTAGAAAACTGCTCTCATGCTGTAAGTCAGTTCCCACTCTTCTGTGCCCTGAGGTGGAAATGCCCTAACAGTAGGGAAAACTGTACTAGTAAACTCAAGTTTACTTCACATTTTGGACACCCATTTTTTTAAATTTTTTTTTTACATTTACGTTTTGGTTATTGTTTTCTTTCTCACTTTAGATGCTGGAGAAAAAACAGCCAGGCTAAAGCATTCAAAGTGGAAACTTCTGTCGTGACTCAATAACCCAGGACTGAGATGGTGGAAGGAGCAGAAGAACCAGAAGATCAGAGATCAGGCAGAGATCTACTGGTGCCACTGAGGGAACAGATTTACCTAATGTGTTAGTTAAACCAAAAATGTTCATCACTCATCTTCATGTTGTTCCAAACCTGTAAGGCTTTTGTTCATCTTTGAAAAATAAATGTAGATCTTTTTAATGAAATCTGAGAAATTTCTGCCCCTCCATTTTACAGTTTTACTACCACTTTCAAGCCTCAGAAAGGTAGTAAAGCCATCATTAAAGTAAATCATGTGACTCCAGTTGTTTAACCTCAATTTTATGAAGTGATGTGAATGTTTTGTGTGCACAAAAAAAAACATTGCATTTTTATTTACAATATAATATGTTCACGAGACCGATCTCCAGTCAGTGGCTGTGCCAGACTCCCTGGTGCCACCAAAACGCAAAATAAAGTAAGATTGTGTGTATTATGTAATTCCTTGACACAGACCTGTCTTTGTATCATTGTGCAATTTAACAAACTGACATGCACATTTCTTTTTTAACTGCAAAAAAAAAATATTTCGCTTAATAGTATATTCACATGAATATAACACCCTCGCTTTATAAATTTAGTAATCATTAAATGTCTTGCCTTATCTAAAGATGAAACGAGCACCTACTGGATGAATGAGACACTGATGAGGAGGCCACCACACCCCTAAAAAATTGTTATGGAGCATCTGTAAATATGAGTTGTATTTCATTTGTCTTTCGTTTGTTGGTTTCTGTGTTTTATCGCGTATCTGTTTGTAACAGTTTATTTTGGTTTCTCTTGTTTTGTTTTTTTTCTTGCATTGTGACTATTTATTTGTTGTTTTGTTTTGCCTTATTCTAGTGTTATTGGTTTATCTTTTTCCCATTGTTTTTGATTTTTTTTTCCCCTCTGCATCAATAAAACACTATACTGCATTTGCATCGTTTTGTTCTTTTATTATACCTTGCACGATATATAAATATTATATAGGGTAATTTCTGGTTTAGGTTTGGCATAATATTGGTCCAGTTATGGCTGTCTTCCGGAGCTTCTGGATAAGTTGTGGCTGAGTTCTGGGGTAAAGGTGGTGGCAGTTTGGCTTTTGTCCGGCTGACATCTGGGGCTTCCGGCACTGTTGTGGGCCAGTTATGGCTGCTTTCTGGGGACACTGTGGAGTTGTGGGTGAGTTTTTGTCTTCTTCAGGCATGGTTCTGGTATTCTTTAGGCAAGCAGCTTAAGGGCCATTTGAGGGCCAAGGGCCGTGGTGGTATGTGGGCCACAACAACAGCCTGAATTCAACCAGATAAGGCCCACAACCAATTTGCTATCTGGGAAAAAAAAATATCAAGCACTGTTTAGGCCAGTTGGTTACTGTGATTAATAAATAACTTTCAAAACAACACACAGTATCATACAGGATTTTTTCTCCTGTTTCTGCATGGATGTCTGGAGACAATAACATATCTATGAACGTTTATGTATCACTTGTTGTATCATACCAAATGTACTTTTCAATGCTGTTACTTGGTTTCTTGAAAGGCAATGACATGAATATAGGGTGCAGTGGGACTAAAAGCTTTATGACCAGAGGTAATAAGCATTATTAATTAATAAACAGATATGCTGAGAAAATACTTTATTGTTTGTCAGTTCTGTTGAATGTGATTGACATGTGAAATATAGCTGTTTAACATTACAGCTTCCAGGTGTCCATTTTCAGAAAGCGGAATGAAAAATCCTTATAAAATACTTAGTTAAGAGGTTCTGAAGTGCCAGAGATGATTATATGAACGGACAACTGATATGCATTTGCTGAAGTGCCTGTTTTGAACAAGTACGTACTTAAATCCACTCAAAACATATCTTTCAAATATCAAAAATATTTGCTTATGAAAATGTTGCAAACTAGATCTGCACTGTATCACTGTAGTGTCTGAAATGTGGGGTTAAAGACTCTTGATGTATTTATTCTTACATCAGCTTTAATCGAAAAAGTATTATTTTGCCTGTTTACACAAATTAGCTACATTAATTTTCAGTAGCCTATATATAAAAAGTTCCAACTTTTAAAGATGGCTTTTAGCCCCATTGTCCCCTATTTGAACCTAAATATACTTTCAGCGAACTAATGTGAAGCCATTGAAGTTGATAACATACTCCTTACCTCTGTCATGAAAACAGCTGAAGAAGAAAGAGTTCCACGGCAGACTGGAAGAGGATAGTAAGTACCTTTTTAGTGACACTTAGGAAGGAATATGAATCTGAGAAGTTATGTATCTAAGCTGCAATCCAAAGGATTAAAGGTCTGATTCAGAGGCTGGGTGAGAAAACAGCAGCTATTGAGATCAATTCAGTTCTGCCACTCTTCAGCTTTTGAGCGAGAGATTTTTACGTTTCTGAAGCGGCATACTGTCACTTACGTTCCGCATCGGCTTTCAAAAGCACATGAATTCACATTTGGCACCAAAGCAATAGCAGTAACAACAATGGAAAATCGTTGGAAATTCCACGATCTATGCCACTGGATATAATGCAGCCGTGAGTGAAAGGCTGACAGGCTCTACAGCAGGGGTCGACTGGCCCGCCAGCAATAATATCTGGCCCGCGCCCGCAGCCAGATTATTTTGATAGCGGCAGGTTCTGAAATAGATCTGTCATGACAGCAACAGTTACTCACAATCAGAGTACGTGAGCGGAGCGGAGCGCGGAGTGGAGCGTGTGATTTTGACTCAAGCGAGGAGCGGATTTTTTGAAAGTCGGAGCATCGGGGTTTCCTCTCGCTCCAAGAGCGCTGCACCACCGCTCCATCACGAGTACAATTCATGCTAACAGCCCGTAATATTACTGCATATTTAGCAAGAGTTCATTTGCGGGACATGGACATGATGAAGAGCTCATTATGTCCATGTCCGGGAAGATATAGTTCTCAAGGAATTTGTTTGTTCCTTCTAGATACTGAATATTTTCAGCTGAAAACATGATTTAAACAAGTACTACGCAACCCAGGCTCAATGGAAATACGTGCCTCTACATACATTTCTGCAACACCGTAATTATGTACCTTACTGCACGTTTCGCGGCAGTTTCAAAGTGAAATGTCCAGAGAGTGGCGCTAAAACACACGTTTAATACGTGACCATGGCACGTTTTTATTACGTTGGTACAGGTATTGGAGCGTTTTTATTATGCTGCTTGTTTTGCGGCCGTTCAGAGTTCAAATATCCATTGAGTGTCGCTAAAGATTAATGCTCTATCATGTTGGAAATATCCCCTACACCAAACCTAAACATACCAAATGGTGTTAACAAATGCAAAAGTAATATAAAAGCATATTCGCTGATGCAGCCATGCTATTTTAACTTCCTTATGCGGATTTGAGCTGTTTTGTTGCACCGTAGTTTCACGGGATTCGTACCGGAGCTCTTCATCATCTAAGTGCAACGTATCGCGTGAGCTACCGAGTAAACTCACTGGATTTAGAAAACTCATACATATGAAACTGTATATGTTACGACAACGGTCAAAAGTATCAGTTTTCAAATCGTGCAGGATGTTAAAATTGTTTTGAAGTCATAACATAAAATTCTGCAAGTAATTGTGTGAAAATTAGCCTTTATTAATCAAAACTGTACCTGTAAATCATACTTCGTGTGAAAAGGAATAAAAGTTGTCGTAGTTTTACTGCCTCTAGTGTTCATTTCAACTGGAAACTGCAGTGAATCGTACATATAGGGGGCCCGGGTTACTTTTGAGCTCTGGTACAAATATGACATGGGCTAGAAAAATACATAGGCTATTAAGGGTCATATGTATGCACGTTTAATCATTAAAAGATCGCGATTCAAACACGCGATCTTATTCCTAAATGCTATGTCTATTAAACCTTTGAAATCACAATCACATCGGAATATTTAAACCTGGTTTCGCGCAGCCGCTGATCCAGAGAGAGCGCTCATATAAAGCTTTATGTTTGAAACAGCTTCACAAACAGTCTACACAGCACAGCAGGCTACATTTCTGTGTTGCAAACATTAAATAATCACGAAAGTATTGGGATAAATGTTTATAGTCCTGATACAGACTCTGATGTTGCGGGAGCCGCGATCAAAATGGGTCTTTGAAAGTAATGATACGCTGCAAATAATTATTGTATATGTTACATTACGCCAGTAGGTGACGAACAGTGACTGTTAAATGTATTTTATGTCTGACTCATTCATTCAAGATTGAAAACGAAACAAGTCTTCATTTATTTGTTTATTTCAATTTATTTATTTATTTATTTATTTATTTATTTATTTATTTTTACATTAGGCTAATTCGTTTAAATTAATAAATATTTTTAATAAACTCATTTATAACAATAATAAATTTTTTTGTCAGAAACTCAAGTAAATTACATCTTTTGTTTACAGAATCGTGGGAGAATCATAGCTTAAAAATACATATAGGCTAATATATATGTGGCATCTAACTAATACTGTTAATATTAAAATTAGTTCTGCATCCCTGCTAACACACGACGTAACAGTTACGTAACGTATTGGTAATTTTTGGTAATTTCATGACTTACCAACTGACAGCGTAACTACGACGTAGCATGCCCGTAATTTAATTATCATCAAATTACCAACTCACAACGTTGTCAGTACGTCCTCCTAACGTAATATTACCAAGCACGTCCCAGATACGTCCTCTATTGGTAATATATTGGTAACTTAATGACTAACTGGCAACATAACTGCAACGTCGCATGCACATAATTTCATGACCATCATTTACACATTCTTTATATGTTCTGAATACCAGAATTTGCTATTTAAAAAGCGTAAGTAAACGTCAGACACAAGATTGAAAGTTCCCTTAAGATAAAATGTTCTTTTCACCAAGTCAGAATATGGTCGATTGCTTATAGTGCAAATAAAGAGATTGAATTCCTGTGCAATAATATGTAGATTTGTTAAAGTTTCTCCTCGAAAATGATTTTAGAATTTTATTTCAGTCCATAAAACATTTTAAAAACGAAGAGTGCCTTAAAACTGTAATTTAATTTGTATTATAATTTGCTTTTAGTATTATTTTTTATTTTATTTTATTTTTTATTTATTTTAGTATTATTTTGTTTATGCTGCTTGGATATTATTAATGTGTTTAACAATGGAAAGATGACAATGCCTGTTTGTTATCTGAAGGTTTAATAAAGTGATAAAAAAGAAAAAAAAAGACAAAGAAAAGAAAAGCTTAATATAGTGACGTGACATACGCGCGCGCCTCCACAACTGACACACTTGACACTCCGCGCGCACGCACAGGATGTTTACAAGAAAGGAAAATACTTTTTTCTGCGTCGTGAAACTTTTTATTTCTTAGCGAGTTATGAAGATAAGGTTGAAATAATGACACAGACCAGGCTCCACCATCTCATCTGCTGCAGAGACTGAATCAGGACAGCGCGTTTGTCTGAGGCACTTTTTAGCTAACGATACTTCAGCTGTGTCTGACAAAAGAATTCGTTTTTCTGAGGTGAGTCTTACAATTTATAACAAATAAATAGGTTTATAAATGTTTAAAATAAAGTTCTTGAGCTCTGGAAATACGCTAAAACCCTTTATTAATATTATTAATATTATTATTATTATTGTTAGTACTGGTCCGGTGGCGGTTGAGAGTTACCATGGCAACCGCGGACACATCCGTTTCTCGTCAGTTAACGTTATACCAAAAAAAGTCTAACAACTGCGTCAGATTAGTTAAGTAACATTACCCACAGTCTGCTTTAAGTACTTTTGTTAATATTTATACCTTTGTGATTATGGAATCTTTCCTTAATTATCTGAAATGTCTGCTAGCAAATGTTACCCTAGCATAGCATATCTGTTAAGATGCTGAGCACTGAACGTCCTGAACGCTTTCACTCATATTTCGCTGTGTCCTATGTTTTTATTAATAATTTGAGTGTATTTTACTGTTCACACTTGTGTGTTTTTCAAAATAAATGAACTGAATTCATATCGATATTAATTCATCATTAATTCACCTAATAACAGTCTGTCACAGGCAATTCTATTTGCATTTTTCATCAATTAATTTCTTAAATTATCCTTTGACTATGTTCTGGCCCACCATCTAGTGGCGAAATTTTACTTGCCGACCCCTGCTCTACATTCATCACATGCTATTTTACATTCAGCCTCAAATGGAGCTCTGCTGAGTCCAAAAGCTGAGCTGTACTGTGGTAGACATACCAGATTGATTACAGGCGGCCTGCATCAATTATTAATGTAAGCATATTCTTCCAAGTGCATCTTTAATATCGAGCGCAATACTCCTAGACTCACCTGACCAACATAAGCTCAGACCAGACCACTTTCACAGGCATGTTGCCAGACGTGACCTTGATGTTGTAGTAATGGGAGGTTTAGATTTTGCACGCAATCGGCAGAATTAAAGAACAGCAGTCACACGGGATCAATATTTAAACATAAATTGTGCTTTGATGCCTCAATGCCGTTGACGGTTTCCCCCCAGCAAATGTAATTCAAGTCAGAGTAAAGTGCCCTGTTTGCTGGCTGCTGAGGAGCTATACTTCTGTAAAATCTCTTGTGTGAATATCGACTCTCGTGTCCGACCCGATATGCAGTGACATTTCTAGGTTGTAATTTGTTCTACATTCTTGTATCATGTTCTGTTCCGTTGAACTGAATGCTACTGCATTACTTTTCAATTACGCTTTGTCCCATTGTTCTGTGCTCGACTCAATTGGATTACGCTCTGTTCTGTTTCATTCTGCCCTTGTCTCATGAAGTTAAAGAACAGACTGTGGCCTCCAGTGCTATCGACTCACCAATGATCTAGTCACATTATCATGGACATGTTTCAGAGCATATGTCTCTATGTAACATGCTGTAACCTCTCCAAGTAGCTTTAGGTCTTTCTTGTTCATGTGTGTGTGGCTTTGTGGGATATGCTATAAAGTCGAGCAGAATCACGTTTAGTGCTGTTTAATTTCTTTTGGCAGGTGCTTATCTGTGCTGGACTGCTGCATCTGTTCAGTCATCAACGTTTTGAAGATCCTGAGAATAATAGTCAGCAAAAACAGTCCACTTTTTGTGTTCTGGCAAGAACTATTAGATGTTTTCGATATACTAAACTAAGATACAATTAAATTCGGTAAAATGTAGTTAATTTTAAACATCAAATGTCTGTCTCTCCCCCATAAAAAGGTAGTATTGGCCTGTCCCACATCAGAGGTCTTGACCATCTAGACTACATCTAATAACTTGACCTTCTTGACTTCATCTAATAACTAAATATCAGAGAATTATCATAGGTAGCACTACTTTAGTTAACATTATGTAACTATGAGAAATACTACTAAAGCATTTATTAATCTTAATGTTAATTTCAACATTTACTAATACATTTGATACATTATCAAAAATCAAAAGTTGTATCTGTTACTATTATTTAATGGACCTGAGGTAACGTGAACTAACAATGAGTAGTTTTATTTTTATTAACTAATGTACTAAATAATAAAGAATAATCAAGAATAAATAAATATTACATTGAATATAAATATATAAATACATAAAAATACTGTAGCAAATGTATTGCTCAACATATTACTAATGCATTAACTAATGTTAACTAATGAAACCATGTTGTGAATATATATATATATATATATATATATATATATATATATATATAAATAATATATTATATATATAAATAATATATTATATTGTGAAAACTATATATATATATATATATATATATATATAAATATATATACACACACACACACACACAAATTTAGCCTTTAGAATTAGTCCATAAATGTGTCTCTGCACAGGAGCTCAACATTTTGTTCAAATTTCTAAACAGGCTTATTAAAAAAAATATTAATTCAAATTAAAAAGATAAAATTCATGTGCTTTTCCTGTGAAAAGCTATTATTATTACAGCTATTATTACAGTCGGCCAATTATTTATTTATTTGTTTGTTTGTTTGTTTATTTATTTATTAATTGACAGACTGCAATAATAGCTGTGTCCTACATTTTCTATATATTTATACATTAGAACATGTTATAATTTGGACTCAATTAGAATATATATATTTTTTAATTATAATTTTAATTTAAGTTCTGTTACAAATATTTTATTTTGTTATCTATTTAATTGATTTTTAGCTAGAAAATAAAATAACACAAATTAGGGTTACAAATAACCCTATTCAATGAAAGTGTCATAGAATGTAAATGTCTTTGTATTTTTATACTTGTAACATAACATTAAATCACACCGACCACGTGTCCTGTTTTATTAAAGAGGGAATAGGTGCTGATATTGAGAGAGGGTGATTCAGTCCTATTTTTTACTACACTGCTTGATTTCCTCTCCTGACTTAACAGCTCCTTTACCTTTTCCTACATAATTAATCACACACCATCTCCCATAGACATGAGAGGGATGGACTCAGGGCATGTAGGAGAGTGAGAAACTAAATTTAATTAAAACCAATACAATGCAATGTACACGAGCACAACGTGAGAAGTGCCTGCTCAGCAGACTGAATATGGCCACGACACTGTGCAGGATTCATTTCAAGTAAAAACAAAAATTGAAGCGGAAAGGCTGCTCGTCAGTTTAGAGCGAAGAGCGTTTCTGCTGACAGCAGAGTTTCAGTTCTGCTGTCAGTGGAGCTTTATCGGTCCATATGAGGGGGTGATGCAGGTCTGACTATGTGTAATGAGCTGCAAATCAAACAGAAACCTCTCTAGGGTTTGAGATTCAGTTGCAGAGAGCCACCGTTTCATGCGGGTGGGGGTCATGTGGTACTACATTCCTGCAGCGCCTCACTTTCACATCTTAATATAGAGCTCAAAACTGCACAAGTTATTGTGCTGAAACCCAGCTATTATAAATCACATGCAGATATAATCTGGTTTAGAAAGAAATTTTAAATATGCTTTTCAAGGCCAAACTCTCTGCTGAAGGGCCGAAAAAGGTGTTTCAACCTGTTGTGCAACATTAATGGTCTCTTCTATAATTAAAATAATACATTCTACATTCATTTCTGTTATAAATTCAAAATCATCAAATTGTGATGTCTACAAAACAGACTTGCTGTAGGAATAAAGACGACTAGGACTTCTTGATTCACAAAATTACAAAATGTACAATGATAATGATTCAGTACAAGTTATGCTGAGTTTAAGATAATGCATTGATTGGTAAGATACGCCAGTGGTTCATTTGTCAGAGACATCATCACTTTTTCGATGCTGTCTCACGACCAATTCGTACATATTTTATGAGGTGGCTCCTACGAATTAAATATGTAAGATTTTAAAATATGTAAGATTTTTTTACGAGTCTTACATATTTAAAATATGTAAGACTCGTAAAATATGTAAGATTTTTCACAAATCATACGAATTCGTATGAGGTCATACAAACTCGTGAAAAATCTTACATATTTTACGAGGTGGTTAATTCGTAGGAATTTGTACGAATGACCACACCTAAACCTACCCCTCACAGAATTCATACAAAATCGTACAAGGTCGGTCATACGAATTTGTATGAATTAGCCACCTCGTAAAATATGTATGAATTGCTGAGATCGGGTTGCAGTTTTCACAGGAAAAGCACATGAATTTTATTTTTTATTTACATTTTTTAATAAGCCTGTTTAGAAATTTGAACAAAATCTTGAGTTCCTGTGCAGAGACACGTTTATGGAGTAATTCTAAAGACTAAATTAGTCTTTAGTGACAAGTCTTCATAGTAGTCTAATCTAAGGCTAAACCTAGTCTTTTTTCAGGAAACCAGTTTTAATTCCTCACTTCGGCATCAATGGCAAAAAATAAATAAATAAATAAATAAAATAAAAACCCAACCGTTTAGATATACTCAGGAAATTTTAAATAACCTGTTTGCCATTGTTTTTGCATCAGTTTTGCACAGAAATTACACACATAATCTTTTTTTTTTTATTACAACATTATTCCTTTTTACAATCATTATTCTCATATAGAACTCACTGTTCACTGCAAATCTCTGTTGATTTTGACCTGATGTAAAGAATTAGACCTGATGTAAAGTCTGCCGTAAAGTGAGGACGACCACAACAACATGGTGTCTTTACTAAAAAGGTATAACATATTTTATGTGCCAAACACAAAATCACATACAGCACAGTACAACAAATTAAACAATCGAGGCATTAAACAAAACAACATCTTTGGCACTTGACAAATAGATGATAGTCAAACAAAAAATGTAAACAAGACAGAGGCATAACATTAAAACGCAACAACAATTAAGTACAAAAAATTGCAAGGTGATAAAAAGTCAAGGTTTTGGCAATGTGATGGTCTATCCAAAATGTTCTCAGTCTGCATGTTTTCATGCAAAACCACGTCATTTCTGCTGTGCCCGGCTGTATTTGAATGCCGGTTTGCGAGGCCTCATCCAGGGCCCTAGCACCATGCTCTTCCATCCCTTGTAAGACAGCTTACTATAGTACCAGTCGCCAAGGGTTCTTATTTAGTGCAAATAGGCTGGCTGAAGTCTTTAAAAATGAATCCTGCAAGTGTCATTTTCGGAAAGCGGATGGAACTATGAGTGGTTTGGGTCCTGAAACAGGTCTGAAAGAAAAAAAAATATTGATTAGATATACACTAGAACTTTTATGTAAGTGGTCTGCTGTACTGTTATACCAATCTCACTGATTTGCACTGCAAGCAGAAATATCAGAAATTCATCTTACTTTCTGGTCATATAAAACAACAACCTTGAATTCCTCCTAGAGTGTGCAAGCTCCATGTTCTCCCTATATTCATATTAGATTTTGTCTAAAGGTTTAATAAACTATTCAGTTAAAAAAAAAAAAAAAAAGATTTCTGACTATTATTTTATACATCAGGCTTTGCAGGGTTAAAATTGTTGTAAAAGTATAAAGATCTCACAAGATCCTTCAATTTAAAGACTTTACACAGTTAAATGTATGCTTTTCGAAGGTTGACCATCATTTCAAATGTACCACGTATGCCTTTTTTTTTTGTGTGTGTGTGAAAAACCACAATGTAAATATAATATCCTGCTGAGCCTGTCAAAATGAAATGCAGTTTTCAGCATATAGAGTCGATTCCTCAGAGTCTATGTTGAAAATGAATGTGTCTTTTTATCACAACATAATACTAAGCTGCCGCTGCCACTGGGAAGCTACGAACAGATTTATCTTCACAAGCTGAAACTCTGTGAGATTCGGTTGTTCTTAGATTGGAGGAGCATATAGTGCTGGAAACAAGCAGAAATGAGGCATAGATGTATGCCGGTGCAGTTATTTCTGAAAATAAGAGCTAGACGGCTGCTTTTGAGAACTGATAGCAGACTAGCATTGATGTGAAGACTCAAGGAGAGAAAAGAAGATTTATACGTGAAAAATTCACTTCTAACAAGATTCCATTGGGGCATGTGTAATTCCCCATAAAACCTACTACTGTATATAAATGAGTAAAACCCCGTTCAAATGTTTGATGTGTTGTAAAAATTCAGTCCTATATTTACTGCGCTCAAGAATAGGTAGAGAGGTGAAACGAATCCTATAAAATATCCAAACCGCATGCTTCACCACCCACTGTTCGACATGCTTATTTGTATCTAACATTGCCTCTGATCCGTGTGGTTTGGCAAAGGAAAACAAAGCATTGAATAATTAGAGCAGACAGACTCTCACTCATTAGGACTGCCTTTCTTATTGGAGAGTAACTATTCAGTCAGCTGCTACAGTTAGTATGCTAATCAGCTAATGATGTCACAATTTACATATTTTGGTGCAAGAATAAGCCACAAATGGTGAGTGGAAAATACATGACGCTGCAGCACCTCCTAGAAAACTCTGTACATACTGTATACTGTTGTTACCAACCTGGACAAATTTAGCACTGACATTCATTAGCTCCACCCAACAGGAAGTCTTCTAAATACTGTGTGATTGTCACCAAACTTGGTCAATATGATGCCAAGACGATAGGTATTTTACGTGTTATTTCCAATTGAATCCAATTTGAGTTTAGATTCTGAAATTCTGTTTACATGAATACGTAAACTTTGCAATTTGATTCATATTTTAGTTCACATGTGCATTCTGTGTCCCTGTCAACACAGTCACAATATTCTAAGGACCAGCTCAAACCAGCTACCATGCTTCAAAACATACCTAACCAGCACATGCTGTTTTTTTCAACAGGGTTATTGGAGCTACCATCAGTATTACTGTATTTTGCCTTGATGACAAAGGGAGAGCTGTCAAATATATCAGAAGAGTTTTTTTAAGCAATTACATAAGCAAGCAAATATTCAGTCTCTTCCACTGACCAGTTTGTAATATGTAAATAAACATAAAAGGGGTCCGTTAACATACTTAGAACGACGGTACTGTGCATGTGCCCAAGGTATTTTTGAATCCGATCGAGAAGATAATCGTATTCATGGGTTTACTTGCTTACTTTTTGCCTATTGATTGGAAAATGCCAGATTTACTCAACACAGTTTCATTCAGATTGAGCTCAGTCAGATCGACTGATGTGTTTCCTTGAAGGCTTTTCAATCCTATCGAGCTATCACTTAACAGATTATTTGGGTGCATGTAAACGTAACTATTGAGGATGCTAAATTGTGAACAGATTTTGGATATCTCAAACATTCTTGCCATAGTGAGGGATTAAATGAATGTCAGAAAAGGGAAACAGGAAGAGCCCAATACAGACATCTTCTAAGGCCCTGTTTAGACCTGGTATTAAGATGCATTTTGGTCAATCTGATCACAAGTAGACGATGCTAAAATACATGTGTGAATGGGATGTAAAATGTTTTGAGCTTGTCCAGTTTTGACCACTTCCAAAGGTTGGCAAAAACACATTCGAGCAGATTGCTCTCGTTGTGTGGACGCTCATGTGGTCAAATGCGTTTGAACAGCCACAAAAGCCTGCGTCCTCTCTACCCACTGACCTAATTCTAAAACATTACAGGATGTGTTGTTAAAGTGCGTTAGCCAGACAGATTTAAACTTTGCTGTCTGAAATCGTAAGTTTGGTATGAATGCAATTTTTTTTTTTAATGTTGTCTTACCAGTCCTGATTCTAAAACAAACCCACAGCATTCAACATTCTTTTGCGGTTATCATAGCAGAAACGAAAGTATCGTTTTCCATTGTCTTCTTTCACATTTTAGTGTAAATTGTGCAAGCTTATTTCGCTATGGAGCCCCACACTAATTCATTCCCTCGTTTTAAGAAAATCGTATGCACGAAATAATAATTTGTGCTCTCATTTTAAGTAAATTGTGCGTATAAAATAACAATTCGTTCTTTACGTTGCTGCTGTTTTGTTATGTACAGAGACACGTTAATTGGGTTTTATTTTGAGTCGGAAATGAGTTATAGAGACAATCTCAAAAGCCATCTACATCGGTTTATGAGAATGCGGACAGGAAGTAGAACTATTTACTCAAAAATGTACTCAAAAAGTCTGCACCAACAGCCTTGTACACTCTTAAAAATAAAGGTGCTTCACGATGCCATAGAAGAACCTTTTTGTCTAAATGGTTCCATAAAGAACCTGTAACATCTGAAGAACCTTTCTGTTTCACAAAAGCTTCTTTGTGGTGAAAGAAGGTTCTTCAGATTATAAAAAGGTAAGAAAGAGATGGTTCTTTAAAGAAACTTTGACTTAATGGTTCTTTGTGGAACCAAAAATGGTTCTTCTATGGCATCGCTTGAAGAACCTTTTGAAGCACCTTTATTTTTAAGAGTGTAGGCAGTGTGCCAACATACAGTGCCACTGCGCTACAGGAGTCCTGAGTTCTCCTCCGGTTCGAGGACCTTTCCCGATCCCGCCCCCCTCTCTCTCTCTCCCCCCCCCCCAAAACACTCAAAATGATGGCACGAATTATTTTGTGTGCACAAGGGAATGAATTATTATATCAAGCACAAGATTTACTTATACCGATGTAATGAAATTAGTAAATTGTGCGCTCAATTTAATAAACCAAGGCAACGAATTATTAAATTGTGTGCACAATTTACTTTTTTTCCTGCATGTCATGTGCGGGGCTCCATATTTCACAATATTAGAATGAAAAATCATAAAAAAGCCCATACATATACTCGCCCAAAGGCTTTCCCCTCAAAATCAGGACAGAAGTGGTTAAAAGTGGACAGAAGAAATGGACAAAAACACCAGGGGTAAATGGGAATGTCTCCCTAGTCTACTTCTGATCTGATCAACCAAAACACATCTTAATACCAGGTGTAAACAAGGCCTAAGTGCATTATCTGATTTAGATTAATTTAGCAAGATGTGTGACACATACAAAAGACTTCAAAATAGTCCTCTTTAAATGCATGTTGGCACTGGGAATTTTTTTTTAAAGCCAGCAGTGGCCCGTCATCGCTGCCTGCAGCTATATTTTAGTTTTAAGCTCTTCAAATGTTTCTTGCCCTCATCTGTGGAACTTTTGATGTGTTTACTCACTGGAATGCCTTTAAAGGGGGAACAGCGGTCACTTTTCCCACATTCTTGGGGCCGACTGAAGGGGGCATCATCACCATGAGCCCCGCACCAGAGGGTTTGGGCTGTGCTCCACGAGCAGGGCTGAGAGGAAGAGGCCTCTGGGGGGGTGTTGACGGGGGTCTAGGCTGTTGTTCTGATACCATCTGTATGAGGACAGGAAAAAGAATCACATAAGAATTTGAGGTGCGCTTTGTTCAGGATTTCTGACAGCGATTGTTTCATTACAGATTAAAATAGGTGTTTCAAGCAACATTTCATTTGATGAGATTGTGACCTACTTTGGCTCCCACAGTGATTTTGATTAAACCAAAAGAATATGAGTACACTGAATTCTCACCAGTGGTGAGCGTGATGGGTTGAGGGGTAGAGGCTTCTTGGGAGGACTGAGTTTCTGAGGCGATGCTACAGATTTGGGTGTGCTGGGTGAGTTGGGCGGCTTGCTGATAGGCGGAGGAGGTCGAGGTCCTTTGATGTTGCTCAGGGATGGCAACGGAGCTGGCCGTAGGGGACGGACGATATTGACTGGCTGAGTACCGTTGGAAGCTGGGTTTGGCCTCAGAGGAAGCACCTCTTTGCTGGTGTGAGGTAGCTTGAGAGGAAAAAAAGGAAAGGGATGGGATATTGGTTATGCTGCATGATTTGAAAATTTAAGTAAACATATTAACCCTAGTGAAAAATAAATATACTAAAATGTATTTGAAATACATTTATTTCATGCTAAGTGTACTACGAATACATTTACATATTTATGTGCTTAATAAACAATACTCAAGCAATTGTACTTGTGGTATACTAAACTGGTATACTTAGTCTGCTAAATTGGAACAACTAATTTTGTACTTAATGCACTTTAATTGTGTGGAAGTAGTGTTGAAGTCCAACTAAAGATATACTGAAGTATATTTGATTGTGCTAAAGCGGAACTAGTGCAAGTATACTTCAGGTACACTTGCATTTAAAGACTGATGTTATTCAAAGATCATACAATCCTCATCAATAGTGACATTAAAACACATTTTAGACTTAATATTAAGAAAAGTGCATTGTGCACAAGCATTACTCCAAAGAAAGTTTAATTATAGTTTTTATATAAGTAAGTCTCAAGCGATATGTCAGTAAATATGTTAATAGATTTTAACTATACTTAGTATGAAATACATGCATTTTAAATATATTACTTTTTGCTAGGGAAGTCAAACTAAACACATACTAAACAAACCCCTTTATAAATATCTAACTAAAAATGCACTTCAAATGTCTTGACAGAGGTGATGGGGGCAAGTGAAATGCAAGTGAAAGATCAATTTGTAGCAAATCTATCTAAATATATGTAGAAATGGACACTTTTAATGAGGAAAGATGCATTAAATTGATCAAAAGTCACAGTAAAGACATGAACAATTTCTATTTCAAACAAATGCTGCCCTTTCTGTTCATTGAGGAATCAACATCGATAATAAGAATTTTTTTTTAAATTTTTTTTTTGAGCACCAAATCAGCCTATTAGAGTGATTTCGGAAGGATCATGTGACACTGAAACTGCAAATATGCCTGCTGAAAATACAGCTTTGCCATAACAGCCAGTTACATTTCAGATACTACAATAAAAATTGTATTTATTTTAAATTGTAATAATATTCCACAGTATACTGTTACTATCTTTACTGTATTTTTGATCAATTACATGCAGCCTTGGTGAGCAAAAGAGACTTAATCAACCCCCAAAATATGCACTATAATGTAATGCAAAGTTTTGTGTAATTCTCATTAAAGAATACATATGAAATTGTCTTTTATTTATTTATTTTATTTATTTATTTTTTTATCTCATACGACTAAAGCATCCATACCTTAAGATTACCACTTCTGTTGGAGGGTCCCACCACTTTCAGATGGAAAGCATGGTTTAGGTGGCCATTCTTCCCCTTTTCAACAGAGCCCTCATTTCTGAAAAATATGAAAACACATAGAAATTGTTTATGGAAATGAATAGACTTTAAGGAAATAAACAAACTGTGTTTTGTCAGTTTGTTAAAGCACAAGATTGACTTCAGACTTTTAGTATGTACCATAATAGTACCATAATTTACTAAGCATGTTATTCAAAAGTAGACTAAATAATGAACATTTTGTGAGCATGTGTCTATGTTCATAAAGTGACATCAGAAAGCATTCAGACCGCTTGGAGAGTATTCATAGTTCAGGACAGACTGAATTATTTATTGTATTTGACACAATAATCCAAAAGGACAAAGTGAACATGTGATTTATTATGTATGTATGTATGAAAAAAAATCTGAAATCTTTTATTTGAATTAGCATTCAGACCCTGTGTAGCTGTGGATGCTGTGGCAGTGATGACAGCAAGAGGTCTTCTTGGGTGAGATTTGCACACCTGGATTTTTTCCCCTTCGTCCTTGCAGATCTCATCAAACTTTGTCGGCTTGGTTGTGAATAGTCTGTCGACAGTATTTCTATGGGGTCATTTTAGCTGGAACACTCAAGGACATTATTTGTCCCAAAGCCAATGCAGGATCATCTCGGCTTTGTGCTCCAGGTCATTCTGACACTGAATGAAGAATCTTTTCTCTTGACAGAGGTTATGTGCAGTTGTGTTTTCTGCAAGGATCACTCTATATTTGGCTCTATTCAACCTCTGTCATGTTGCCTGCCAATCCTAAAGCCTGTTGCTGAGAATAACTCCCTCAGCATTATGCTTCACTGCAGCTGCGCTTAGTAGTCAAACAAAATTATTACATGCAGATCTTTATTCATTTTTTTTCTAACATTGAGCGTGCACAAAGACTATTTTCTAAATTTAGTTTAGTTGTTAGCCACTATGAGTTTTCCCAAAATACTTTCTGAATTGCAACCGTGCCTGTCGTTCTCAGCTAACATTCAGTACGCCATCATCTTTATATTCGCTACTCGGTTTGGAAGTGTTAGACCTCTGCTTTTTTGGCTTTTTATACTACACAGATTTTTCCTAACTGACACTGATGCGAAACAGATTCAAGCATGTCCATTTGAAGCTGCAGGAGATATTCTGGGATTTAAAGTCTTACATGAATTGCCTTAAAGGGAAACCCAAAAATGAACATTTTTACATAATTTATTCACCCTCATCCTTCCAAACCTGTATGACTTTTTTCTTTCTTCTGTGGAACATAAAAGACAGTATTTTAGAAACTAAATGGTTTTGGTGAGCATTGATTCCTATTCTATGAACAAAAAACAACGCCACTTCTTAAAATATCTTCTTTCATGTTACACAGAAGAAATAAAGAAAGTCATGCATGTTTGGAATGACACAAGGGTTAGAAAATGATTACAGAATCTACAGAAACCTTGCTGTTAGCAGATGTATATCAGTAATTGTGGTGCATTAGGTTGCATTTAATTTTGTGATTTTGTGAGTTCAGATGTGAGACCATGTGCTGGGAATCGCTCTGTGCCAAACGCGACCTGGTCTGCCACTGATTAGAAGAAAGGATAATACTGTACCTAATCTGACTATCTTTTAATGTTTTTAATGACTGGGGAGGATTTAAAGTCAAGTAACCTCAGTTATCTCACTGCAGCTGCTGTTTTCAGCAAATGTGAAGAGCGATCACACAATTAGATTTCAAAGGATACTGACAGCTGAACTAATCGCATATTTTTAGAGGGCCTCAGATGAAAGACAGGGGGCTCTTGCAGCTGCTATTATTTCTTATAAAAGTCCCTTATAAAGCAGGTCACAAAACAATTGTTTGAAAGTATTTGACAAAGTAAAATGTGTCTCTGAAATAGCTTGATTAAATTTGAAACATAGACCGATAGTGTTTGAAACAATAAAAAAAGAACTGAATAGAAAATGAAAAACAACTCAGCTATAGATAAGGGCAGGGGGGATCATTGAGTTAATATTATCTAAGAGGCCAGATAATATCCATAATTGTGTAAATGAACAGAAGGGGTTCTTGTCTTTAAGAGATAAGAATATGTGATTTGTCAAAACACATAAGGAAAGGAAGTCTCTTCAAAGTAGATTTGGTATCTTGGTTTCAAATCAAGTAGAAAAGCATTATGGATCAAAGAAGGATTGACCAATTCACTTTTTTGAAAATGTATAATCTAGCAAGTCAGTGGTATGAGCAGCTCCTTGAGCGGAGGAATTCAGATATTGGATACAGGAATGATAAAGTCATTATCTGAGAAGCCAATATCTGCTGAAGAAATATGGCTTCTATTATAATGGCATTAATCAGCTGAAAAGTGGCAAAGCCTCGGGAATGGACGGTTTTCCAACTGAATTTTGTGCTGCAGTTCCATAAAAGTACTCCACTCACAAATGCCATGACATCTATATTGCTTAAAAAGAAAATTCCCAAAAGTATGACTTCTATCAGCCAGTTGTGATAGGATGGAAAGAGTTTTGAACCCATTTCTCAACCTTGGCTTGAAAGAGCCCATTTACACTGACCCCAAAGTCAATAGCAAGGATAAGTCCATTTTGTATCATCTTCTTTTTTTGTGGTTGAAATCAGTGTTTGTTATATAAATATTCTTTCAAAATTTTCTTTCTGTCAACAAAACAAATGTAAGGCAATGTCCTTGCATCCATATAGAGTAACGTATGCTTTTTTCACTTATAGACACAACATCAGTTGTCATTCTAAAGAAGTCCTACTTCAAACAAAGCCAGACAGGAATTAAATGTGTCCAAGTTGTGTGCTTCCTCACCTAAAGTGAGTTAAAAGCCATCAAAAATGCATTTTGAGATTAGCAATAAAATCACAGGGCTCCAGCAACCGAGTCCGTTATCCAAGAGAAATATCCTTGTGTAAGACGAATGGGGTTGAGGAAACAAAGAATATGCTGTTGCCACTTTATTTCTAAGAATCTAAGAAATAAAAACTCTAAGAATCAGTCATACTACAAATTTGCATGAAGAAGATTGTGCTGAATCACTCAGCATGCCACAGATGGTACTACTCAATGCGGTCGAAATTGCTCACTTCAGTTCAGTTATTCTCTCACTCACGGCATGAATTCAGTGGGTCCCTCCTGGAACCAAAGACCCAATTTACCTAAACAGCCAGCTTTAAGATGAACGTCTTCCATCTGACATCGCCGAAGGCCACTGCACCTTTAGCAGCCTTGACTGGCCAGACATGTTTTATTTATGGATACAATCTCAAAGAACTAATAAAGTTCTATCATAACTTCAAAGACCTTTTTCAGGTTTTTGCTCTGCCATGCAGCATGTATAAATACATACAGGTGTACCTTTCTAAAATCACATCCAATCAAATGAATTTGCATAATGGGACTAAAAATAAATTCTAGAGATCATCAAAAGAACAGGACACATCTGAGCTCAATACACGGTCTGAGATTTTAGCTTTCTGCTGTTAATATGAATCCATTTTCACATTGTAACTGTGGTGGTTTGTGTGTAAATGGATATGCATAAATTTTTTAACAAAACAGTGAAAGGGTCTGAACACTTTGTAAAGGCACTGAGTAAGTGTGTGTGTGCGTGTTGCTACAGTAATACCTGCTGGCTTTGCTCTTCTCTCTCTGTGTTCTCCACTTGTGGTAGTAGGAGCTTTTTATCTTGATGCAGTAGAAGGCAATAAGTACAGCAGGGAGAAGCACTAGAAAAGCAAAGAGCAGCCCAACAACCAATCCCACCTGACCTGAGGACAGATATAGAACATACAGCGACTGTTAGACAAGGGTCAACAGCAAACACAAAGAGAAGTGCTTGCCAAATATTTGCCACTCTGAATAATAGATCTTGTGTGCACTGCATTCACTCTGTACTATAATAATGTCTATGGCTATGATCAGAATAGCAAACTACCATACTTTTTTCTCTAGCGTACTGCTTTAAAGCAGCATCTAGCAAATGAATAGAACACCCGAATGACCTACTACATTTCTAAAAAACGTGCAACACAAAACCAGTGGACACTGTTTCCCGCAATGCAATGCAACTTGACCTTCTATTTCCACCGTGACTCATGAATGGGAAGGAATATTAACTGTGACTTTCAATTTTAACATTACTAATTATGTGATCAGAGACTATTTATTTTTTTTTTTGTACGCTACTGTTTAAATGTTTGGGATCATGAGGTTTTTTTTAAATGTATTTGAAATAAGTCTTTTATTCTCACCAAGGCTACATTTATTTGAGCAAAAATACAATAAAAACAGTAATAGTGTGAATTATCATCATGTTTCTATTTTTATATAATTTGAAATATAATTTATTCCTTTTATGGAAAAGCTAAATTTTCAGCTGTCATTACTCCAGTATCACATTATACTTTATAAATCTTTCTAAGATTTTGTGAAACATTTCTTATTATTATCACTATTGAAAATGAAAAAGTTTGAATAAGTAGTAAGTTGAATAAAAATAACAGCATCTATTTAAAAATACAATTTTTCATTATTTTTTAATCAATTTAATAAGTACTTGCTGTAAAAAAGTATTAATTTCTTTAAGAAAAAGTCTTACTGACCCTTTTGAATGGTAGTGTATGTGGTGGTCATATGTATATTTAGCATATTACATACTGTATCACATCCTATTTAAAAAAAAAAAAAAAAAAAACTATGCAGTATATTGAATCTTCTAATATTCCATTCAGAATAAAAAGGTTTTGAAGATAAAGTCATACATTAAAAGAAATGAGTGAATAAAAAAATTCAGGTAACACTTGAGATTAGGGAACAAATATTCATTATTAACTAAGAGTTTTCCTCAATAATCTCCTAATTTTCTGCTTATTGATAGTAAGTAAGGTACAGAAGAGTTTAAAAGGGTTAAGAGATCTAAAATATGGTCATGCAGAATAAGGCATTAATATGTGCTTTATAATACTAATAAACATCCAATATGCTAGTAATATGCATGCTAATAAGCAACTAGTTAATAGTGAACTGTGTTCCCTCATCTAAAGTGTTACCTAAATTCTTCGATTTGCTCTTGAAATGTTTCAACAAGCAAAGATCTCCTGGAAAGAAAGGCTGGATGGTAGAGATTAATGGTCAAGGTGACATCTGATAAGAAGTGTGAGGAAGAAAGGGAAAGTGAGAAAGAGGGAGAGAGAGCACACGAGTGATAAAATCTCAGATAAATCTATCTATAAGATGGATTAAAGAATAGGAGAGAAATAAGCGAGAGCAGAGGCACATGTGCACTGAAAGCTGAAGGTGAACTCACTGTCATACTGCACAGGTCCACTGTCCACACTTCCCCCGAGTCCTGGTTTCTCACAGAAGGGGGGAGCCCACCCACGGTTACAGTGGCAGTTCCCATTACTGTTACACACCTGCATGCAAAACAAAACCACATATAGGAATTAGGGTGGATGAGAACTTCCATCTGGAAAGTTTGGGTGTAACTTTCACACGCCTTTTGCACTGCAAGTGTTTGACCTTAAAGGGATAGTTTATCCCACATAAACGGAAATCCTGTCACTTTTCCTCATGACTTTTCGGTTGAACTACACCACAAACAACTGCTCACAATTGTTTGGTTTTACTATACATTTGATTGAGTCAGTTTTAGCTTTTTTAATCACACACCATTTACCTATCCTCACTTTCATTGCTGCCATCACAGGGAACGTTTTCCGTCACGTCTTTTAGAGTATAGGGCAAATACAGAATATACCGCCTTTCATCTTAATGGAATTTCTTTTAACACAGAATATTTTTCAATCTATCTTCAATCTAACCCAGAGGCAAGACAGGAACAGAGGAAAGGAGAGAAAATGTGCTGTGTGCAAATAGCACGATCACTCACTTTATTCTCCATCTGCACTTGCCTAAACCATACAATCAATATGAATCAAATGATAATGCAAATGAATAATAAAAAAGCAGTTTCTGAATCTCTAATCTCCCCTCAAAGACCTGTCGTATTTGGCTGCCCTTTTGAAAAGCGACTGGGTAAATAAGCAAGAAATAAAGAAATAAAAGAAAAGCTGACAAAAGAGAGAGACAGAGGGAGGGCAAAGGGATTAGGAAAGACAGAATTTGACTTTATACGGCTTGGAGGCTGTTTACGACTATTTGACCAGAAAATACACAAATCAAATGCTATAGCTCTGCTAACACAAGAAAAGCGTTGGTTTTTATTAGAGGCGGTATTTGTCGGGAAATGAGCGACCCAGAGGGCGGTTTTAAAGCATTTAGAGGTGTGAAATCCACAATGAGTCAGTCTGGGTTAAAGAGGAACTCAAAGAGAGAAGGAATACTAAGACACAGCCTTTATTTAGCCATAATTTAGGAGAAGCGCTTGCATAATTCATAAAAAAAACCTTTTTTTTTTTTTTTGCATCAGTAGAGTCTTCCAGATGCTGCAGCACTGATAATGTTAAATAACAAATATTGTCATCACCAAATAATAAGCAAATAATCATTTTCTTAATCAGTATTGTTTTTGGGTCTTTTCTTCAGTACAATATCTTAACAACCTTAAAACAAAATAAGCAAATGAAGCTAAACGGCATAAAATATTAAGATTTTAAAAAAAATATAAATACATAATATTTTTTAATTTGAATGTTCTTATTCCATGAGCAACATTTTTTAAGCATTAACTTACTCTACTCACTACTCTCAAAAAATTCACTGCTAGTAAATTTCACAAATAATTACAAAGACATGGCAAGTAACACATTGAATTAAACATGAAATTTTCAGCATTTTTGCAGTGTTTTCTTATCTATAATAAAGGTATAATTAATGTTAACGTTTATCAGTTAAAATCATTAAAACGACCACTTACCCCATGCTCATGGCAACGGGCGATGCAGGTTTGTAATTCAGTAAAAGAGGCATTTTGACATCGTCGATCTTTGCACACCTAAAGGCACGTGAAAACAGAATAAATCAACTCCTCAATGCAAAACAAAATGCATGCTCTTATTGAGATACTTATTTTGTAGACACATAATCTCCACCTAATAGTGCAGATGCTGTTTAAAAAATATCTAACTAAGCTCGAATTCAAAAAATAAATAAATAAATAAATAAATAAAAAACTTGCCTTCCCCTCTCCACACTTGGTGCCCGTCATGACCAGTCCAGGGTCTGGAAGATCGCCTTGCCCATCTTGGGTGCTGTAAACATATGTGCCCCGGCACTTCACCTCGATGCCATCTGTGCGGATAGTGGTGTCTATGGACACAGCATTGGTACCCTTTGGTTTCTTGGCAGCACTGTGGCACTGTATCTTACCGCATTTGGCATCACTGTTAGGATATTTGATATGAGACATGGAAAGTCATGAGGGATCTCTAGTCATTTGCTCACAGCCATTCAGCATAAATACATCCATGAGAAAAGCAAATTAAATAAAAATATGATGAAAAAAATATCATCTAAAAATCACATTTGTTTTGAATGATGAATAAGCAGAAAAAAGCAGAAAAAATTGAAAAATAAGTCTGCAGTGCTGTCCTTATAAACTATTTGAACTAGTTTGTTCATTTTCTTTTTTTTAATATATTGCCTTGTTGTTTTTAATGTATTAGTTTGTTCTTTTTAATATATAGGTGAAGTTACAAGAGAATTAAGCGTGCTGTAACAGTTTTAAAGAAGTCCAAGACCAAACTGCTATTTGCAGAAATTGCAGATTTCGCTTCAGGTCAGCAAGTTCTTTGACAGAAACCACTTTTCACTTGCTTATATGGCTGGTTGAAATACTGAAATACCACCTCACCTTTTCTCACACTTCATGTAGTTGCCATAACTGTCCTTGCCACAGTTTCCAAAGGCATTCCCCGCCGCGTTCACATCCTGAAAACAGGCGTCATGTGCCGGCTGCGCACCTGGACAAATTTAGTTACTTAGTTAAACCTACATTACCTCTGATAAATGTCAATTACAGTTGGGGACTCAAACTGACTCATAGTGTGAACATGGATCTGCTGGCTTCATGCCACCAGCTAATATTTGGTTAGAGATAATTTTATTAAATTGAAGCTGAAGTATTAGGTTTTAAGTGACTAAAACTTTTTAAAATGTCTTTATAATACATAATACCACAATTGAATTTTATTCTACAATGCCATGTTAGAAATAATCCATAGATTTAAAAAAATCCACTCCAGTAAAACATTAACTGCTCAATTAAAATGAGTGAATATGATCATATTGGTTACGCACAATGAACATCAAACATGTCAACAGCCCCTAACCCCACAAAGTACGTCTCCTGTGATCTGTGTGTTTGACAGCCAAAGAGCCTGACTGGACATAAGCCCAGAACACACTGGAGGTGTACAGCCAAATGCCATGAGCTCTCACTACATAATCAACATCAAGCAGTATTTGATCATTAGTACTGACTAAACACTGAAAGGGTCAATTAGGATTCAAAAACCTGTACTGAAACGTTGGTTTAGGGAATTAAAAAGGACGTTTGGCAAAGTAGTACCATAATATGTTTTTTGAAGATGGTACCATGTAGTACCATACATCTTTAAAAAAAAAAAAAAAAACTTTAAATGAGCTTGGAATACTATGTAAACACGATGGTATATGATGAACTTAATCATTCAGTACCATTGTGGCCAACTGATGATTAAACACAATAATATGATATATAGGGTACAGTACTATTGTTCAAAAGTTTGTGGTCAGCAAAGATTTTTTAATGTTACTGAAAGAAGTCTCTTACGCTAACCAAGGCTGCATTTATTTGCTCAAAGATACAGTAAACACAATAATATTGTAAACTAGTATTACAATTTAAAATAAATGTTTTCTATTTTAGTATATTTTAAAATGTAGTTTATTCCTGTGATGAAAAAGCAGAATTTTCAGCTTCATTACTCCAGTCTTCAGTGTCACATGATTCTTCAGAAATCATTCTAATCTGCTGATTTGGTGCTTAAGAAATATTTCTTATTATTATCAATGTTGAAAACACTTGTGCTGCTTAACATTTTTGTGGAAACTGTGATTTTATTTAGGATTCCGTGATAAATAGTTGTGATAAAAAGCTGTTCAAAAGAACTGTTTAAAGGGGTCATGAACTGAGAAATCAAAATTCCCTTGATCCTTTAACATATAAGAGGTCATTGTGCTATAAAAAAAACATCCTGTAAGTTTCAGAGCTCAAAACTTTCTCGTTAGTCTAAAAACAGCTTATATTGAAGCCAATCTGCTAAAATAACAGCTTGTGGAATGTGCCACTTTATGATGTCATAGTGTGGCTAAACACAGCCTCCACAAAAGAAGATCAACACCTGCTTCTACATCACTGCCTGTTTAGCCCCGCCCACCGATTTGTGCATGTAGTACATAAATGACAAGAACGGCAAACGCAGGTCTATTACTTTATTTGATGAACTTTATTTTTAATGAAGTGCCAGACCACGTCAGTAAGAAATTTTGTTCTTAGCCAATCATAGCAGTGGGCATTTACTTTCGAGTCTACAATCCGCCATGCCTATTCAAACGGGGCGTTTACATGAGAGGGGATCAAAACAGGACAGAAAATAGCCTATTACTTCTAAATTATAATGTTTTTTATGTGAAAATCTTGATAACATTATAAGTGGACCTCAGAGAACAGTACAAAATAAAAAAAAACAAAGGCAATTAATGACCCCTTTAAAATAACATAATTTATTTGAAATGTCTTCACTGTCACTTTTGATCAATTTAACGCATTCTTGCTAAATAAAATAACATAACAACATAACATAACACAGCCAGACAGCACGCATCTTACCATAACCCCACAGCTGCAGGCACTGCTGTTCATGGGTCAGACACATGCCATTATAGCAGTAGGCACGGCCATGCTGACACAATGACCCATCCAGGAGGTAAACGTTAGAGGGGCAGTAGGGAGAACCTCCCGTGCAGTATTCCGGCAGATCACAGGCACCGGCTGCTCCACGGCACATGGTGCCAGCCTGCTTCAGCTGTGGGCAGAGGGCATGGTAAGGAGACTGGAGGACTTTGATGAAAGAAAAAGAGAGCAGGTGGTGGGCAAACTACAGAGAAAAAGTGGATATGAAAAAAGTGACGCCTGGTGCTTCTCTAGAATGTAGAAACACAGACAAGGCCTTCACTATTTTGAGCAACACATAAAATAAATATATACTTTACAATAAGGTCCTATTAGACAGCATTAGGTAATGCATTAACTAAGACTAATTAACAATGAGCAATATATTTGTTTCAGTATTTATTCATCTTTGTTAATGTTAGTGAATAATTAGTAAAACATCTACTGTAATATTTGAAATATGTTGATTACAAAAGCCCAAGTATCAAGCCCAGTATCGTCGATATCGATACTGATACCTCTAAACTAAACTGATCTTTTAAATTATTAAAAGAATATAATCAGTAATTATACTCACTTAATATTAGATTTTAAAGCAATGTATTTTTAACATTTCATAGGGCTTTTTTTTTGTTTACACTGTCAGAAATAAAATATACTATAATTGTATTTTAGCCTTTTACAGGGGCAGTAACCTCAAAGGTTCAACTATACCCCTAAAAGGGAGCATATTAGTACCATACAAGTATGCATGCTTTAAGGGTAGATATTACAAAGGTGCACCTTTGAGGGTACCTCATGAAAATTTAACATGGTACTAAAATGTATTATTATTACCATGATAAATTTGTGGTTACTGCCGTTTTACTACAAATACTGTGGTAAACTGTGGTTACTGTAATAAAACCATGGTTAATTTTTGTAAAAGGCTACCAGGCTGTTGTATCCCTAAAGGTGAAACATTTCTTTTTCTGACAGATTTACTAACAGCAATTACAGAACATAACACAATCCATTTGAACTTTTAACATCAGTTTAAATAAATTTACTTGCACAAACTTAAAATAAATATTACATGTACACAAAAGTTTTGGGTCAGTAAGATTTTGTAATATATATATATATATTTTAGATAAGTCTCACGCTCACTAAGGCTGCATTTATTTGAACAAAAATACAGTAAAAACTGCAATAGTGTGAAATATAACAATTAAATTATTATTTTTTTTTCTGTTTTAAAATATTTTAAAATGTAATTTAAAATGCATCTGTGATCAAAGCTGAATTTTCAGCATCATTACTCCAGTCTTAAATGTCACATGATCCTTCAGAAATAATTCTAATATCATTTGCTGCTCAAGAAACATTTCTGATTATTATTGCTGCTTCATATTTGTGTGGAAACCGTGATGCATTTTTCAGAATTAATTTTATATATAGTAACAATGCTATGTAATGTAATGTAATAATGTGGCACTGGTGTCTTAAGATCTACTTATGCTTCTGATACTTTTGGGAAACGCAGCTCTATTTGAACAAGCACCGTGAGCCATGCGTCAGCAGCAAAAGTTGTCTGTGATTGATTGGTTCTGTCTTTCAGCATTTGCATGTGTTCCAATGAGCAGGAGAAATGGTTCTATCCAACACAATTATTCGCTAATATAGTCTATTTTTCCACTTAGAAGCATATTTTATGCACCAAATTTCTTGATAAATAAATAAAATTAATGGTTAAAAAATGCACTTTAGAATCAATATTTTTACTTTTTAAGTATCGATACTTAAGGATCGATCCGCCCATCCCTACTTGCTAAGCCTTGACCACTTGCATGAAACATACTAAGTGAGAGTCAGAACAGAGTGAGAAAGGGAAGCAGTGGGAGAGAAATAAATAAATAAATAGATAAATAGACATAAATAGTTAGGCACCTTGCAGTCCTCACAGCAGACCCCGTGGGCACACTGTGCATCCACCTTCAAAGTGCAATTGCTGGGGTGGCAGCAATCATTGGTGCATTCCTGCGGGAGACAGAAAACACACACACACACACACACACACACACACACACAAGGCACTTCCGATGAAGGCTACCAAAGCAAATCAACATATGGCCCTCAACTTACATGGTCAGTCACTTAGAGCAAGTTGTGAAACCACAATAAATAGAGTATATATATATATATATATATATATATATATATATACAGGTGCATCTCAATAAATTAGAATGTTGTGGAAAACTTAATTTATTTCAGTAATTCAACTCAAATTGTGAAACTCGTGTATTAAATAAATTCAGTGCACACAGACTGAAGTAGTTTAAGTCTTTGGTTCTTTTAATTGTGATGATTTTGGCTCACATTTAACAAAAACCCACCAATTCACTATCTCAACAAATTAGAATACTTCATAAGACCAATAAAAAAAACATTTTTAGTGAATTGTTGGCCTTCTGGAAAGTAAGTTCATTTACTGTATATGTACTCAATACTTGGTAGGGGCTCCTTTTGCTTTAATTACTGCCTCAATTCGGCGTGGCATGAAGGTAATCAGTTTGTGGCACTGCTGAGGTGGTATGGAAGCCCAGGTTTTTTTGACAGTGGGCTTCAGCTCATCTGCATTTTTTGGTCTCTTGTTTCTCATTTTCCTCTTGACAATACCCCATAGATTCTCTATGGGGTTCAGGTCTGGTGAGTTTGCTGGCCAGTCAAGCACACCAACACCATGGTCATTTAACCAACTTTTGGTGCTTTTGGCAGTAGTGTGGGCAGGTGCCAAATCCTGCTGGAAAATGAAATCAGCATCTTTAAAAAGCTGGTCAGCAGAAGGAAGCATGAAGTGCTCCAAAATTTCTTGGTAAACGGGTGCTTGGTAAACGGGTGACTTTGGTTTTCATAAAACACAATGGACCAACACCAGCAGATGACATTGCACCCCAAATCATCACAGACTGTGGAAACTTAACACTGGACTTCAAGCAACTTTAGCTATGAGCTTCTCCACCCTTCCTCCAGACTCTAGGACCTTGGTTTCCAAATGAAATACAAAACTTGCTCTCATCTGAAAAAAGGACTTTGGACCACTGGGCAACAGTCCAGTTCTTCTTCTCCTTAGCCCAGGTAAGACGGCTCTGACGTTGTCTGTGGTTCAGGAGTGGCTTAACAAGAGGAATACGACAACTGTAGCCAAATTCCTTGACACGTCTGTGTGTGGTGGCTCTTGATGCCTTGACCCCAGCCTCAGTCCATTCCTTGTGAAGTTCACCCAAATTCTTGAATCGATTTTGCTTGACAGTCCTCATAAGGCTGCAGTTCTCTCGGTTGGTTGTGCATCTTTTTCTTCCACACTTTTTCCTTCCACTCAACTTTCTGTTAACATGCTTGGATACAGCACTCTGTGAATAGCCAGCTTCTGTAGCAATGAATGTTTGTAGCTTACCCTCCTTGTGAAGGGTGTCAATGATTGTCTTCTGGACAACTGTCAGATCAGCAGTCTTCCCTATGATTGTGTAGCCTAGTGAACCAAACTGAGAGACCATTTTGAAGGCTCAGGAAACCTTTGCAGGTGTTTTGAGTTGATTAGCTGATTGGCATGTCACCATATTCTAATTTGTTGAGATAGTGAATTGGTGGTTTTTTGTTAAATGTGAGCCAAAATCATCACAATTAAAAGAACCGAAGACTTACACTACTTCAGTCTGTGTGCATTGAATTTATTTAATACACGAGTTTCACAATTTGAGTTGAATTACTGAAATAAATGAAGTTTTCCACGACATTTTAATTTATTGAGATGCACCTGTATATATATATATATATATATATATATATATATATATATATATATATATGTACATATACATATATATGCATAATGTATATACTGTATACACTACACACAGTGTCTGTTTGCACACTACGATTAAAGTGCGGAAAAGAATAAATCGAGAAGAGAAATTGCACAGGACATTGCATATAAAAATGTTTGACATGTATGACACTGATATATACAGCGTGGAGGCGTTTGACGGCCAATAATTATACCGTACAGCTAAAAATGAATAGGGGAAGGGGAGGAAGTGTGTGTGTGGTGTTTTAGGGTGTTTAATGAGGAGGAAACAGCCACAACACACATATACGCTCCATCTCTCTCTCACACACACACACACACACACTCTCTCTCTCTCTCTCGGTCTCACATAAACACACACTCTATTCTCCTTGATATGGTTTCAGAGCATCATGTGCGACTGACAGCTATGATTACTGCACTAGAAATAAATAAACGGTGTGATTCAGTGACTATAATGAAAAAAGACATGCGTACGTGACAGGCTTGCACTGTCAAATCTATTTTTGTGTATTCATAGAAGTAGAGAGGGCCGGCAGATGATGGTTTGGATTAAAAGGTTAGAACAAAAGTGTATGATAACAGCTCTCAGTTCAGTGCTGCAACCTAGCTTTTTCTGTCAGGTGATCATTGAGGTATTGTTTCATTGAATATGGTATTGGCAGCAGGTAAACTCCAGAACAGTAGTCCAGGTGTTTATGTATTGACTAGGAGTTACAGACGCTACCTCAGTCTACCTGCACCAGATGGCAAATCACCCAGCCATTATATGCGCACTGACAGCCTGTCAAACATGGCTTTGCGGCAAGGTGGGACGTTCCTCTTTCTCTCTCTCTCTACGCGCATACAGGCATGCAAGCAAACATAAAAACGCATTCGCTTTCATCTGTCACTCATTGTTACGGCACCATTTTTTTTTGTTGTAGTTCAACTGTTTATGTACTAAGATTTGTCTTTGAACCTTCCATGTGATAAAAACAAAACTTTTTGCTGGTTAGGCAAAGCTCTTCACAATAAAAATGAAAAATGATAAAAAAATAAATATTGCATAAATATATGAAATATTCCATGAATAAATAATAAATGCTTAACAATGAGGCATAATCAATGGTAATCCATATTAACTATCAAATTTTGATATATTACATGTATTTCATACCCACTACTGTTCTCAGAAAAATGACTAATTCATGATTGGTCTGATTCAATATTCTCTAAATCAATAAGTAATTCCATTCAATAATTCATTTAGGCACAAATCACCTCCGGTTCTCCACAGTCACACTCCTCCCCTTCCTCTACAAAGCCGTTTCCACACCTCTTGCCACCGACCAGATCCTTCATGTTGGGCATGTTGAACAGGCACATTCCTCCTCCCTTCTGGAAGTAGTTGTCCAAGTCTTTTTTGCTACAGCGGCTGAAAACTTTTGGAAAGGGGTGCCTGTAGATCATTTTAGAAAGGAATATATGTCATTTTTGTGCATGAAAATGACTGAAAACAAAAGGGGCACTAGTAGAAATAAGATGGAAAACTTCCAATTTGTTAAACAACTACTGTACAGTCAGCTATAGACACGGAGGCAGATGCAGCTGAACATCGGTTTATAATGTATCCAGTAACATGATTTTCATGAAAGTAAATTCTTTATATAAAATGAAAAGAGGAGTAGTGAAGTTTCCCAACTGTTTTTCACTGCTTTTTCTCCTCTCTATGCCAAGTGACCTCCTCTGATCTTCTGTCTTACCTTTCCTCTACTGCACCAGAACCAAGGGGTCACTTAACCTACTTCATCACAATCAAGCTTCAAACCAATTCACTATACTAAAACTACTATCCTGGCCATAAATGTGTGCTTATGTCAGCCACTTTTGATCTCATGCTAGCAGCTGTATTTTTTTATCCAGAAAAAGTTCTTTCTCGCCTTTTCTGTTTTATGTCTTACTTAGTTCTTACCCAGTTAGCTGAAACTGCTGCACCCTTAACAGTGGGGTTCCACAGGTCTCAGTGCTGGGCAACCTGCTGTTCTCCATTTATACCAGACCTCTCAGAACATTTCTCCAATTGCATGGCACCACTGGTGTGCTGACAACATTTCACACATCATGTTCTCTCTTCTGTCCGTTAATCAGTGTTCTCAGAATGGATCTGAGCATGTCTCTGTGATATGCATCTCTCTTCTAGAGAATTTGTATATACAGTGGTGTGAAAAATTGTTTGCCCCCTTCCTGATTTTTTTTTTTTGCATGTTTGTCACACTTTAATGTTTCAGACCATCAAACTAATTTAAATATTAATCAAATATAACACACACAACATGCAGTTTTTAAATGAAGGTTTTTTTTTTTTTTTTTTATGAAGGGAAAACAAACCCCAAGACCAAAATTACCCCAAGAGCGCAGCGACGACTCATCCAAGAGGTCACAAAAGACCCCAGAACAACATCCAAAGAACTGCAGGCCTCACTTGCCTCAGTTAAGGTCAGTGTTCATGACTCCACCATAAGAAAGAGACTGGGCAAAAATGGCCTGCATGGCAGAGTTCCAAGACGAAAAAAAGAACATAAAGGCTCGTCTCAGTTTTGCCAGAAAACATCTTGATGATCCCCAAGACTTTTGGGAAAATACTCTGTGGACTGACGAGACAAAAGTTGAACTTTTTGGAAGGTGTGTGTCCCATTACATCTGGCGTAAAAGTACACAGCATTTCAGAAAAAGAGCATCATACCAACAGTAAAATATGGTGGTGGTAGTGTGATGGTCTGGGGCTGTTTTGCTGCTTCAGGACCTGGAAGACTTGCTGTGATAAATGGAACCATGAATTCTGCTGTCTACCAAAAAATCCTGAAGGACAATGTCCGGCCATCTGTTCGTGACCTCAAGCTGAAGCAAACTTGGGTTCTGCAGCAGGACAATGATCCAAAACACACCAGCAAGTCCACCTCTGAATGGCTGAAGAAAAACAAAATGAAGACTTTGGAGTGGCCTAGTCAAAGTCCTGACCTGAATCCTATTGAGATGTTGTGGCATGACTTTAAAAAGGCGGTTCAAGCTCGAAAGCCCTCCAATGTGGCTGAATTACAACAATTCTGCAAAGATGAGTGGGCCAAAATTCCTCCACAGCGCTGTAACAGACTCATTGCAAGTTATCACAAATGCTTGATTGCAGTTGTTGCTGCTAAGGGTGGCCCAACCAGTTATTAGGTTTAGGGGGCAAGCACTTTTTCACACAGGGCCATGTGGATTTGGATTTTGTTTTCCCTTCATAATAAAAAACTTCATTTAAAAACTGCATATTGTGTTTACTTGTGCTATCTCTGATTAATATTTAAATTTGTTTGATGATCTGAAACATTAAAGTGTGACAAACATGCAAAAAAATAAAAAATCAGGAAGGGGGCAAACAATTTTTCACACCACTGTATATACTGTATAGATAATCTTCAAGATGGCGGCGCGTGCACACGCTGCGGCTTCTCTCTCTCCCGACAGAACGGTGTTTTCGTGTTTGTTATCTTGTAAATCGAAGTGTTTTTGTACGTCTTCGTCGCGTCTATCTGTCTTTAAACGCGCATACAGTCGTGAGTTTCTGCTCGACGTCGGCAGAACCACATTTTTAGAGTTAAACCTCGCGCACGCCGAAGAGCTGCGGGACCTCGGTCTGCTCCGGAGGCCTACAACATCACCGACCCCCACTGCTGCATCTCGCCCAGAGCGGAGGCGCCACAAGCGGCGCGAGAGGAAGCAGAAGAGGGGTAAGCGCGGAGGTATCCGGGCTAGGCTAGCGGCTAACCCACACAAGCCAGCTATCCCCACCATCGTACTGGCTAACGTACGCTCTTTAGACAATAAACTGGACTACATCCGACTACTACGCTCAACTCAGAGGACTGTAAGAGACTGCTGTGTTTTTGTTTTCACGGAAACATGGCTCAACAACAGCGTTCCGGACTGCGCCATTCAGCTCGACCAGCTAACATGCTATCGAGCGGACAGAGCTCTCGTCGAGGGAGGTAAGACCCGCGGCGGCGGGCTTTGTGTTTACATTAATGACGCGTGGTGCCGCGACGCTGTTGTGGTCTGCAAACACTGCTCGCCCCTGGTGGAGTTTATGATTATTAAGTGCCGGCCGTTCTATCTACCGAGGGAATATACAGCCATACTGCTCGTTACTGTATACATCCCTCCCAGCTCCAACAACAACATCAGGAGTGAGGCACTTAATGAACTGTACCAGCACATCAGTGAGCAGCAGACAGCCCACCCAGATGCTTTTCTCATCTCAGCTGGGGATTTCAACCACGCAGACTTAAAGAGTGTGTTCCCAAAAATACAACAACACGTAGACTTTCCAACACGAGGAAACAACACTCTGGACTTTGTTTACACCACCCAGAGAGGAGCTTACAAGGCCCTTCCCCTCCCCCATCTTGGCACCTCAGACCACATCACTGTCATGCTAATGCCTGCATACAGACCGGTCGTTAAAGTCACCAAACCAGTTCACAAACAGATACAAGTGTGGCCGGATGGGTCGTCAGAGGCACTTCAAGACTGTTTTGACACCACTGACTGGAATATGTTTAAGCAGGCTGCCACATACAATAACACCACAGACCTCCAAGAGTACTCAGAGTCTGTCACTGCCTACATCACCAAGTGCATTGAGGATGTAACGGTCACAAAGACCATCACTGTCCGGGCCAACCAGAAGCCGTGGATGACAGGGGAGGTCTACAGACTCCTGAAGGCTCGGAACGCTGCCTTCAGAGCTGGAGATGAGGTGGGCCTGAGGACAGCTAGGGCCAATCTATCCCGCGGCATCAGAGAGGCCAAGAGACAGTACTCCAGGAGGGTAGCCCATCGCTTCAGCGACAGCGGGGACACTCGGAGCCTGTGGCAGGGGATTCAGACCATTACGGACTATAAGCCCCCACCGCGCACCTGTGACAGCACCATCCCCCTGCTGAACGAGCTGAACGCCTTCTTCGCTCGCTTTGAGGCACAAAACAGCACCACTGCAGAGAAGACCCCACCTCCTCCCGGCGACCAGGTGATGACGCTGTCCCCGGACAGCGTGAGGAGATCCCTCAGCAGGATCAATGCACGCAAAGCTCCGGGTCCTGACAACATTCCTGGTCGTGTACTGAGAGACTGTGCAGCGGAACTCACTGATGTCTTCACAGACATTTTCAACATCTCGCTGAGTCAGGCTGTTGTCCCCACATGCTTCAAGGCTACCACCATTATTCCAGTCCCGAAGAAGCCATCTCCATCCTGCTTCAATGACTACCGTCCAGTCGCACTTACTCCGATCCTCATGAAGTGCTTTGAACGGCTAGTCATGCATCATATCAAGTCTGCCCTCCCCCCCTCCCTGGACCCCTTCCAGTTTGCATATCGGTCCAACCGCTCGACCGATGATGCCATCGCCACTGCCCTCCACTCAGCACTCACACATCTGGACAAAAAAGACTCGTACGTCAGAATGCTGTTCATAGACTTCAGTTCAGCATTCAACACAATCATCCCTCAACAGCTCATTCACAAACTGGTCCAGCTGGGGCTCAACACCTCGCTGTGCAACTGGCTGTTGGACTTCCTGACTGGGAGACCTCAGGCAGTACGGGTCGGCAGTAACACATCCAGCACCATCACACTTAACACAGGGGCCCCTCAAGGATGTGTGCTGAGCCCCCTCCTCTTCACTCTGCTGACCCATGACTGCACACCGTCACACAGCTCCAACCTCTTCATTAAGTTTGCGGACGACACAACTGTGGTGGGTCTCATTAGTAACAGAGATGAGACAAACTACAGGTGCGAGGTGAGCCGCCTGGCCGGGTGGTGCAGTGACAACAATCTCTCTCTGAATGTGGAGAAGACGAAGGAGATTGTTGTTGACTTCAGGAGAGTGCACACTCAGCATGCTCCTCTGACCATAAACGGTGCGACCGTGGAAAGAGTGAGCAGCACCAAGTTCCTGGGTGTGCACATCACAGAGGACCTCTCCTGGACTGACAACACCGCAGCACTGGCCAAGAAAGCACAACAGCGTCTCTACTTCCTCCGCAAACTGAGGAGAGCCAGAGCCCCGGCCCCCATCATGTGCACCTTCTACAGAGGCACCATCGAGAGCATTCTAACGAGCTGCATCACTGTGTGGTATGGCGCCTGCAATGCGTCCTGCCGCAAGACACTCCAACGCATAGTGAGAGCAGCTGAGAGGATTGTTGGTGTCTCTCTCCCCTCCCTCCAGGACATCTACAACACCCGTCTCACCCGCAAAGCCCTCTGCATTGCGGGTGATCCCACCCACCCGACACACAGCTTCTTCAGTCTGCTGCCATCAGGAAGGAGACTGCGGAGTCTCCAGGCCAGGACCAGTAGACTGAAGGACAGCTTCATTCATCAGGCTGTCAGGAAGCTGAACTCCCTCCCGACCTTGCCCCCCCTCCCCTCTTTTGCCTCTTTTGCCCCACGCACCACTGAACTCTGACCCCCCCCCCTTACACACTGTGACCCGCACCAGTCACTTAGTGCACCACTGGACTGCCCACTACCTCAGTCAGTATTGAACTGACCCCACTCAACTACCTCTTCTGTCACTTTAAACAGCCTGATAAGCTATTTTTGCACTACACTCTTTATATCTGCACAGTTTTCGTTTTGTTAAGCTCTTTTTGCACTACACTCATATCTGCACAGTTTTGTTTTGTTTAGTTTTGTTTATTTAACCGATTTGCATTTCATCTGCCATGTGCCTTATGCCACTAAATCAAACTCTTTTCTACAATGTCCTTATTTGTATATTTGTATAGTTTGTTTTTATATTTTAAACTGTATTTATTTGCATTCTACGTCTACTGTTAGTGTTTTGTTAACTGTATGCACCATGGGTCTGAGAGTCACGCAATTTCAATTCTCTGTATGTATGTGCTGTACATGTGGCAGAATTGACAATAAAGCAGACTTTGACTTTGACTTTTGATACAAGTGAATTTGCTCCTGAGACTATCATGCAATACCATCATAGATGGCGCCATATCAAAATTGATGTACAGGATATTCATGGTATCTTGTTTACTTGCTACCTTCTCAGGTATCACACAAACAACTGTTTTCTAGAAGCTAGATTGCAATTGGTGATTTCAGCCAGCTTAAAGCAGTTTTGTGTGTAATATACAATAGTGTGCATTTATTTGATAAAAATACAATAAATTATTTTGAAATATCTTTACAAGTTTTTTATTTTAATATTTGTTAACATTTATTTTACTCCTGTGATGGCAAAGCTGAATCAGCAGCCATTACTGCAGTCTTCAGTGTCACATGATCCTTCAGAAATCATTTTAAAATTGTGATTTGGTTCTGAAGAAACATTTCTTATTATTATCAATGTTGCAAACAGATGTACTGCTTAATATTTTTGTGGAAACTGTGATATACTTTATTTGTTTCAGTATTTTTTGAGATCAAAAGAACAGCATTTAATTGAAATAGAAATACTTTGAAACATTATAAATGTCTTTACTGTCACTTTTGATCAATTTTAATGTGTCCTTGCTGAATAAAAGTACTAATTTCATTCAAGAAAAAATAAACAAATCTTACTGACCTCAAACATTTGAACGGTAGTGCACATCAGACGGTCAGTGAATGGTCTGTAGGCGTACAATCTGAAGTGGAGACTAATAATGTTTGACTCATCCTTAGGGACTTATCATAAGCAACTAAGTATGTACTTGTACAGTAGCATCCTGTCTATGTATTAGTTTTGTAGTGACACAATTAGAAGTTAAAATCATTTGCAAGTGCTCCAGGGTTCTTTGCGTAATTAGCATGCTTTTGTAATTACCGTGATTTATGTTCTGCATTGTTGGTTATTTATAAAAGGAAGCTTCTGCTAAAGGCATCAATGCAATGCAAATGTAGAAGTCTTTACCCTGTAGCTGCCGCCATGACACATCCACCCTGCTCTGCAGTGGCCTCCACACAACAGCCCTCGTGGTCATGGCTCATGCCAAAGTTATGGCCGATCTCATGTGCCATGGTGGCAGCCGCTCCAATGGGCAATTCAGAATGGTCCTGGAAGAAAGGATAATTTAATCTACCAGCCATAACAAACATCACAATAAATGAAACAGAAGTTCAAGCACTGCTTTAAGAGTCTGTCTAAAATGATGAATTCAATATACAGGATTAGAGTATTTGCTGCTCACACTGCCATGCAATAAATTAATTGTATTTTATGCTTTCAATTGGACATAAAGGCTATTTGCAGCCCATAGGCTTCTGTTGTTGCTATCCCACAATGTCACAGTTCCAAAACTATAGTAGGTAAATGGCAGTAGAAGCCCAGAGGACATCTCTGATCTCCAAAGGCATCTTTGTTATGTTACAATGATGCCATAAATTGTAGAGGATGTTGTTTTTTTGACCTGCAGGTGGGAATTTAAGTACCTTGGCTGGGGCAAACAGAATGGCCTTTCTTTTATCTTCATACCGTGACACAAACATAAAGGTGCACACACTCACACATATTTCCAGAGAAAGGAGCAAAAACCGATATCTCTGCAAAGGGCATGCAGTGTTGATTTTTACAGACAGCACTAATAATATCTCCAACATAACAACAATGTTGAAATATGACGTGAAGTTTTATTACAAATTATTTCTCTTTATGGATTTTCTATCTCTTACACTTCTCCCTAGGAAGCACATTGTCCTTGTCATATACTGGTTCTAAAGCATTTGAGGAATTTGAAGGAGCCTATTTATGATAAGGAATGCTTTCTCAAACCATAGTACAGGACAAGACCACATATGTCCAACACTGAGACTATATTCACCCACTGTAAAAATGTTTGTAATTCTTACAGAAAAAAAAGCTACAGTAACCTGTAATTGGTTAACTGTAAATTACTTAAAAAAAAAAAATTATATATATATATATATATATATATATATATATATATATATATATATATATTAAGGGTGTCCCCGACTAAGGATTTTCACAGTGGAACTGGAATTTTCGAATCTTGCCGATAGTCGACTGATAGTCGAATCATATGTTTTGGGGCGGGGTCAAAATACATTACCAAGAGTCAAGTCAAAAATCAGACAGTCATAATTATTGACGTTAACACACAGGGAAAATGTGTAACGGACGCCTCGCAGATACAAAAATAAATGTTTTATGTTTTGATTAAAAGATAGTTAACATTAAACTTCAGCGAAACCCTAAGAATTCACAACATTTTTTACAACAGTGCTCTCATTCTAACGTTATGCAGCCTATATGACGGTTAGTTATTAATGTTCTGCATTTGAGCTGCGCACGCTGAAGATGACAGTAGAGTGAAGCATTTGATAGCAAGTTTTTAATCAATGGGATTTAACTCATCATTAATATCATATAGAATACGGTTCGTTATTTATACAACATAACGTCAATATTACGACTTAGGCTATCTGCACAAAATAACCCGAAACTAGGCATAGGCAAGCTAGGCGGTCGCCTAGGGCGCCACCAGCTGAAGGGGCGCCAATGAGCGCACGTACTGGCACTACATTTTAGCAGGGTTGTGATAAAGAGTGGCACGATCACCCTGAAATATGACTGCCGCCCCCACTGGATACCCAACATCATTGGGCTAGAGTACTTTACTCCCGACAAGGAGCTCCCAGCACCGGGCCCTGAGACAAGAACCAAGGTTTCTTCCACATGTCTAAGGCACGTAGGCATCGCCGTGTGACCTTGTATGCAGAGCGGGTTTCCCCTCGGGGAGAACCCCTTGGTCTTGAGCCACCACTGTAGTGGTCTCATGTCCAGCAGGCCAATAGGTATCACATTGGACGCAGCTGCCATCAGACCCAGCAGTTTCTGAAACTGTTTGACAGTGAGTGACCGGCCCTCTCTCACTCTCTTGACTGACGTGAGGATCGACTCGATCCGAGCAGGGGACATACGTGCCTGCATCGTGGTTGAATCCTACACCACGCCCAGATAAGTGGTTCTATGTACTGGAGAAAGCACACTTTTCTGGCATTAAGTCTTAACCCCAGCTCTTTCGTGTGAGTGAGAACAACATCTCGATGCCGAACCGCCATCCGCTTTGATTGAGCTAATATCAAACAAATGTCGATGTGGCTGAGTATGCGAATGCCCTCGAGTCACAGAGGAGCCAGCACAGCATCCACACATTTTGTGAAAGTGCGACGCACAAAGTAGGACGCAACCCCCCATCCTTATCGGGAACAATGAAGTACGGTTGTAGAACCCGGACTCTCTGTAGAGAGGAGGGACCACCTCGATGGCCTCCTTCCTCAAGAGAGTTTTCACTTCTTGTTCCATTACCAGAGCCTGCTCGGGACCCACCAGTGTGGGAATGACCCCATTGATAGGCGGCGGCGGAGCGCCAAACTGAATGCGATAGCCTCGTTCTACAGTGTGCAGGACCCATCAAGACACATCTGGCAGTAGTTTCCACGCTGCCAAATAGTCTACTAAGGGAACCAGTCTCTCGAGACTGGCCTCTGGTATGCTTAGAGCTGCTAGCTCGGTGCCCTGAAGCGGAAGACCAGCAGGGGATGGCCGCTCTAGCTGCTCTATAGACCCCTGAAGGGGCGGCGAGCCTCTCAGTTTCGCTACGTTTCCGGGCGGAAGAGACTGAGAGAAGCACTCACTGGAGCCTGCTGCGCCCTGGAACACTGGCTGGGTTGGCAGACCAATCTCCTGAGGGCACTGAGGAGAGACGGGCACCGTGTAATGTGGTGTACCCCGTTCTTCCCCAGAGGGACCTGCCCTCATAAATCCTGGGCCATGGGCATCAGGACTACCTCAGTTGAAGTCTCCTATTGAAACGACGGTCCTCAGACCCACGTCATCTCCTAGGAAGACTAGACTGAATGAACCAGAGCCTGCTCAGGCAGGACCCAATGAGACACGCTTGGCAGGGGCTCCCACACCGCCAGGTGACCTACTAAGGGAACCAGTCTCTCGAGACTCGCCTCTGGTGTACTTAGAGCGGCTAGCTCGGTGCCCTGAAGCAGAGGACTGGCAGGAGACGGCCGATCTAGCTGCTCTAGAGAACCCCAAAGGGGTGGTGAGCCTCTCAGCTCCGCTACGTTTCCGGGCAGAAGAGACTGAGAGAAGCGCTCACTGGAGACCGCCGCGCCCTGGAACACTGGCAGGATTGGCAGACCGATCTCCTGAGGGCACTGAGGAGAGACGGGCACAGTGTAATACAGTGTACACTGCTCTTCCCCAGAGGGGCCGGCCCTCAGAAGTCCTGGGCCATAGGCATCAGGACGTTCTAGCCGAAGACTATCCAGCGAGAATGACGGTCGGCAGATCCACTTTCTGCTAGAAGCCTTCGGCCCGAGAATGCCACTCTGACTCCAAAATTCTGGGGAGTACAAGAAGTGACGTTCCCTGAATGAGGAGCTGGAACACGCTTGGGGCTGCTCCCGCCCAGCAGCCCCTGCTTCTTGGAGAAAGAGAGGTAAACATCGTGATCTCACTCGAGAAATTATCCCAAGAGGCTCCTATATACCATATATATAATTGATTATGATTATATATATATATTTATATAAAACTTCTCATAGTGAGATGAAATATATCATTTAATTCCCCAAAATTAAATGCAGCCAAACAACCAGACAAGTAAACACGGTCTGGTGTGAAAAGATTCATATAATGAACTGAGAATGACCATAATGCATGCGTTGCCTCGGCAACACGCGAGCCACTCGGATATAAAAACAATATCAATCTCCTCTGAGAAAGATAGCTGCCACAGCATGCTCTCACTCAAAGGGGGAAGAACCGCAGCGCGGGCTTCCGAACCCCAAGAGAGTGCTAGATCTGGGGAATGCAGGAGGAGATAGGGCGAGGTCGTCTTCAACCCGTCCGCCAGATCCATGTGCGATCCCCGCGATCTCAATCGCCACCGTGCCTCAGCAGCAGCGGGACCGGAACCGAGAGATCACAGGCACAGACACACTCCTCGGAGTGTGCCCGGTGGGAGCGGAACATATTGCAGCGGGGAAAAGCACAATCAGCCCCTCTCCCTTTTTCTCTCGAGAGCTGACTGAGTGAGCTCCGCTCCCCAGAGATGCTGCTCATAATGATATTAGTTCACAATATGCTTGTGTAACTGCTTTATGAATGCTCATCGACGTCCTCCACGTGCACCTCCTCGGAGGAAGACAGGCGGAGCGTCGAGCCCTCTCTCCAAGGGGAAGAAACCGTGGGGCGGGCTTCTGATCCCAGAGAGCGGGCGCTGGATCTGATGGGAAAGAAAGAAGATAGGGGCTCACCCGTCTTCATTCCCTCCACCTGATCCATCTGCGATTCCCATGAGCGTAGCCGCCACTCTGCCTCCATCACCTGCCTGTGACGTCTCGCTCATCGATTAAATATATATATTTATACAACAGTTCTTTCTGGTTCTCGAATCTGATTGGCTGATAGGTATGCGATATTGGAGTCCAGCAGAGCTCCTCGTCCTCTTCACCGTTTGTATCACTCCAATTGCCAAAGTTGTCATATTTCTCACAGCGAGTGTCATGGCGGACGGCCAAATCCACTATAATTTAAAAAATAATACTGTTTTGTGTCACGGAATGCAGTTTTAAGAGTTTTTTAGGCGAGAATGTGCTTGCTTGGACTTCAAATATGCGGTTTGTTAATAAAGATAAGGTCTATTTCAAAATTTGCTTCGACATTTTCGGAGACGGGAGATCCATCGGTTCAGCGGCCGTTCAGAACTCATTACACCCACAGAGAGTGCCTGACCATGGCCAGATCTTCTGGAATTTACCACTGGCTCTGATGTCTCTATAGTGGTTAAACACAATATATAATTCATTTTGGGTAAATCTAACGGCCAGTCTTTGGTCTCATTAAACTATTATTTGTTCCAGAGCAAATAGTTTTGGCAAAATATTATCATGTTTATTTAAATTCAATGCTGTATATCGCGCTGTCTTTGTACGGTTGGCTGAATTGCCTAGCAACTTTTCTGATGGCTGTTGTTGTTGTTTATTATAGTAAATATGATTATTCAATGAATAATATTTTATATAAGTAATAATAGTATTTAATAATAGTGTTTAGTACCGAGGCATGGTGCGTGTGCGTGATGGTGATTTTAATTACATTGTTTCGCCATTAGATGGTGACAAGAGACTGTTTTTATGAGTGAGCGCTGCAGTAAAGACTTTTACTTTGAAAAATGTAAAAATAAACACTTTTGTGAACAGAGGTTATTTTTACTTTCAACAACGATGCAGCTAACAAATGAGCAGTGCTGTCATCACAAATCACGCTTAACGGATGAAAGGATATTGACGATACGACAAAGACAACACTTTCCTCAGTGGACATTCAGACTTATATTTTATTGTCTGTAGGAGATGCTGTATCAGATACAGGTAATCACAGTTGCTCAGTCCATCTCTCTCTCATAATACTTCACTCTACATAATACAAGCTTTTACTGCAGTAATACAATAAGTTTTCAATGAAGCAACTCAACGTTCCTTAGTTACTAATTCTAAAGTGACGTTTTGGAATTAGTAATGGAGGCTTGGGCTCAGCTGTTAAACCGTCAACTTTAGATTTAAATCTGTGGCGGAAGGAAGTAGTTCTGCACAAAAGAGGGCTTTCAAAGACACTTCATTGTTGTTTCTAATTTATTTACACACTCGTGCCGTCGAACTGTTGTATAAACGCAATGTCACACTCGTAGACGTGCGATATGGCTGTATATCGCAAGGCTGTGATTACGTACAGCACTCGGCCTGCGGCCTTGTGCCTACGGCCGAATCACAGCCGTGCGATATACAGCTATATCGCACTTCTACTCGTGTGATATTGCTCATATATATATATATATATATATATATATATATATATATATATATATATATATATATATATATAGAGAGAGAGAGAGAGAGAGAGAGAGAGAGAGATATATATATAAATGTTTTAACATTACATTATGTGCCAGATTTACTAACAGCTTGCGCCAGCGCAAACCGCATCTTTTGGCATTAAAATAGTATTGTCAGGATTTACTAAAGATGCGCAGTGAAGAATTAGAGCTGAAAAGACATGGACACAGTTAGTTTTGCACCTGACCTTACCGAATATGCATTTGTAGGAGTTTCCCTTTCAGACGCAAAATTTATGGGAGCAGAGTATTAAATTGAATTACGCAACATGATTTACTAACGTTTGCGCTCATCAAATTACTGGTATTTGTGCTATTATTTAATGCCCAAATAAAGTATGCCTTAAAGCAGGCGATAATTTGCGCTGCTCTTGGTAGATTGCGCTGGTCATTATGGAAATTATCTGGCTGTGTTTGTATTCTTTAATGTGCGCATTGTCAGTAAATTACACACAGAATTTTCCCCTCACAATCAGCGCTTTTATGGAATTGCGCTCTAACGCTAATTTGCCCTATTTAGTAAATCTGGCCCTTAATCTGCATCTGGTAGGTCAGCCCTTAATGCTCCTACCAATGTAACCATTGTTGACATGCATCAAAAAATAATGTTTTCCATGTACCACACTGATCTCAGTAGGATTAAGCAGGCTATATTGATGTAATGTAGAATGACCCCATCCATGTGTAATATTCAGAAGAAATGCTTCACCACTCATTAGTATGCTGCAAAGTAATCCTCTCTCGCCACACAAAGTAATAGAACCAATAAGAGGCTAATCGGGTGTGCGGGAGCTATTGATCACTTTATCAAATCTCCGCATGAGCTGCACACAAACGCACACTCTATATACACAGTGTTTACAGTCTGTTCCAGATGCAAGCCTGCATGCTTTCTTACCACGTTGATACCGCCCGAGTTCTCATGACTGCACATGCCCTCCAGCGGAGCCATGCCAATGGTAGTGCCCTTGAAAATCACACCACTGCATGGAAAACAATATATACTTTCAGCTATGATATCAATAAAAATGTATGAGCCATTCTTTATCTCTTTAAAGGGATAGTTCAGCCAAAAATGACATCTCTGCTATCATTTAATCATCATTTAGTCACCCTCATGTGTTTGTTTTTTTTTTCCATATAGGTTTGGAACAGCTAGAAGGTGAGTAAACGATGTAAGAATTTCAGTTTTTAGGTAAAATATCCCTTTAAATAATGTAAAAAGTACAAAAATATCAGAAAAAAGTTATGATGATCCAACATCATTAAGAATATGTTACAGGACAGTCTTGTTCTATACAGTATATGCAGATGGTTGGTGTGTATTGTGACTAACGTGAGTAGTTGGGCATTGTCATGTTTCTTGCGGGATTTGAGTTTCTGTCTCCACTGAAGGAAGGACCAAAGAGTGGAATTTGGCTCCTCATTGATGATGCACTGATCATGTTCAGTCCAAACCTCTAGACCAATCAGAGGTACACGGATGTTCAAGTATCTGTAGAACTGATCAGACCAAAACAAACAATTAGGAACATGGCAAAGGGATTTATCCTGTTAAATATAATTATAATACAGACATCTAGGAATTCATAGAGCAAATGTGCAGTCTAAACAGTCAACAAAACCTTTGAACCAAAGAAATTCACCCAGGCTTGACATACCTTATCTACATAATTAGCAATTTCCATTATCCTCATTTTAGTTTTTTCAAGGTCCTTGTTTTGCTTTCTGTACTGTAGAGACATGAAGAAAAGCCAAGAGGCAAATGGATCAAGCTGAACATACAAATGCATAGACCCTGCTTGAGAAATTGCAAAAACCCCATTACAGAGAAATTTGATTAACTAAATCCAGCCATAATGAAATTTTACATAACCTTCTGCCTCTTTTGGCTTTTGGTGTATATTATACAGATTCAATGTAAATGTATGAAAGAACTCAATCAGAAAACTCAACAGAATGTAACATTGAAAGATTGTCTGCATGCCCCTCACGAAATGCATCCCTCATATCCGAGGACTAAAAATTAAACTGTTAAATTCACTGATAACTTCTTGATAACTCCTCATACATGTAAGATATCGGCAATGGGAGTGATAGAAAAGGCACTTCCGGAGCTCTATACTTAAGCAGCAATTGCTCAGTGGCCACATTTGAATGAGAAAGTAACACTAGGTTTAAAGTACCGGTTCTAAAATACAGTTTATATAACTCGGGCTGTATTTGAAGCTTTAAAGCCTTAATTCCTGTGGTGAACTTTACTGTGTGGAAGTGTCTAATTAGTGGAAGTGAGCGTGACACAGGCATCATCAGCTTACCAGTGTGTTGTCAGCTACTATATACAGTTCCATGTACTTTGTAGTACCCCAGGCATTTCTTCTAACCTAGGGGTGGGGATAAATACAGAAACAAACAAACGGCAAAGCAAAACGAAACGTTAATTGCTGGAGGGAAGGATCTATGGTTTTGTTTCTCTAGTCTCTCGGCGCTTGCTTTTACATAAGTACAATAAATGTCTGCAACAACTTAAAAGGTAATGAAGTGACAATTGTATTAAATCACACATACTGCATTTACTATAAAATGAGTTCAATATAAATGCTAACTGTTATTTGTGCACAGAAAAAAAAAAAAAATTACAAGTCAAAATTACAAATTGACTCCAAAAGTTTAGTTTTCACTGCTTGCCATCACTGCTGTTCCAATTCAGTCGGTCACGTTCGACGTACGTCGGACTGACCGACGAATAGGAATCTCGCTAGAGAGGCCAATCTGCTTCGAGTGTAACTAAAACGACCCAATGCACATTGGCATGCAATCATATGCAGCAGCTGCTCACCTCGCAGCGCGGGTATATAATGAGCAGCAGGTGCGTTGCATCTTCAGCTTTTCGCTTCGGAGCCGAACAGTTGTTCTCTGCTGGAAGTGCTAAAAAGAGTCTCTGCAGGACGATCTCTTTTGCGTGGAAGTGCGGGCGTACAGCACAGCAGTGGGGTCGAATTCTCTCCTTTCTTCTCTTTTCTTTTTTGCCTTTTTTTTGAGCAAAAAAGAGCTGCAAAAGCCGTTCTCACGGCTGGTAAGCGGTGCGCTTTGAGAGCACATAAAAGCTGTTTTTACAGCTGGTGAGGGCGACATCCCGAGAGAGAGAGCACACGACAGGCTGCACAATCCCTGTTTGTGTTGCCGCGGCCGTTTCCCTGCGTGCTTCAGCACTGATTTTAAAAAGAGCAAAGTCCCTAAAAGAGCTTACACAGGTAGAGCTTGCGTCTTTTTAAAGATGACATTCTACTTGTGTATTTCTGGATGCGGTCGTTACCTGGCACCGAGGGATGGTCACGAGCGCTGCATCGCGTGTCTGGGCTTAGCGCACGCTGAGGCAGCGTTTGTGGATGAGTCATGTACCCATTGTGGGAAGATGACCGTCTCGGAGTTGCAGTCGAGACTCCAGTTCCTGCAAAGGGGCGGAGTCCCAGTGCCGCTGCCTCGTTCCAATCCTCCTCAGAGGATTGCTGCGGGTGGTGGCGCTGGTGATCTGAGGATTACAGTTAGTGCGCTTCCTACGGGGAACCAACCCCCTAGGAACCCTCACTCCTCCTGCACTCCGCAGCCAGTAGAGCTGCCGGGGGAGTGCGGTGAGCTGTCTCAAATGTGTGCACCATCCGTTTCCTTCGGCGCTCCTCCCGATGACCAGATGTCAATAGCTGCATCGGAGGGTGAGTCAGACTTTTCTGGAGATGACGTGTCGGTGCAGTTGCCACCTTTGGGTACGGTAGCTGTGCCCGATACAGATCTGGAAATGATGGCTATGCTTTCCCGGGCCGCCAACAGGGTCGGGCTCGTGTGGAATCCCCCACCGTGTCTCGACCCCTCGAGGCTGGACGAATGGTTTCTTGGGGTGGCGCGAGCTGGTTCTCAGCCACCCACCCTGGTTCCTTTCTTCCCGGAGGTGCATGAAGAGCTCACTGGTACGTGGAAGGCACCTTTTACTCCCCAAAACCGTGCCAGATGGTCCTCCTCCCTCACCACCCTTGATGGCGGTGTGGCTAAGGGTTACACGCGCATCCCCCCTGTGGAGCGGGCCGTTGCTATGCAACTGTGCCCTAACTCCACCTGGCGGGGGGAGCTGTCTCTCCCTTCCCGGGCCTGTAAGCACTCGCCGGATCTTACCGGCAAGGCTTACCAGGCCTATGGGGAAGCCGCTTCCGCCTTACACGCTATGGCGTTGTTGCAGGTCCATCAGGCCAAGGCACTGAGGTGCCTGCACGAGGGTGGTCATGATCCGCAAGTTCTTCAGGAACTTCGTGCCGTGACAGACCTTGCGCTTCGGGCGACGAAGGTTACGGCGCGGTCTGTGGGTTGTGCGATGTCCACTTTGGTGGTCCAGGAACACCATCTCTGGCTGTGTCTGGCAGACATGAGGGATACCGACAAGGTCCTTAATTCCCCCGTGTCCCAGACCGGCCTCTTCGGCGATGCGGTCGAGAACTTCGCCCAGCAGTTCTCGGCTGTACAGAAGCAGTCTGAGGCGATCCGTCACATCCTGCCACGGCGGTCCGCTGTTGCATCCACCCCGCCGCCGGCATCACCTCAGCCTGCTCGTCGCCGAGGGTGACCCCCTACGGCTGCCCTCGCTCCCGCGCCGCAGCAGCAGCCTCCACCCAAGCGGCGCTGTGGAGCCAGTCGTAAGCGGGGTCCCCAGCCTGTCCAGGCCCCCGCTAAGAGGGGCGGCAAAGCCAAGAGCTAGAGGCCCTAGGACAGGCGACCCGGAGATGGTTGGGACTGCTCTTCAGGAGATGGTGACGGCACCGCTCCTTCCCCCGGAGGAGGGCCGGGTGGTAAATCCTTTGTTCCCTTTTCTTTCTGTTCCGCCGCTGGCCCAACAGCCAACGGTACCCAAATTCTCAATAAAAGAGCAGTTTCTTTTATCTCCGGGACCGAAGAGGGCTCGGAGAGTAGTGGGAGGAGCAAAACCTCTCCACTCTCATCCACCTCTTCTATCGCCAGAGGACAGCAGCGTGCAGTTCGAGAAGGTCACCCAAGCCTCTCCTGCAACCCCTGTCCGACCGTGGAACCAGGTATGTGTTGCACACCACACTCAGACCCCGCTACGGGCCGCCTCCCAAAGAGAGCCCCCCGTGCCGCGTCCCTGCGTTCCACCTCGCTGCCCCACTGCAGGTACGCCTACGGTCCCCTTGGTCCCGCTTGTGCCGTCTCTGCGAGCCTGGTTAGAGCTCCCCAGTCCATCTCGCTGGCTCATTCGGACCATCAGGCTCGGCTATGCGATTCAGTTCACCCGGCGTCCCCCCAAGTTCAGAGGTGTCCACTTCACTTCAGTGAAAGCTGTCGATGCCCATGCCTTGCGTGCGGAGATCGTAGTCCTACCGGTGAAGGACGCGATAGAGCCGGTCCCTCCAGCCGATATGAGGTCAGGGTTTTACAGCCCTTGCTTCATTGTACCCAAGAAAAGCGGTGGGTTACGACCGATCTTGGACCTGTGAGTTTTGAATCGGAGCCTTCACAAGCTACCATTCAAAATGCTCACGCAGAAACGCATTTTCGACTGCATCCGTCCCCAAGATTGGCTTGCAGCGATCGACCTGAAGGACGCGTACTTTCATGTGTCGATTCTTCCTTGACACAGGCCATTTCTGTGCTTTGTGTTCGAGGGTCGAGCATATCAGTTCAAGGTCCTGCCCTTCGGGCTGGCCCTGTCTCCCCACGTCTTCACGAAAGTCGTGGAGGGAACCCTTGTTCCCATGAGAGAACAGGGCGTTCACATCCTCAACTATCTTGGCGACTGGCTCATTCTTGCTCAGTCTCGGGAGCAGTTGTGCGAACACAGGGATTTGGTGCTCTGTCACCTCAGCCAGCTGGGCCTTCAGGTCAACTGGGAAAAGAGCAAACTCGCCCCAGTGCAGAGGATCTCTTTTCTTGGTATGGAGTTAGATTCAGTCGAACAGTCAGCATGCCTCACAGAGGAACGTGCTCAGTCGGTGCTGAACTGCCTGAATACATTCAGGGGCAGGACAGCGGTTCCACTGAAACTTTTTCAGAGGCTCCTGGGGCATATGGCAGCCGTAGCAGCAGTAACCCCGCTCGGTTTGCTTCATATGAGACCACTTCAGCACTGGCTTCACGGCTGAGTCCTGAGATGGGCGTGGCAACGCGGCACGTACCAAGTGGCAATCACTCCGGAATGCCGCCAAGCCTTCAGCCCGTGGTCAGACCCCTTGTTTCTTTGGGCAGGAGTGCCCCTAGAGCAGGTTTCCCGGCATGCTGTGGTCTTCTTTAAGGAATGCCTCTGCCACCGGCTGGGGTGCCATGTACAGCAGGCATGCAGTGTCAGGGGTGTGGACGGGCCCCCGACTGCACTGGCACATCAACTGCCTCGAGTTGCTAGCGGTACGCCTTGCCCTGAGCCACCTGAAAGGGCCGTTACGGGGCAAGCATGTGCTGGCCCGTACGGACAACACTGTGACCGTTGCGTACATCAACCATCAAGGGGGTTTGCGCTCCCATCGCATGTCGCAACTCGCCCGCCATCTCCTCCTTTGGAGTCAGAAGCATCTGAGGTCGCTTCGCGCCATTCATGTCCCTGGTGTGCTCAACCGTTTGGCCGACGAGCTCTCACGAGCTGCGCTGCCGGGAGAGTGGCGACTCCACCCCCAGGTGATCCAGCTGATTTGGGGAGAGTTCGGCGAAGCTCAGGTAGACCTGTTTGCCTCGCCAGAAACCTCTCACTGCCAGTTGTTCTACTCCCTGTCCGGGGGGCACTCGGTACAGATGCACTGGCGCACAGCTGGCCCCGAGACCTTCGCAAATATGCGTTTCCCCCAGTGAGCCTACTTGCACAGACCTTGTGCAAAGTCAGGGACGACGAGGAGCAGGTCCTGCTAGTTGCGCCCAATTGGCCCAACCGGACCTGGTTCCCGGAACTCACGCTCCTCCCCTCCCTGGCAAATTCCTCTGAGGAACGATCTTCTTTCTCAGAGACGGGGCACCCTTTGGCACCCGCGTCCGGACCTCTGGAAATTCCATGTCTGGTCCCTGGATGGGACGCGGAGGTTCTAAGTGACTTACCCCCTGAGGTACTTAATACCATCGCTTCAGCACGTGCACTGTCTTACGAGACATGCTTACGCCTTGAAGTGGAACCTGTTCGTCAAGTGGTGTTCTTCTCGCCGAGAAGACCCCCGAAGATGTTCGATCAGTGTCGTGCTTTCCTTCTTGCAGCAAGGGTTGGAGCGTAGGCTGTCTCCCTCCACCCTCAAAGTTCATGCTGCCGCTATTTCTGCATGCCATGACCTCATCGATGGTAAGTCTGTTGGTAAGCACAACCTGGTCGTCAGGTTCCTTAGGGGGGGCGAGACGGTTAAATCCTCCTCGACCCCTCTCCATACCCTCTTGGGACCTTGCTCTGGTGCTTCGAGCACTCCAGATTGCTCCCTTTGAGCCTTTGCAGTCAGCAGACTTAAAGATTCTGTCTATGAAGACTTTGTTGCTGGTTGCATTGGCCTCCATCAAGAGGGTAGGGGACCTGCAGGCATTTTCGGGTGACGAATTGTGCCTAGAGTTCAGGCCGAGTGACGACCACGTGGTACTGAGACCCCGGCCTGGCTATGTGCCCAAGGTTCCTACCACTCCCTTCAGGGACCAGGTAGTGAGCCTGCGAGAGCTGCCTCCGGAGGAGGCAGACCCAGCCCTGGCTTTGCTCTGTTCAGTTCGCACCTTGTGACTGTACATAGACAGAACTCAAGGCCTCAGGACCTAACACGTTCGCTAGATTCTATAGCCTTCGTGTCAAGCCGGTCTCCTCCCATGTTCTCACCTCAGGTCAGAGGCACGGAGAGGTCCCGGCTTAGTGTCGGCTTGCTGCGTTACATACGCTTATTGCTCCAGAGAGTCCCTACAAGGCAGACCCTGTTGAGTCCTCCGATCACCCTTCGGCAGCCAGACGTGGCGGAGGGCCTGGCGCCAGGCCTTACTCCATTGTATCCTTGAGAACCGGATTTAGGCTAGGTTCCATATGTGTGACCCTGCGGGGATCCCATATGTGTTATTCCACGGGTTGATCCTAAACGAACCCGTGTCTTTCCCCCTGAGAGAACCCACCTCTCATCAGGTTGGAGTCACCTCAGTACTTCCATATGTAGTACAGCCCTACGGGGTTAGTCCATATGTACTTCTCCACATAACTCCTTCGGGGAAGGATGTGGCTTCCGTAGCGTTCCTTTCCAGTGAAAGGGTACGCTTTCCCAGTGTTATCCAAAAGTTTTGGGGAACAGCAGTGATCGACACTCTCTGTGTTTGCCCTGTCCCACCGTCCTTAGGCAAGAGGGTATAGGAGGCTTGCTACAGAATGCTGGAAGGGGACAGCTTCTGTGGCGCTTTGGTAGGGATTCCTATTCGTCAGTCAGTCCGACGTACGTCGAGCGTGACCGACTGAATGGGAACGTCTCGGTTACATAAGTAACCCTCGTTTCCTGAAGGAGGGAACGGAGACGTACGTCCCATTGCCACAGTCGCTGGACCCTGCTGATGCTGCCGCCTTACCTGTTCGGCTCCAAAGCAAAAACCTGAAGATGCAACGCACCTGCTGCTCATTATATACCCACGCTGCAAGGTGAGCAGCTGCTGCATATGATTGCATGCCAATGTGCATTGGCTCGTTTTAGTTACACTCGAAGCAGATTGGCCGCTCTAGCGAGATTCCTATTCGTCGGTCAGTCCGATGTACGTCTCCGTTCCCTCCTTCAGGGAACGAGGGTTACCTATGTAACCGAGACGTTCGTCATGTTCAGTTTTATTTACATTTTAATTGATGGGTCTAATTCACTCGAAAGACTGCTTTGGCACAATAATCACAAAAGTATTTAGTCATCACAAGGTGACAGCAAGCACTTTACAGTAACCAAGCAGTAAATAAAATGTGAGTGAAACAGTAAAATAAGCGGAAGAACAGAATGTGCATGTAAGTCATCTTCCTTGGCAACTAGAGGAAAATAAAAGTGCAAGTTGATAAATGTTCATAAGTAATAAAAATCAGAGCTCTGCATTACAAAATGAGTCTCGTCAGGAACTCGTTTGTATGCCTATTAGCTATAGGGATGGAAATCTTTGGAAATTGAATCATTCTGTTGGAAAAAAATATTCTATGTACAAAATGCCATGGACTTGTTTTTATTGTGGAGGACACACCACCAACTACAAAGAGCCAAGGAGAATCCAAATACTCCATTGTGATTTTTCACAAATTGAGTCATTCGAGAAGTCAAATTCCCAAAATAGTGTCGATATGATTCTGGACACATGAGATCTGTGGTATTTAAAGACTAAAAGCTACACAGGAACATACTGTACTACAGGATATATGAACTTTAAGATTCAGGAAATTTGTAATCCAATTGTACCAGGAATACATCATCACTGAGGAGCGGGCACATTAGTCCACACTGATTATTAATTTATGGACCCTCTAATTCTCATTTGTAAACAGCAAGCCAGTTAGAAGTCTCTACTGCTCGGCTTTAATGAGAAAGCAAGTGCAAGCAGAACAATGGCAGTAGGAGGGCTCCCAACTCCGGCTAATGATCCTCAAGAGTTTTATAATAAGCCCACATTATGCACTTCATCAGTCTGAACACTTAACCTGGGCTTAAGATGGCTTTATTTCTGCACTGTAATGAGCCAAAACACATTTTTCTTTCTGCAGAACATTATGGGAACAAATGAAATTACTGACGCACAATGCAACACAACAGCTTTGCGTCAGACCGCAATGTTCTCTTTCGTGAGTGGCCTATCTAGTTATTATAGACTGAAGGGAACAGAACATCTTTGCTATTGTGAGAGAGAAATCTCCTCTGACATCACACACAATCCACTCATGAGATCAGAAATAGAGACTTTACAAACTGAATAATGATGGTAATGACTCACTGTTATTTCCCTAATGATTATTATGCTTACAATCTAGTAAGAGCCGATTTACAAAATGAGACTTTTTTTTTACCTGTGGAAAGGACTGATTAAATACACTTTTTGCATGACATCTACTTCAGTGAAATATACTGTAAACATCAACATTTATTACCAAGTCTCTTAATTTTATCAGATATTAAATGATGACATTGAAGACACCATAAATCAAAATGATTTAATTTCTGACTGACCCTTTGATGCAAAGGTTTAAGATGACCACTGAACAGGCTGATGTGTCCAGTCTGATGGCTGTGTCCACAGGTGCCAGTTTTGATTGGCAGGTCTTCAGTGTGATAGAAGGTGTGGTGGAGAACCTCCTGGCCTCTGACTGGCTCCAGGTAGTATGTATTATTTGAGTTTAAGAAAATCAAACCTCTGCACAGAAGGAAATTGGAGTAATGTCAGCTCAAATGCTCTCTTGTTAAAGTTCTGTCAACTGTCAACTCACCCTCATCTGGTTCCAGACGTGTTTGATTTTGTTTCTTAATAAATAAAGATATTTTGGACCCCAAATAATACTGGACTCCATTGACTTTCATTGTATGGACAAAAAACCCATAAAGTCATACGGTTTGGAACAACATGAGGGTGAGTAAATGATGGCAGAATCTTTTAGTAAGGTTTTGCCCTTACTAGTGCTATTTAAGAATGGCAGTAAAAAAGATATGCATATCTATGAGTTCATTTTCAATTGATCTTTCTTTTACAAACATATGTGAAACGTGCTGGCAAAATGAGTCGGAATATGCAATTTTTCAAAAATGAGTTATCGGACAAAAAATGACTGAGCTATAGCAGTTTGAAGGCAATAGAGGCAGCAGATCTGATTTCGAGAAAAATCGAGTTAAAGATTCCAAAGCAAAACCAAACAACGTTGCATATTTTCCTCCAATTTTTTTCTTAATAATGATTATTATATTATTAATCACAATATAGCTGTTTTTTATTTTATCTTTGTTATTAAAAATAAGAACAAAGATGCAAATAAACAGTAGTTTAATCAAGAGCAGCGAGCGATTCCGTCTTTTCTTTTAATGTATGCTTAACATTGAGACAGATCTAGTTTAACACCTACTGTAATGCATGGATCAAATATAATGTTACACATCAGATTTTCCCCCAACCAATAACTAAACGTTCATGTAAGACACAACAGATTATGATTGTCTGAATCTCGCCAATACATATTTCGCAAAAATGTAGCCTACTTAATGTAGATCGCGCGCTCGCGGAAAGGCGCGTCTTATGCACTCGCTTTGCAAATGTCAGTCAGCGCGATCGTTTTGTTTTCATCAGCATGGGTTTGAAAATCATATTTCACTGGTTTGGACTCATGTCATCGAGAATTCGATATGAATATTCACAAAGCTGGAATGCTGTGCTTTGAAACAATATACTACAACTTTTAGTGAGAAGCAGCAGCAGTCGTCCAGAAGCGAGCAGAGAAAAGGTACTCCTCTCAGAAAACATACAAATAAAGATCATTTTAGATGTTTAATTACTATTTGGAGCATTGGGATCGCTAGAAGAGGGCTTAATGAACTCATTTTTGTGAAAACTTCAAATTCAACCAAATCTGACATTTTTCACTTCTTTTGCCTGTAGCTCAAAATTAGTCCGTGCGCATTCCCACTCATTTTGCCAGCACGAGTCACATATATAGACACACAGAATAGAATTTTAATACCTCTTGATCTTTCTTTTAGCCTCAGTATAGTTAACGGCATTAAGTAGTTATGCATTAACTAATCAGAGAGATCAGAAGGGCCACTGAAAAGCTGCTGGATTTGAGGTCTCCCAGAGCACCTGTACAGCACCACTCTAAATTTGACCTCTGTAAAAAGTTTTCAAACAGTACATTTGAAAAATACAGTAAAAATAAAGTCCATGAGACTGCAGGGTGACCCATTTGCCAATTCAGATTTCAGATTGGTGTTCTTGAGTTGTCCCCTTTGTGCCTATGTGTCCTCAATATGCATTTTTGTCAAGTCTGCAATGATGTGGGTTCCACAATGGACCACTATTCAACAGTTTATGCAGCACTACGGCAAGGACTTGGGGGTGAATCTGGGACAAGTTCTTGCGTACACTACCGCTCAAAGATTTAGGGTCAGTAAGATTTTTATTTATTTATTTATTTGAATTAAATCAATACTTTTATTCACCAAGGACACAGTAATTGTTCAAAGGTGACAGTAAAGACTTTTATAATGTTATATATTTTGTTATATATTATAATAACAAAAGTTTTTTTTTTATTTCAAATAAATGCTGTTCTTTTGAAATTTTTATTTATCAGATAATCCTGAAAAAAGCATATCTCTCCTTTTACAAAAATATTAAGCATCACAACTGTTTTCAACATTGCTAAAAATAAAAAAATGTTTCTTGAGCACCAGATCAACATATTAGAATGATTTCTGTAGGATCAGGATGTAGAAGTTATATAGAAAACATTTATTTTAAATTGCAATAATACGATCAAATAAATGCAGCCTTGTTGAGAGAAACTTTTTTTTAAAAAAAAAAACATAAAAAATCTTGCCAACTCCAAAACTGAGTGGCAGTGTATTTATCAATTAAGAACAAGAGCTTTCATCATCAGCAATGCATCGCTGGCAGAAGTACCAATGTATGCTAATATAAACAGAGTGTTTCAAAGGTTTTACTAAATGTAAAGAGATAAAATAAACTACTGTTCCACAGTAATTCCAGTGTTGAATTTGTTTTAATTTGTTTTATTATTAATTTGTTTTATTCTTGTTTACAAAACTGGTCCAAATCCATTCAGTCACAAAACCATTTGTTTACGCCCCAGGGCATCCAACTATTATCATCAAAATGAGGATTGTCATTTTCCCCAAGTTGACAACAGGCAAGCAGAAATTACTCAGGGTATGGCTTTATAATAGTTCCTGACACTAAAACTGTAAGCCGTGATTTGATTTGCCTTGGCAAAAATGTAATGATATTCATGAAATAATAAATAATAAAATAAATATTTAATGCTAAAAATAAAACAATCAACTACATTACTGTCAAATGTTTAAATGGACTGATGCCTCTATTAACTGCAGACGATGGCACACATCAGCGCATGACCTCCAATGAGCTAAAGAGGGTAAAGAAACCCAACAGTCGCCTTGAGAAAAGCCTTATGAAAACATACAGTGCTAATTACGTTTGCTCTTCCAAAATCTTGCAACAACTGTTCAATGACTTGATCTGTCTTCATAAGAAATTCAAGACCTTTGGCAATATCAAGAGACAGACTCTCTAGGGCTTTGCCCTTAAAAACACTGTTATTTTCATATAAGTGGCTCGTCAACTCGATATATATTACAACAAACTCTGGATGTCAAAAGAGTGACTGCTCTCATACAAATGATCAGGAATGAAAGCAAACAAACTTTAGGGAATGCTGATTCATCCCACAACTATCCTGACTGCTGCTCTCTAATTTCACACAATTTTCCAGAGTAAATGGCAGCTTCATTTATCATCTAGCCACATTTAACCAATTATGTAGCCAACACATTTTTGGTATTTCAAATGATTTAAACTGTTTTTAATTCTCTCTCTCTCTCTCTCTCTCTCTCTCTCTCTCTCTCTCTAGCTTCTTCCTGGCTGATACTACTTTCATCATCAAGTCACTAAAAATATTATCTGACGATCAGTAGTTCATGTACAGTCAAAAATTGATATACACTATACTATTCAGTAGTTTGGGCTCTGTATGATTTTTTAATGATTTGAAAGAATTGCTCACGAATGCTGCATTTACTTAATCAAAAACTCAGTAAAACAGTAATATTATCACAATTTATTGTATTATATTTATTACTGTGATGGCTAAGCTCAGTTTTCCGCAGGCTCCAGTCTTCATTCTACATTTCTTATTATAAATCTTGAAAACATGTGCTGCTTCATATTTTTGTGTAAACTGATTGTTTCATGAATCTCTGATGAACAGAAAGTACAAAATAACACTCTTATTTGACAGAGAAATCTTTTAGAGCATTTTCTAACACTTTTTAAAATAACATTATAAATGTCTTCAACATGTCCTTGCCGAATAAAAGTGTTATTTTTTTTAGAAAAATAATCTTACTGACTTCAGACTTTGAAATGAAGTGGATAATAGAATGTACAGTAACTAAAGTTCAAATACTAAAATAATGGTCACATAATGTAGTTATTACTATTCATGACATAACCATAATAAAGAATATTAAATTAAACTTAAGTTATCCATGACCTTCATGTTCTCTTTGTCAAAGCTCACCAGTACAATAAATGTGTAATAAAATTAAAATAATCTTTTATTTAGTACCATGACAAAACCTTTGCACCTGGTTTAAAACAGTCACTTGTAAATGTTTCAAAGACACAGATGTTTGGTTTGTATCTCTAGGCATTAGGTTTAAATTCAGCAGGAACAGACAGGGGCAGATGCAGTTTCAAGGCTGTTTGTGGATATTGTTTATACATAGAGAGGAAGCTTTCAGTGCTGAATGAGGACTGAGCACAACAAACTATTAACATTCTGGTAGGGCCACAGCATTAGTCATCAGTGCTTATATTCAATAACCTGGCCAAAACATTTCTCCTTTTCACAAATTAAGCACACAGAATTGTGCTGCATATGCAAAATTAAAGATGGCCGACTTTTTGCAAGCAAAAATGAAGAGAATCAGCTTGATTTTCTTTCTCTCTATAGAGCATTTTGTACTTTCATGCTTCCATGCAAACCCATAAACACTTACTCACAAAGTCTTACTCACACAACTAACCAAAAAAACAAATACAGTCATAATGCTCACATGATACAATCAAGCAGTTTACATGCTTATCACACTAAGCCATGTGGCATTTTAGCCTTCCAAAGACATGTGACTGAATGAATTGAGCGTATTGTGTCTGAAGAGAATCCAATTATGCAAGACATGACATACCTCATTCCCAAACATGTGCTCAGAGCGACCCAAGAGTCGTCATGGCCTCTGACCCTCCCGTGATAGAAGCAATGATCCTGGAGATGGAAAGAGAGAAAGAGATTACTGGAGGCAAGGCAGAGAAAAACGAGATAAGAGGAAGCAGTTTGCTCAGGAGACAGACTGCGGAGTTAATGTTGTTCATAAAATGGGCAAAACCGAGTTAATGGAACATCTATCTAATTAGTAGTAAAAAGACTACATCTGTAAATCACAATTACATTTGTTACATTTTTTGCTTTCAGGTTTATTGGACTTAATTAGTCTGCCTCTTTTTGATTGCAGCACCAAAAAACTTCCCTCAGGAGTTTACCGCTAACATTTGGAAAATAACTGCTCCATTTAACTCTACTGAAACAGATCCAAACTATGTATAAGTGATATTCTTTCAGCTATTAAAAAAGGCTTGCATGAACAGTCAGACCATGAAATTAGTTCATTTATTTGAACAGACAGCAAGTGAAAGAGGGATGGTCAAGCACGACAGACACAAATCAACAGTCTCTGAAGACAACACTTGACAATCTCTACTTCCAAATACACCTACTTCCCTACTATGTAGTAGGTGAAAAACAGTATGTCAAATGAGAAGTATGTGAAAATTCCAATTCCTACCTGACGGAAACATACCTTTGGGAACGTTTTTGCAAAACGCAAATACGTTCCAGCATGTACGTTTCGTGACATATTCAATGTGTAATGTCCACTGAGTGGCGCAAAAAGAGTGTTCTTTTTTTTTCACCGGAACAGATGAATGTACAGATATGGTACGTTTTATGTGACATTGGTTTTGTACGTCACCGCAGTTCTGACTTGAAATGTCTGTTGAGTGGCGCTATAAGTCTAATGCTCCATGACGTTTTGAAATAACGTGCCATCTGCACTACACCTAAACCTACCTGATAGTATGAACAAAAACGAATGTGAAGTAAAAACACAATCGCAAACATGCCCTTTTAGCTTGTTTTTCAATTTCTCATCATTTAGCGCTGTCATTGTGAGTCATGTTTTTCACGGGATTCGTACCCAGGGATTCCGCATCCTGAGTCCAATTCCATGCCAACTGACCTACAGAGCAAGCTTGTTAATGCACGGAAAGCGAAACATATGGAGTTGTAATCATAACTGTGTACGAAAACGATTACAAGTGCTCGCTGTTTTACTGCCTCTAGTGTTCATTTCTGTTGGAAACTGCAGTGATATGTACTTATTGGTACGTATTTCTAGTCTTGCGAAAAAGTTTCCACAGGTATGTTTTCGTCATAGTATTCATTAAACAGTAGGCAAAAAGTACCAGGATTGCCCTACTTCCAAATTGTGCATCTTTACTATCCAATAAGGCCACAGGAGAGGATTTGTGAATGGTTTAATCCAGTTTTCATTCATATTATATACATTCATACTATATAGAATGTACTGTTTTAATGTTGCAAAGTTTGTTCCTCATGAAATGAGGATGTAGTTCTTACTATTTCTTGTTGGTTTTTTTTTTAGCTGTTTCTACTGTTGTTTTTGTTTGGATGTTTAATTTTGTTTTATCTAAAATTATAATTGTCATCATAGACTGTCCACTATTTTTCCCACAATGCAGTCTGATATGTTGTTTTTAATTTTTTATATATATTTTATATTTAGGTGTGTGTGTGTGTGTTTTGATTGAAATCAGCAGCAGTACTTCTTCCTGTCAGTGCTTCCTCTTGTTGTCAGTAGATCAAAATTGCACACCATTTATTCACAGATCCATTCCATGCCATCATTTCAGGCCATCATAGGGAATATTTTCATTTCCAATAACTGGAACTAAGACATAAAACTGATTTGCTATAATGTGAAGCCTGCACACTGACAGTTTAATCTTCCCGCTGTAGGACTCATGAATATTTGATTTTCTTTGATTTGATAGGACTAAGGTTTGCTTAATGACTTTTTTTTATGAAGTTATAAATACAACGCTAATTAAACCTCTGTGAGTGTGTGTGTGTGTGGTTACTAAAGGGGAAAAATTCCAACCTGATTGTAATGTGCGGTTAACCAGCTGGCTTAGGGATCAGTCCCTTCTGTCATATTTTCCTTTTCGGATGCTGGTAGTCGAAAGAAAAATAGAAAGGAGGAGAAATCCTCTGCGATTTTCCCTAGATTGAATTACCCTGTCTATCACAACAGGGAGCGAGAGGGGTGCTGTGATCTCTGCAGTAACTAAAGCGAACTGCTCATTCCCTTCAAAAGCTCTTTGTGTGTTAGCGCCCAATGGTGACCTGTACGCCCATCCTGTGCTGCTCACTCGAGGGGGCAGCTGGAAGCTGTTAAAAGGGCTCAAAAATAATCAGGGGTGTGACTTCACTCCCATCAACCCTTGTCAAGTGATGGAAACGCAATTTCAAAGCTCGGAGCTTGTGCAGGGACTGCAAGTGGATTTGGGGTCCTTCATAACAGTCAGGAAAGGCAGTTTACGGCTGAAGAAATTCGCTTGTGGTTTTGTATCCTTTTCTGCCTGATCAATAAGTCGGATTTTGGGGATGCGTGGAGCAAAACAAGACTGTTTTGCAACGAACAGACAGCCTGAAAAATCGAGCAATTTTGTCTTATATTCCGAGTCACACTTTTTGATATCGAGTCGCTCTCGTCCTTGATTGAAACCGGCACTTCACACCTCAACCACATTCAATGGAAGAACATAAGTGACAAGTTTTCACAACTTTCTGCAAGAGTTAGCAATAAATTATCTGTATAAAATTTGCCTTCTGCAGCTAAAATATATCGTAATGGAACCTCCAGAGTCTTCTTTGCCCGTTAACTGAATGTTTTGCAGGAATTGAAAATAAGGAAAGAATTATTCATAACAAAAAATATCCCTACTGGCAGCATTAGACTGTTTACTGGCTACATTGTATAAGGCTGTTTATTTGTAATTTGAGTGTTCAAGTACGTTAATAGGCCAGCTCATGTTCTCACATGTTTGAAAGACAGAGATAGCACAACATTGATAGCTGACTAAACTAAAAACTGAACTAAAAATTGTGGTTATCTTGCAGTATTTTATGCAGTAAGAATTACTGTATCACAATAAGTGTAATATAACAAAAAAATCTGAGTACCAAGAGTATTCATTTTTACATTACAAAAGTAAAATGCGTTACCTAATGAACATTTTGAGGGGAAATGTTTTCAACTGTTATGACATTGATTTATAGTACGTAAAATTTTACTTATTTTTATTTTGGGATAAAATATGACTGAGATTTGTTTTGTGAGAATAAATTATTTATAAATTAGGGCTATCAATCTTTTTTTTCATGGCTCATGACATGGCACATGGCTCATTACATGATATAATCCAAATAATTGCAAATAATCACACACCAATACTTGAGAAAAGTGATAATTCTAAGACATTAAATTATTGCGGTAGATGAAAACATTGAATGGACATTACAATATAATATTATTTTTATATCAATATCATTGAGCCCATTACTGGTTCACAGTTCAATCTATTTTGCATTCACGTTTGCCTGGGGCAATTTTTTTGTGTGTCAATAAAAACATGTGTTTAATTGACATGCTAATATAACATTTAGGTTTTTAACGTTCCGTTTTTAAAATATACATCAAGCTTTACATGTCAAGTAAATAAAACACACTAAAACTGAAATATGACAATTGAGAAAAGTAGAGACAGAGAGGAACAAAGACACAGACGCACACACACACACACACACACACACACACACACACACACACACACACACAGAGGTCTCAGTCCTGCTTACAGTGTGATTGCTGGTTTGGGTGACAGGGAGGCCATTCTCATAGTGAGTTTCAGTGAAGTCGTGACCCAGGAGCTCCCTAAGAGAGACAAAATGAAAAAAACAAGCTGTCATTGTGATAGCACTACACACACATACACATTTGGTGGAGGTTTATGCCATATCAACAGCAATACTTTGCCTTTTCAAGCAATGCTTTTCACATTAAGATACAGAGAAAAGATAACCACACAACCACTAACCACACAATTATAATGCACAGGATGAAAAATGGATATTCATTTTAAATTTGCTAAATATTATATTTAACAGTGTTTCAAATAAGTTGTGTTTACTGTAAGTGAGCATTAAAAAACAAAACGGTAATCTAAATGTAAAAAGGCGAAATGTAATATTCAATATAGGATGATACACTACCACTCAAAAGTTTAAGTTGAGTAAGATATTTTCTGAAAGAAATTAGTTCTTTTACTCAAGCAAGGATGAATTAAATTAATCAAAGGTGACAGTACTTTGATGTTGTTATAAAAGGTTTCTTTTTAAAATCAATGCTGTTCTTTCTATTCATCAAAGAACCCTGAATAATGATTTCAACAAAGAATCCTGAAACATGGTTTCAACAAAAACATGAAGCAGCACAACTGAAATTTAATTACGAAGCAACTCAAGAATGTTTTGTTCAGCACCAAATCAGCAAATTAGAATTATATACATACATACATACATACATATAGATTGATAACAATACATTTCTAGTCTACAGTAACCAATATGGTATTGATAAATCAAATGGCATTTACATATGTGCGTTCACACGAACATCATTTTAATTACAGACCCTCTGAATAACTAAAAATGATGCTCACATACAGACGGCAGATGTCATTTTCCAGTAAAAGCCTCACATGCTTCAAAGCACTGGCTCAATGAGAGAAAATAAAAACATATGATCTCAACTAGCCATCAATCCTGCTGTATCCCATCATTCCTTCAAGAAGTGAATCTTCCTTCATCACACTGTCCTCTATCAGGAAATACCAAGCTGATAAGAGGCCAGGCTTTAGCTGGAGTGTTATTGTGTGGCTTTGCAAAGGGCTGGTGGTCAGAGCCGTGATCTTGTCAGAGAGAGAGGGAGGCTATGATTAGAGCGAGGGGTGTGCAGGATGTGAGGACCTACTCTGTAATCTAGTCTATCCATCAGGGCATGCACACATAACAACACTCACACAAACACACATGCAGAGAGACACTACAGCATTTATAACCATCAAGTCAAGTTGTTACATTTTGTGTGCCACTGGCTCTCTGATTATAGAGCATTACTGCAGTCCACAGCACATGCAGAATTTCCTCAATCAAGCGATGAGATATGATACTTAAAGGTGAAGTGTGTAATTTCAGAGCCACTAGAGTCACTGAAACAGAATTGCAAAAATAATGACTTTTTAAAGCACACTTTCAATAACACACTCCCTGTCCACATTTGGTCAGACCAACCTGATCTCATTAAAAATACAGATATATGTTTCACGAGTTCGCACTAACATATAATTGGATTGAGCAATTAGTAAGCATATTTGGCGTGCTGTCCAGAGGGAGGGCTCCGAGCTCGAGATAGAGCCCGAACCCAGAGAACTCCCACTATCCCTAATATGGGATGAGAATAGATTAAGAGTGAGGAGTTGGGGTGGAGGAGGGATGCCGGAAAACTGTCGTGGGACAGAGGTAAGCTGGCTGTATATATATATATATATATATATATGTATACGTATTGTGCTAGTTAAGATGATTAACTAACGAGCTCCACCTGTGTGGAATTGATTGATTATCTGATCGTGCTCCTCCCGAATCTTGTTAATAAAACATCATTTTAAGACAGTTCCGAATTGCCATGAGAGTATGTTTGTCAGACTTGTGCCACAAACACACACCATTGGTTGAGCCAAAGTCAGATGCTGTTTACAGTTTTAGGAAAATGGATCATCTAAAGCTGTCTCTGCATGTTAAAATACTCCCAGTATATTAACATCATTAAACATGACCTTTAAAGGTGATGTTTATATTTTCTGCACTGTAGAAATCCAGATTCCAATTTGTCAGACGAATTCCGTTTTGAAGTTTGATTGAACTATTGAATATTGGGCATTTTATGGAATAAAAGATGCCATTTACAATGCTCATTAGAACTATGGATTCGGGAAACACCACCTCGTTGATCTATGTTGATATTGATGGAACATGTGACCATAATTGGCTAACGGCTATACTGTCTCAAATCCACGTCACTGAAATATACTTAGACAAGTCAAACTGCACAAACTGAACAACATTTTGAAAGCACCAGTGCAATGTATTTACACTTGAATGAGTTAAATGGCATGAACAACTTACAGTAAATTTCCTCTGCATAAACTGAGAAAGTATCTGAATACTGAAATGAAAAATACACTTCAACGCTGACACACAACTCACTTCAGAGACTAAACAATTAAGGTGTTTAATGCCCTCCTCTTTTCCCATTGTGAATTATTGTTCTATAGAAGTAAGTGATACTTTTCAGACCACTTATATGACATGCAGCCTATAGAAGCTAACCTTGAGAAACATCTGTGTGAAAGACATTCTTTTATTCTCAGCAGATCTGAATTCAATATCCCTTTGCAAATGATATTGCTTTTTGGGTTTTGTGCTTTTAATGTAGGTGAAGCTCTAACATGGCAATACCAGCAAAACAGAAGAGGTGAGTCATAAGGACTACCATTTTGGAAAGAGCTGCTGAGGAGCGAGGAATAGGCTAGGAAATGAAAAAAATCTCGAAACATGCAGCGAATCAGAGTGATGACCTTTCGCATCCAACAAGAATGAAATGATGGCACATTTTCAATCTAAAGTTGGTGTGGAGACTGCCGCTGAGATGGAGGAGACTGTTGTATGTGTATGTGTGTGTGCGTGTGTCCATAACATTTCAATGAGAGAACACAGCTGGCAGTTTGATTTGTGTATTATTACTGAGAGAGCACCATTATCTGCGCATTCATAAATTACCTCTGTGATTTTCACACTTTATGAGACCCCAATTCCCCAAACTCCAGCCATAATAACTCTACAAGGATTGAAAAGTGCTTCATAAATGCCACAAACCCTCACTGTACTGAACTTCTCCTTTAGTCCATCACCCTGTAATTAGAATTACCACTATTTAAAAGGTAAACACTTTTTACAGCATGGTGAGAAACACATTCTCTTTCTGTATTACAATCAACAAACAAAACAAACCTGCCTATTTGCAAAGCTCACATCCACACATAAACACTAACCACTCGAGCAAATCACTACTCGGAGCTGCACACTCATTACCTCTTCCGCGCTCAGCCACACTGACACAGTGGCAAACATTTGTGGGTTGTGGGGGGGGGGAATACAAAGTTATTGTGATCAACAAGGCATGAGTCATTGTTTTAGTTTATGCTGGGAACTACAATGTAAGTGTTGATCGAACACCTATTTTAACTGGTCAAATGCTGATCTTAACTGTTAAAAGAACCTGCAGGCTAAAATCCTGTGACATTTATAGCTCACTTAGATCTTACACGTCAATACGTCAGTGTTTTTTGTGCAGTTGTGTCCAAATCACTTTCATGGACAGATTTATTACTCTGATGTTTAAAGTCCCCAGAATAAAATTATGTGGTTCTTCTTAGACAGGTAAGCTTTGTTACTCTGAGCATTATGGGCAATAAGCACCAAATCTGTGTTTGTCAGACACGTAATGAGTTTAGCATGAGAGCCGATAGTCAGTAATGTTTGTATATCTGAGTTAAAGGAATGTTCTGGGATCAAAACAACTTAAGCACCGGAGGTAATTAAATGTAAAGTTGTTTAAATCATGATTTCTTGAACTGGGAATACTTTTCTAGGAGGATGAACTTCTTTATGCATTTCCAACATAAATCCTCTATGTAAACAGTGCTTTACAATCACAGTAAATCAAGTCATCATGACAACAAAATTAAAAGATTACATATAATTTTCTTTTTTAACTTGTCTCATAACAACATAATGTTTTGTGGATTTTAACCCAGGGTGTATTTTAATCAAATCTGTGATTTTTGCTTTTTTCACAGATGCTGTTTTGCACTGAACCCAAAACTTTCCTAAAGAGCATTGCAAGCAATAGTTTTTGATAGCTCAAATAATATTTCAAGAGTTGCCAATTTCAAAGGAATAGCTTTTAGTCAATCATAGCATAGATACAAAAATGTACATTACTATATTGTATGTTATATATAAGGTTAAAGTTCAACCACTGGAGTGTTATTAGACAATAAGCTTCAGTAGCTGTGTTTGTCCCACCTCAGAGATCCCATCAGAGTGTGAGGACTGATGTACATAATAATGTACCAGTACTTTTTTTCTGAAAAGTAGAGATAAATAATGAAATTTGTGTTGCTTTGCATTTGCTTTGAGTTGCAAGGAACCTTGCTGGATAAAATACTTGCAAGATTACACAGTCATGACATGCTTAAATGTCAGCGTTGTTGATCCATCTAAAAAAAAAATCATCACTTTGTACAATGACTCCAGACTAATCTGATTGTAATGGTATTCAATCATCTGATCCCATGACTATTCATAAACAATGTATTTATTTGTGATAACTATGAGGCAACTGAAGTGCTGCACTTAGCATCCATATTTCTATTACAAACACATCTAATTGGTGTGGTTGTAGAAGTAGCTCTAATTCCTTAAGCAATTCAGACAACCTATCCATTTTGTACATTCCTGATATTAATAAGGAGCTCTGTGGGCAATATGTATCCATATCTCTCAGAAACCTCACAAAATCGTGCAAAAACGAAGCAAGCAGACACTGGAATGGCCAAAAATGTGGATAAAATCTTAGCTAATGGCTGAGAAAGGGACAAAACCAGTGGGATTCAGTTAATTTATTCCTAAAGTGAGAGGAAATTGTTACAGGGTCATATTTTCTGACCATTTAATTTCCCTCACCCCCCGAAGGTCCACTTAAAATGATAGTGAAGTATTTTGCAGCAACAGTCATTATTTAGTTTTTCATGACCTTCTCTCTGACCCTTAGAATTAAGTTGCTGAACAAATTTGTAAAAAGCTGTCACAACTCTGTGATGTTGATGCAGAAACGAATGCATCCATCCCCAAGATTGGCTTGCAGCGATCGACCTGAAGGACGCGTACTTTCATGTCTCGATTCTTCCTCAGCACAGGCCGTTTCTCTGCTTCGCGTTCGAGGGCCGGGCATATCAGTACAAAGTCCTTCCCTTCAGGCTGTCCCTGTCGCCCCTTGGCAGATTCCGCTCTGCCGTCCCTGCCGGTGTTGACTCCCTCCTAACTGGGCCGGAGCCATCTCAGAGACATTCCATATGTTGTACTGCCCAGTCCATATGTGTAATCTCCACATGATGCGTCCCTGGAAAGGGTATGCTTTCCCAGTGTTAACCAATAAGTCTTACTGTATGGGTCTAGTGGAACAACAGTAACAACAGTACTTCCACTCCAGTTGATGCGGGGGGACCAGGTGGCTTACGAGGGGTGCTGGAACAGGCAGCAGCCATGGCGCTTTGGTAGGGATCCCATTCGTCGGTCGCCGACATGACTCGGAGTGACCGACTGAAGGGGAACGTCTCGGATACATATGTAACCCTCATTCCCTGAAGAAGGGAACGGAGACGTCACGTCCCGTCACCACGGCCGCTGTACCACCGCTGAGCATCCCTCAGCAAAAACCTGAGTATGCATTGCACCTGCTGCCTACTTATGCTCGTGCTGTGACGAGCAGCAGCTGGATGCAATTATCGCATGCCAATGTGCACTGGCTCATTTAGTTTACACTCGAAGTGGATTGGTCTCTCGAAGCGAGATCCCATTCGTCGGTCACCGACGTGACGTCTCAGTTCCCTTCTTCAGGGAACGAGGGTTACATATGTAACCGAGATGTTTTGCGGCTTAGTTTCAATAAACAGTCTTTGTGGGCTGGGAATAAAGGTTTGAGTTCTAAAAGTTACTGTAGATTTCATAGTAAGAGTTCTTTTATTTCGGAAGATAAAGGAAAAATTGATTCCTCACAATGTGACCAAATTATTTAAATATTAAATAAAAAATATAAAATGAACCAGCTTTCATTTGCTGTTGATTTGTACAGATTAATACAGACATCAACAGAAGTATCTGGGTGACTTATAAAACCTCAGCAAACAGGCAAAACACATTTGGTGGCAAATTTATTCTACTGGTTTAACCTAGGCAGAGAATATTTAAAAAGGGGAAAAAGGAAATTTAATTAACTCATTCTGAAGAACCACCTTTACAATTGGGCATAATAATATAAAAATTATGAGCTTTCTTTTAATTAATTTCACTAGGTCCCTGTGGTCACAGAACCACTGAACTAAAAACACTTATTCTTTTTCTTGGAATGGAAGCTAAATCACCCGTTAGTAGTTTTGAGCAGGTAAACTGGGGCAGCAGCACAGTGGTCTGTTCAGTTCAATCAAGCGAAAGCTGAACGGCGATTCATTTCTAAGGTGGAGCCCCAGTAGGCAAAAGATAGGGGAGAGGACGGGAGCATGATTTGAGACAGACGGCCTCCCGGCAGGAGCTATAAGATGTGTGCAGGCTAGATATTCTGGAATCTCCAGCATTGCAGAAAAGAGTCATTTAACAACATAAGTTCTCCATTTACACTAAAAACAAAAAAAAAAAGAGCCAGTTTTAACCTTCCTCACAGTAAACAATGCATACATCCACTATAACTGATGCTCAAAATCAATGAAAGCGCAAAAATGTGCTTAAATGTTAAATTCACTGCATATTGATGTGCTGCACATGCAATCTGAGGCCCAGTTTCTACATTGTGCAAAGGTTGTCTGCCAAATGTAAGCAAGTGCACATCCATCCTTTTGCTCCCACTGATGTAACACCCTCCAACAGTTATCTTACTGAATGAATAGCTGGCATGAGAAAATGTGAGACTGTTTAGGAATCAAGAGTCACTAAGATTATGCAATTACTTTTAAAGATAAAGCGTCATTTTTTAATGTTCAAATACTTTCTTCTATCCCAGCTTAACATGCAGAGACAACAGCAACATAAGCTTAAAGTCGGTTGACTTTCGTAAGAGTTTCAGTTTCAATTTCAGTTTCAAATTTATTCCAGGAATACATGGCCTCTCGGCCCATAGTTCAACAAAATCATAATGACATGGCAGATAGTCTTTTCTTCATTCCATGATATACATACAATGCCAATCTTCATGCATACCCCGAATAACAAACACTTAACACATCAATACAAACATCACCAACAAGAACAAGATCACCAAAGTATTTCTTACGCAAATCCTTATACAAGGAGCAATCATACAAATATGCTTCTCATCTTCTATCACAGAAATATTTGATGTTAACTTACAATAACTACAGATTCTCTCTGCCATTGGTGTATTACTCCATCTGCCAGTTTCTATAGCAAGATGATGACTTGAACATCTAAAAAGGAACAATGATCGTACCAGTTGCATGTTATACACAGACGCAATGTAGCTCTCTTGTATCAAAGACGACTTGCATTGTGAATATATATTTAACTTATTATTTTCCAAAACTGAAGTATACCATGCCTCATGTGCTTTGTTTTTTCAGTCGTTGGTTAAGAATTGCTGTAAATGTTCTCATATCACCTACACTTTGAGCATCCCAGGCACTAGAAAAACCATAAAAGTACAGCAGAACTCTAATACAAGTAACCCATGTTTTTCTACCTACTTCATCTAATTGAAAAAGCATATTCTAACATTTTCTTGGATAACGATGATTAGACATAGACACTAGTTTTATCCAATACATGATACATCTTTTCATATAAGAAGTGGACAATACAAATCTACCCAAATCACCCAAGACAGCTACATTGTTCACACTTGTACTGATACACAGGAGTTTTTTTTACAAAAAGATACCTGAATATTTTCAATACACTCCACTGGTTCAAAACCCCATATCTCAGACCCATAATAAAGCATAGGTGCAACCATGCGATCAAACAAATACAAGGATTGATTGCAGCTGATTTTATATTTACGAACAAACCTTAGCAAGGAAAGCATTGCTTTCTTGCCTTGGCTTGCTAAATGTTGTCGGGTTTTCCACCATGACAATTTTGGTGTAAACCACATACCCAGATATTTGTAACAATTAAACACTTCAATCTGTTCACCAACAAAATACCATTTTTCATCCTTATTTAGAGAGCCCCCTCTTCTAAAAACCATAAGTTTTACTCAAATTCACTCTCATACCATAAAGATTACAAAATGTTTCCAGCTTTTCAATCTATTTCTGTAACCCTCCAGTTGTATCTGCTATTAGCCATATCATCAGGATATAACAAGGTCTGTACTTCTGTAATACTTTCAATTTGAATACCTTTACAATTTTTCTTCAACATTGTTATATATTCATTTAAGAAAAGAATAAACAAAAGTGGACTCACCATGCAGCCCTGTCTTACACCAATGGTGCAGCCAAAATACTCTGTTAGACCATTGGTTCCTTTCACAAATGATTTAAGTTTAGAATACGTAGATCTCAATACACTAAAAACTTTTCCACCAATGCCATTCTTAATGAGTGTGAAATACAAAAGATTATGCTGAACACTGTCAAAAGCTTTAGAAAAATCAATAAATATAAAATACATCCTTCCTTTTTGCTTTGTAATATATTTCTGAACCACTGACTGTAAAATAAAAAAATATTATCTATTGTTGAATAACCTGACCTATACCCTGCTTGTTCTTCATAAAACATATTATTTACTTCTACATAAGATACTAATCTCCAGTTCAAGACCTTTGTAAAACTTTTACCAAACATATTAAGCAATGAGATCCCCTTATAATTTCCTACATCGTTTTTATCACCATTCTTGTATAGCGGACAAATCACCGCCTCACACCAAATCTCTGGGAAGTCCCCTGTATCTAATATTGTGCTATATAAAGAGAGCATTATAGGACATAACATATGTGATGCTGCTTTCAGCACCTCAATAATAATACCGTCTGGTCCAGGGGCCTTTGCATTACTCATTGACATAATAGCTTTAAAAATCTCATTATAAGTAACACTACTATCTAAAATTTCATCTTCATTAAATAATGCAACTTCATGATTATTCACACAATCTGTGACAATGTTTTCAAAGTCAGCATCTATATTAAATTTTTTATCTGATAATAGATTTATAAAATATTCTAGCCACTTATCATGTTCGATATTGTTAGACTGTATATTATTAGACCTTCCATAACTTTTAATTTTCTTCCACAGCTGCTGTGTTTTCATGTTTTACTGTAGTATGTTACCTAGAACATTTAAATTATACTGTTTATTTCTTTCTATTACATATATATTTTTTTAATTTTAGTTTCTCAAGAATATAATTGTTCATAGCCCCCACATTACCTGTTCTTCTGAATTGTTTTAAAACACTATATTTTACAGATTTCTGAAATGAACAATCTTCATCCCACCACTGTGGTTGTTTAACTTTAAATGAAGAGTTTGGTTCCAAAACGCTATAAATCCATTTTGATTCATTTGAGTAAAAATGTGTTTTCTTTACCAAGAAAGTGGCTAGATGAAAACCACTATTTTCTGTTTCAAACTTTCACATAGCATCTTTAGGTTATAATAACATTAAAACTTCAAATCCATATTTAGATTTTCAAAGATGTATTATAAAATTCTATTATTTTTTTCCCCCAAAATGCAATAAATCCATGATATGTTTTTTTTCTTTTCTTTCTTTATTTCTTTTTTTTTTTTTTAAATATAAATCCGTTGAATCAATATGAAAGTTATTTTTCATATTGAAAATACACAACATAGTAAGTTGATCCACATATGACAGCCTCTGAACTTGGTCATAATCTTATATACAGGCACTGGACTAAAAATACATTCATCAGTGATCGCTCCCAAAATGAATTCAACGGGTCATCTTGTTTGCTATAAATTAATTACAACAATAAAATAAAATTTCAACATGAACAACATCACATTAGACCACAGAAATTCCAAAATAACAGTTCCCTTACATTCAACTTCCAAAAGTGCATTCATCTTTAATGTTACATTCATTTAGTTGACTACGTGCTATATGCTGTATTAACAAAAACATAAATGGCATTAATAAAAACACTAACACTGACAAGCTATGCAATATCGCGTTCATAATCAAATGCGATTCATCTGCGATTATGAACGCGATATTGCGTAGCTTGTCAGTGATCTACGGCTCTGTGTAATAAATGCCACTCCATCTGAAAGCACATGGTGGAGCTTTACCGGTACTATTAATCACAGAATCGGCTTTACTGACGAGATGCGCATGACAATCACATGCGATTTATCGTGCAGCCATTGTTTGTTGATCACAAAGTACAAAGTAGATGAGGAAAACTACGATGCCGGGTGTATTCAAAGCACCGCCATCACTGTCTAGAGTGCGTGGAATGGTGCGCTGTGATTGGTTGAGTGGATTTATCGCGTTCTGCAGAGAAAGGAGACTGGCGTTTGTCGCAGTTTGGAGAAAAAAGGGAGAAAACATGACCTAATAACTTGGCGGATATCGCATTTTGCGTAAAATTAAAGGTGGACTTTTCAATACTGACCAGATACAATACAGATTTTGGCGGAAACTCAATTTTTTCAAAAATGGCGTTTATCGCGTTTTGGAACCAAACTCTTCAAATATAGACTTTTTAATTAGAAATCTACCTGCTTCATGTAAACAGTCTGTCAACATCTTAGCTGCTATATTAGTATCTTCTTCCACTGCAGTAGAAAAGCCACCTAAAAAGTTTCCATTCAGTAAATAAGATAATCTTTGCGAAAACTGCCTCTCACCATTAGTTCCCCCATTTAAATCTTGTCCAGGTTCTTACATCACTGTGATTTTTTCATTTTTGTCCTTGATTCAACACTACTTAACCTAATGGTACAGGTGCATCTCAATAAATTAGAATGTCATGGAATAGTTCATTTATTCCAGTAATTCAACTCAAATTGTGAAACTCATGTATTAAATAAATTCAGTGCACACTGACTGAAGAAGTTTAAGTCTTTGGTTCTTTTAATTGTGATGATTTTGGCTCACATTTAACAAAAACCCACCAATTCACTATCTCAACAAATTAGAATATGGTGACATGCCAGTCAGCTAATCAACTCAAAACACCAGCAAAGGTTTCCTGAGCCTTCAAAATGGTCTCTCAGTTTGGTTCACTAGGCTACACAATCATGGGGAAGACTGCTGATCCAAGCATGTTAACAGAAAGTTGAGTGGAAGGAAAAAGTGTGGAAGAAAAAGATGCACAACCAACCGAGAGAAACGCAGCCTTATGAGGTTGGTCAAGCAAAATTGATTCAAGAATTTGGGTGAACTTCACAAGGAATGGACAGAGGCTGAGGTCAAGGCATCAACAGCCACCACACACAGACGTGTCAAGGAATTTGGCTACAGTTGTTGTATTCCTCTTGTTAAGCCACTCCTGAACCACAGACAACGTCAGAGGCGTCTTACCTGGGCTAAGGAGAAGAAGAACTGGACTGTTGCCCAGTGGTACAAAGTCCTCTTTTCAGATGAGAGCAAGTTTTGTATTTCATTTGGAAACCAAGGTCCTAGAGTCTGGAGGAAGGGTGGAGAAGCTCATAGCTAAAGTTGCTTGAAGTCCAGTGTTAAGTTTCCACAGTCTGTGATGATTTGGGGTGCAATGTCATCTGCTGGTGTTGGTTGATTGTGTTTCTTGAAAACCAAAGTCACTGCACCCGTTTACCAAGACATTTTGGAGCACTTCATGCTTCCTTCTGCTGACCAGCTTTTTAAAGATGCTGATTTCATTTTCCAGCAGGATTTGGCTCCTGCCCACACTGCCAAAAGCACCAAAAGTTGGTTAAATGACCATGGTATTGGTGTGCTTGACTGGCCAGCAACCTCACCAGACCTGAACCCCATAGAGAATCTATGGGGTATTGTCAAGAGGAAAATGAGAAACAAGAGACCAAAATGCAGATGAGCTGAAGGCCGCTGTCAAAGAAAGCTGGGCTTCCATACCACCTCAGCAGTGCCACAAACTGATGACTTCCATGCCACGCCGAATTGAGGCAGTAATTAAAGCAAAAGGAGCCCCTACCAAGTATTGAGTACATATACAGTAAATGAACATACTTTCCAGAAGGCCAACAATTCACTAAAAAAATTTTTTTTATTGGTCTTATGAAGTATTCTAATTTGTTGAGATAGTGAATTGGTGGGTTTTTGTTAAATGTGAGCCAAAATCATCACAATTAAAAGAACCAAAGACTTAAACTACTTCAGTCTGTGTGCATTTAATTTAATACACAAGTTTCACAATTTGAGTTGAATTACTGAAATAAATGAATTTTTCCACGACATTCTAATTTACTGAGATGCACCTGTATATGATAGTGGGAAGTGATCAGAAATATCTACATATAAAATCTCAAAATCTTTAACACATGTAAAGAATTCACTGGATATAATAAAATAATCAATCACACTACATCCAACTGCTGACATAAATGTAAACTCTCCATCGATATCTTTCCCAATTCTTCCATTTACAAAATGAATGTTTAAATTTCGACACATATCTAAAAGACAGCGACCAAATGTATTAACAACCTTATCTTTTGATTTTCTATACTCTTCAAAATGATCATTACTATAATAACTACCACGTGCTATATATTCAGAATCATCACACTCAATGTAATCACATTCATTACCAGTTCTAGCATTAAAGTCCCCTGCAGTGATTAACTTTACATCTTCTCCAACTTGATCTAACACATCTAGAATTTAATTTTCCAAAGAACTAATACCATTTTTCTCTTTTCTATCTTTATATGAACTAGATCCCTCAGGGAAGATATAAGTAAAAGTAAGAACAATGTTATCCTCAAATAATCCACTCTTTTTGTCGGAATATAAAAATATGCAGTCAGTTGCTTGTTCACAAATCTGAGAAAAATATTTCACAATAGAATCATATACATAAACACAGATACCTCCAATATTACGACCAAAATTTGACACACGCTTATGCACAAGGCAAAAACATGTATAATCAGCCAATAAATGACAAAACTCAGTCTCATCTTGTGACCAAACTTCACTCAAACAAATAATAGAGTTTCCCCGCAATGTGTCCAATAACTCACTATTGTTGACTTTAGTCTTTAACCCTTGAACATTTCATGCGATTGTAGTGAGTTCATTTGGGCCGAGGCCATTGTCCTACCTTACACGAGTGTCAGATGTTCCTTCATTGTTCAATCCAATTTCAACCACAGACTCAGACTCGGTGTCATAAGTAAAAACTCTACCGTCCACAAGTAATTTATCAAAACGAAGTAACATCTGTATATTTGGTTGATTTTGACGCAGCGTTTGCATGTAGTTAACCAACTTTCTCCGTATCTCACGCACTTGAGCACTAAAGTCCTCCGACACCCGAATTCGGCCATTTATTCCATCATCTTCAGTATTACTTCGTTCACGCCATTCCTGTGCTTTCTGTCGTACTTTCGTAAGAGTGTAAACAATGTATCAACTTCTGGTTAATTGGAGTAGCGTTCCAAAAGTGCTAATGTACAGTCCAGCTGCATGAAACAAGTGGCTGTCCATATGATTGAATTACTGAATAATTCTCTCAGCCAGTTTGTTCAAAAACATTGATTTATTCTGGAACTAAACAAATGACTGTCTTTACGAGTGAGTCACTGAATTGTTCACTTAGCAAGCTGAAGTGTTCAAAAACACAGATAGATTCCAGTACAAAACATGTGAGTGTTTGCATGAGTGAATCACTAAATCAGTCACTCAACTAATTCATTCAAAACACTGATTCAATCAGGAATGAATTAAGTGATTGTTGCTAAATTCATAACCACATGTTAGCATACTACTCTTACCATTTCAGCCATAGAAAGATGTGGTAAAAATATTAAGAGTAGTATGAGGTTTAGCCTGTCTTTATGTGTGAGTCACTGAAACATTCACTCAACTGATTTGTTCAAAATCACAGACTGTTTATATCAGGGGTCAAGTCAAATCAAGTCAAGTCACCATTATATATATTGTGCTTTTTACAATGCAGATTGTGTCAAAGCAGCTTTACAGTATTAAACAGGGAAATAGTGTTTCGAAATAGTGTGTCACTATCCTCTGGCCAGACGAAACCAGCAGTTTAATTCCAGGCTGCAACAAAGTCAGATTGTGCAGAGGACTCATCTGGTTCCCATGGTCTTGTGCTGATGGTCGTTGAGGTGACGAGGTCTTCACAGGGAATCTGTCACTGGGGCGCATCTAGTTGACATGGTCTCCGCTGACATTCAGGGCTGTCGAGGTCGGCTCTAGGTCAGCAATTAGCAGACAATGGACCAAGACAATAGTTGCACCATTTTACAATTTCTACAGTTTAAGTTAGCAGTGCATCAAAACAACAGAGCTGCACACACCACAAGCACTCAGACCATTCAACTAAATGTTTGTGACAAATTAATAATGTGGTGCATTTACACAATGAAGTTTTTTGAAAATACAGAGACTGGACCCCTTGTAACTTTAATTGAACACTCCTGGTCTATATGGCTGTGTCTCATTTCGAAGGCAGCACCCTCCGGAGGTGGCATTTATCAGCTGCATATGCCATTGAGGCTGTCACATTTTAGAAAGGAACCATTATAAAATTGACTATTATTCCTTGTGTGTATGCACTGTAATTTCTTTGGAATGTAATAGTTTTCTGAAATAAGAAAGGCTTGATGATGTATGCAGCAGACAAATGCAATCTCTGGAGGCTGCAGCCCTCGAAATGAGTGAATGATTGAATCAATCACTCAGTGGATTTGTTTAATGATAATAATGTTTACGTTGATTGCTCAATCCCAGATAATAGGAGACAAATTCAAGAGAAAAAAGTCAAAGATGCTATACTGGTCCAATTCTTCTTCTGGACATCAGACAGGGAAGAACCACACAGTACAGCTTATAAAGAAACAACGGTGAGGGTTTGCGGCGGAGGAGGCACTGAGCACAGGCGGAGATAAGTGAGTGTGAGTGTGTGTCTCATTACACTTCTATTTTCAACCACCAGAGTCTGGGTTAACTGTCCAGCGGACTTCGCCTTAGATTAATGTGCTTGTTTTATGCACAGCTGGGTTGGAGGAACAAAAAGAATTGGACTTGTCTCAGTGTGTATATGTGTGTGTGTTTTTCTCTGAGGAAAAACAGGTGCAATTCAGCAATCAGTAGTAGAAAGAAATTACTCATAGTTCTTAGTTGAAAGGCTTACTTGAACAAGCCTGAAAAAATAAAAATGAGAGGCCATCTCAAGCGCAAAAGTCAGTTTATGACCACACATCTTTCTAAAATAAATTACTTAAAGTAAAAATACACCATTTATTTCTTTATCTGTTCACACACATGCATCACATTTCAGTTTACTGCATAAATAAATAGGGATGTGTTTAGCTAATGTTCACAATATCACATTTTCTATTAATGAGTATATTCAATAATATTTTAAACTATGCAACATTACGAGGTGTGTTATTCCCTGCAAAACCACATAACACACCACGCATCTGGGTATTTGTGGCTGCCGCTTCTTTCACATCTCTCATATCACAACTGCTATCATCTTGCACCTCAGTTATTGTCCATTTACTGTAAAATGAAAATGGAGGACTTACGTATTAACAGTAGGCCTGCAGTAATATTTTTGAATGTTTGTTTTGTTGCCAGAAAAAAAAAAATGTAATTGGTTTAAGGTAATAAACAGGTAAGATTTCAAAATGCTTTCTTCTTGAATAACAATTTATGTTGTCATGATTATTTATGTGGTGAAAAGCGTTTATTAGGAACTGCTTTTCTTAGCAGAAGCTTTGTGTTTAAAGAGCTAATAAAATATTTCAACTCAAATCAATATTTCATGATAGATTTCTATCATTTCCTGCCTTTTTCCAATCCCACCTTATTTATATTTTTGCTTTGTTTCATTGGGTAGTAACAAGTGTTTGCAGGATGTTTGTTTGATGAATGTGAGTAGGTGTGAAACTCGGTTAGCAGAACATGAAACCTTATCTGCCACTAAAGATTTACCACAACCCAGGATGTGTAACCGAGCGGTTTATGCAGTTTAAAGTGTGACTCTTATAGTCAGTAAAGTGTAAAATCTTCAACTTGCATCACTATTTTTCACTTAAATGTAGAGTATTTAGTGTACAACAAACCCAACGTAAGTGTTAAACATATAACTCATCCCATTAAATTTGTCCTACAGACATGAATGATACCTCAAATTGTGTTTTGTTGAATAGGGGTGCTTACTACTGTTATTATCAAACTGACTATTTTCACAGGGAGAAAAAAAGCCATACATTTACACTGAAGGTGGGATTTGAGTCATATCTAGAAAGCAGAATATAATACAGAATGAGGGTAGGCTGGTTTGACTACAACACCCTATAAACCACCTGACAATGTCTAACATCCCAGAACCCCCTAATAGCCACAAATCAACAAATAAAAAACAGTTAGAACATCACTGGAACCACCCACTAAATGGTGACAGATAAAAAAAACGGGAAAAAAATCTAGTTTAGTTTCAGTAAAGTTCACAGTTTTCAAGGTTACTCAGATTGTGAAAGACTGACAAAACAGCTATCACTGAGCTTATTTTACTTTCAAAACAAGTATAGGCTGACTACCTTTTTACAGTAACATTTTAAGAAATTAAACATGTGACAAGCTTCTGTTTAATATTTTAAACACTCAAAGAGCTGCTCATAAATAGCATTTCTTTTTTCATTCTGAGCGCAGAAGATTAACCACCAGCATCTCTCATAACAGCTGTTCTGCTGCATCACAAAATCACATTTCCTTCTGGTTCTTATGATCCAAAAGACAATAAATTGTCAAAGAGATTCACAACTACCATCTGATAGTGCCAGACTATCAAACCATACCATAATTGCGCTCAAGGTCAAGATGGTGCGACATAACGGATTTCAGTTGTATGTATTCTGCAGTCTGCAACCCCTTTTATTTTTTCCTGTCTGAAAAACTGAAGGTGTTTACAGTTTTGAAAATGCTGGACTGAAAGTGCAGCAGTAAGAACAGCAGAGGTCACAACACAGGGGAGATGACTGCCGTTTGTTTTATTGTTCATCTGAGAGGAATGAGACTTTACAAACAACGTAAAGGCAATCAGGTAGTGAACAGTCTAGAGCAGGGGTCAAAAATTAGCAAACTGCGGTCCAAATCTTTTCTCATAAATTAGTATAATTAAAAATAAACATATACTGCAGACAGAAAACAGGAGACTCGCTGATTGTCATGACAACAGAGAGCCACCTCTGGCACAAAGTCTATCCTGGAAGTAAGCAGCGTGTTGCGACTCGACAAAACTAGATCAGTCTAATTATAATGAATAGAGCTGCCTTCTAAGCCACTTCATTTACCTCCATCTGACTTGAATTTTTTTTATTTTTTTTTTTATATAAAAGTATTACATTTTTATATTTCAAAAAATTGTTTGCTTTGTGTGTTTTGCTCCTCTAAAATGGTCCATGAAGATTAAACTTTAATACTAGTGGATTTCCTTTGAAGTACAAAATGATGTACCCATTAGAAATAATGGTAACACTTTACAATACGGTTCTATTTGTTAACATTAGTTCACTACATTGGCTAACAGGAGACACATGATAAATAAAAACAATGTGTGTTCTAAAATTTCCTCAAAATATCCATGTAGTTGGAGAATATCAAACATCTCACATGTTTGATATCTTCCAACTAGATGCAATCACAGTCTGAAGCTAAAATATCAAAGTTCGTGCCCATCATACTGAAGGATATCAGAGCGAATCAGACCAGTTAAGATTCGATCAGATTGGTGTTAGAACCACCAAAAGAGCCAAATTCCAGAAAGAGGTCCATCCAAGAAAACAGGACAACGTCATAAATCTGTCCACGGTACCCTGGCGCCTTGAGTCTGGAGCAAACCAACAAGCTCTTTCACAGAACAGCTTGCAACATTCAAACAAAAGAACACTTATTGATAATTCCAATTCAGGAAGGAGACTATCAAATTTGGGGCAAGTAATCAGGACTGATGGTCAAAGATATGGCCATCACATGTAAATTTGTGATCGAAATCAGAGCAACAGACTTTCTTGGGCGGGTCTCCACATAGAAGAAAGATCATAAAAGACTGAAATTCCTTTGTCCACAGAGTCGCTTCCATATGCACCCAAAATCATCTTAAAAGGACTTATGAGCAACTAATGAACTCCATATTATGTATGTAACCCACACAATTGATGATCATGTTTTAATCACATATTATGTATGTATTTTAATAACTAGGGAATAGTTTAAGAGTTCATATCCTTGTTTGGTATGTACGAGTTTGAAAAATCATGCTTTAAATGTTTCTTCCAATCAATTCTTTGTCAAATGCACCATAGTCTTGTTAGAGAAATCATGTCCAAAATTATACTTTACAAGAGCGGGAAAATTCTGACCATGTGACTGATAAGATAACATTTTAGATTTATGAATGGGGAGGAGAAACATACAACACCATGAGCCAAGATCATTTCTAATTGGTCAAGACCAGCATTAGGAGGTGTCTGAAAGCCGAGTTTAAATACTCAGGACACTATCAAACTCTCTCTTGGTTCCTATCTTGCTTCTTCTCTTTTGCCACCGCGTTTTGACGCTGCTCTTTGAGCGTACTCTGGCCTACATGCCAGCTGCTACCACAATGAGAAGAAAAACCACCTAGTCTCTTTACATGCTTTCTTTCTTTTCCTTTAATTTCTTTTCTTTTCCGTGAGAGTTTCGTTAAGTTTGCCGCAAAGTCTAGCTCCATCTGCACCCGCCCAAACTTCAACCAGACCTACTCCGCATCAAGAGCCAACGCCCAAGACTTTACTACAAAAGACCACTGAACTCAACCTCGGGAAAACCCCTTTCTGCAAGACGACAACAAAAGGGAATCCCTTAACACAAATGCAACAAGCAAGTAACCTCCAGATTCTAACTGAATTGGTGCATTTAATACAGATTTTAGCCTCATTGAGAAACTCAATGCGAGAGTTAATTAATTGATTGATGGTTGTTCAGGTCTATGCAATTGCACATTGCTGTAAACTTGGGATTTCACATTTCATTCTTTAAACTTATCCTTTACTCACTTTCTTTCAGCAACGTGTGAATGTGTGAATGCGTGTGTTCATGTGTTAGATTAGATTAGTTTACATGTCTTAGGTTTATATAAATAAAGTCTTATTTATATTGAAAAGAGAAGTATCTTGTGTTTTGTGCTTACAAGTTAATGTCTTAATCTGCCAATCTTGTTACTGTGCTTATTAATAGTGTTTTCACTATATTTTGGATTTTAATATCCAGTGCAGAGTTGATGTTATACGGCTCATTCAGTGAATCGCAGGCCGATTCAGTGATCAACCGTGAAACAGTGATTCTGTTCAAATTCCCTATAAAATCGTAATTGATTCCCTTTGAGCTAAATTGACTTGTTTCCCTTATATATTACGTATTTACATTTACAATACCTTACACAATATTTTGTGAAATCTGTCAATCTGCAGACTTGCTCTGACTTTCAGCAACTAACATTGAATTTTCAAGGCTGTAATTTGAGGCAAAAGTTATGTAGTGTATTCCAGACTATAGTTTAGGGGTAGAGTGGGGGAATACACCCCACTTAAGGGCTGTGTAATATTTTCGGTGAAACAAAAGTTAAATGTGTTTAGAAAAGTTATCATATAGTGACAATGACATAAATTATAAACCAAGTATGAAAAATGTCCAGAGTTTTCATGTTATTAGATTTTTAACAAAGATTAAATTTGTACCAAAGGGGCGTTTTGCCCCACAGGTGGGGAAAAATGCACCCCAGTCTGAGTGCAGGCAGTTTTAGCTTAAAATTAAAAAGAATATAATAAATAATTATAAATTGCAAAATTATAACAGCCTATTTGAATTTTTTTGTTAGTTGATGCTAACTGGCTATCTAACTAGCTACCTGATGCTACAGTAACTTGAAATAATTTTTAAATATAAAATCCAAATATTTTTATTCAACCAAATAGTTAGAATACATTTGATGGAAAATTTTCCCCCACTCTACCCTACATTAATTTCAACACTTACTAAAAAAAAAACAAAAAAACAAAAAAAAAAACATTTACTAATATGAAAAAAAACAAACAAAAAAAACATATTCTACATCCCTAATCTTACCAAATATCTAAACTTAACAACTACCTTACTAACTATTAATAAGCGGCAAATTAGTAGTTTATTGAGGCAAAAGTCGTAATTAATGTTTTTTTAATGGTGATAATTGGACCTTAAAATAAAATGTGACCAAATGTTGAATCTGTTAATATTATATAATGGGCCTGAGCTAACATGAACTAACAGTTGTGTTTTATTAACTAACATTATCAAAAATTAATAAATACTGTAAGAAATGTATTGTTCATTGTTAGTTAATGTTAATTAATGCATTAACTAACATGAACTAATAGGACCTTATTGTAAAGTGTCACTGAAATAACTTTTGAAGGTAGTGTTTTACAGTATGTTAACATAGTATGCACACTGATACATAGCCTGTCATGGTCTTTACGTTTGATCCTCATGTTAAAACATTACTCTCGTTTGAAGGTTTTTAGGGACAGTGTACACAAAAGTCAGCTGTGTGTGTGGATGAGAGCCAGAGAGAGACTGTGGCCCAGTAACCTACTGAGGGCACAAAATTCCTTGCCCTTTTAAAGCGGCACCATCTGTTACCAATCACCTCATTCAAACCAGCAGTACTGTAGTAGACTGAGAGAGAGAGAGAACGAGAGAGGAAAATCAAAGGAAATAGGGGGATGGGCACAGAGAGGAGGCAACAAAGACCGAGATGCACAGAGAAAAACTGAGTGAGGGAAGAAAAAGAAAGAACATATCCTCCATTGTGTACATTTGTCTGGGGTTAAGTGACTCAAGACGTGGCAAGATATTTGGTGGGAAGTCGGGGGCTATAAATATTTCAGTGCTAACAATAAACGACAGACTGTATGCCTGCTGGCTTCTTGCTAATACAAACATACTCAGGGTTCCCCTATAAGGACTGTACTTCACTGCACTACTTACACTTCTCACAAAAAGGTTTGCCAAAGATGAACCAAGTTTCAGGAAGTGAAACTTCAGTAGCAATCGCACTGATGGCATGTAGGTCAGAAGCACACTCAAAGACACATATGTAAATTTGTATCCAATGCATAGCCCCACAGTACATAGTTAAAGAGACAATTCACCCTAAAAATTAAAAGTGAGTCATCAGTTAATCACCACAGCTTAAATTCTGGTCTTTTTTTCATATGTAGCTATCATATGGCTTCAGAAACCTGGCATATAACATGCTTTATTATTATTTTGAAGCATGATGTCTTCAGCTCTCATTCATTTTTATTATATATGGAAAAGATTTACCACAATAATCTTGAAAACTAGTAAAAATATAAAAAGGAAAGAAAGTCATGAAAGTTTGGAACAAGATTGTTTTCCTCCATGACAGAAGTGTTTTTATTGTTAACTAAAAGTAGTTAGTAGTATTTGTAATTTATATTAAAACTGAAATTAAATCAAACATAAATGATATATGAATAACTTAAACATAAAAATCTTAAATGAAAATGAAAAATGTCATATTTGCAACTAATTAAAATAAAAATTTCTAAAACTAAAACTGAAAGAAAAATAAAGCAAAATACAAATATTCAAATATAAATATATTTGTATTTATTATATACCTGCAGTAACAAACTGTTTACATTATTGCCCACTATAGTGACATCTGTACTAGAATAGAATGTGTAGTTCACATGAGTGTTTTGCATCTTTGTTACATGCTTCAAAAACAGTAGAACAAAAAGCACTAATTTGATGGGAAAGTTCAACAGTAAGACCTCCATGAGTTTGGAATCACTGCATTCTGACACTATATCATGGGACTAAATATTGGCAGGAAAAAAACCTTTAATGCAACGCAGCTGTTTAGAGTTGACATCCCACCATCTCATTCCATTTTAACATCTGAGTCGCTCTCAATATCAAACTGCTATTTCCTCCAGCTTGTTCCTGCTACATGTCACAGTCACTTTAAATACAGCAATAACTGCAATATTTCCACTGTAATCAGTGAGCATTACGAGCGCTCATCTCTGAACTAAACGCAAATATGGAATCATCACTCTCAATGATATTTTCAGAGCAGACTGAAGAGGGAAGGCTTACTTAATCTTGAGGATGCATGAGAGAGCAGATTACACAAACACTGGCTGCTTGTCAGGAGGAGAACAAAACAAGCCTTCTGCAGATGGGACTGCAGGGCAGAGAGTCCGAGAAATGCATCAGGGTGAATCAGAGTTGTGTTAGGCAGCATGCGACCAATCTCGCGGCTGCAGATGGCATTCATAAATGCATAATAACATCATGCACAATTTAGCTCTGTGTCTAATTGTGAAAGAACGTTAGGCTCTTGTGAGAAGTTGTTTTTCTGAGAAGTCAGCTGCTCAATGCAGCTCTGGTTAGCACCTATGCAAGCAGAAGCTGTGACATCCTTCTTTCAAAGGGTTTTTAAGGTTTGTTGTAAACCCCTGATTATTAAACTTCTGAGGTTAATTTAGCACAAATTGCTGAAAATTAAACTTTGTTTTTAAAAAGAAACAAAACAAATTTAAATAAAAATAAAATATAAAAATAAACACTCATTGCATATTAAACTGTGCTAGGTTTTCTTTATGAATTATGATTTACACTTTTACACTGCAAAGAAAACTGTAACACTTATGGTGTGAGGCTGTGAAAACAGTGAAATGTACAAAGACAAAATTAAAAAAAAAAAAAAAGAGCACAAACTGAACGCAATAAAGTTTCCTGTGTTAATGGACCATAATCTGCTTCTGACAGATAGGCAAATTAAATATATTGGTGTGGACTTTGGGCCAGTGATGGGTTTATGTTCAATGATATGAAAATAAAAAACAAAATATTGACTTAATAAAATAAAAAGTCTTAAAGTCTCCCTACAGTCACTAATTTGATCTCTTAGAACTCATCTTTCATAATCAAAATGACATTTCCCATAAAAATAATTTCTTCCTTAAAATGGCATGAATATAACTCGACCCCTTCCTTCATTTGGTATACGCAGAGCCATGAATATATAAATTTGTCCCTGCCTTTACTCAATCCCACAACTCGGACTACCTCCACTTTCACTCAGTTAAGTAGTCTTAACGTTACACAATGGCTAATGGGAATGGTGGATTAATTCAGCTATATATGTCTGAACCAGAAACTGATTCTGAGGAAGAGCAAATTATACAGAGTCATCTACAAGTCAATGTATCAGAATGGTAATGTATCGCTCTCTACAAAGTCAGGCGCGTAACAAAAACTGATATCATTAGCCTTTGGCTTGACTACATTATCAAACAGCTAATGATATGAACATCCCCACCAAAGTCAATGCTTACACGAGTCAATGGGATTGGTTATACGTTTGTGACGGTAAGAAACAAGGGCTGTTTCAAACCAAATTTTTGAGACCTGTAGTTTTAAGGAGAAAAAGCTCAGCAATTATATTAATTTGGAGGCTTACATGTGATTAGTCATACATGTGATTAATTTGATTGAAGATTTCATTTGATTGACCGCCCTAATTATTAGTGATACCATGACACCTCTGGCAAGGTTTTAAAAATGCATGAGTTATGACTGTGTTGAATTATACAAACAGCTGTTGGCTTAATCCTGAACATGTGGTGCATTTTTAGAAAAAAAAAAAAAAATTAAAATGTCATATCCTCTGGGATGAATACATTAAAACATTCATAACAAAGTATGTAGGTCAATCACTTCTGCTCTGATGGGATATGAGGTTCAGCTCTTGGGAGTTCAACTACCACCGGATCTGAACCACAACCACCTGTTTGGACTCTTCATCTCCCTTTTCATGTTCTTTTCAGCTCTCTATCCTCTGTCTCCTTATCACCGCTCTCCATGCCCTAAACCCCTCTCTTCCTCCATGCTTCTTTATCCTTTCTCCTTCACACCATCAGTTTGTACTTCTCAAATACATTCCCACTCACACTCTCTCCAATCATTCTTTCCTTCCAGTTTCTCTCTCTCATTTTAGGCAATATAAACTCTATTAATCTCTTTCACCCCCGATACACCATGATCTCCTTCAGTCTCTCTCTAAAAAGCTCTTTAGCTGACATAAAAGCAACCTTTTCACAAACCACTTGACCTTAAAAGAAACCCACAGACCACTCCACAATGCCATCGCTAAAAACGAGATGACTGACATAATCAGTGCAGTACCTTAAAATACCAAATGTTAAAGGACAAACTTATGCATAATTCAGTTTAAAATTTAATTAAAATATGTGCTAAAATCCTTCCCAGTAGAGATTAAAACTCATTACTCCAGGTTATAAACACTGCTTAAAGCATGCCTGTCATCTGCCTGTATCTGCTCATTCACTCTCTTTAAACTGTCTCTCAGCCTTTCAATTAAATACCAACTCAGATGCAAACACACAAAAACATGCTCATTTACATCACAAATAACTTGGCTACGAATAAAATGCCAAAACCTTGCACTTGTCAGGAATTGTGTGGGGGAGAAAACACAAAATTGTACCTATTTCTTATTGTCATTTGCAGAATGAGAGGCTCTAACTTTGTTATTCTCATACAGACATGTGGGATAGAGAAGTGTGCTGTACGCAATACACAATGGAGCTATTCAAGAACCATTCAAAATATGCCTACATATTCACTTAGAAAACGATTTCTAAAACGCTTCCATATAAGAGAAAAAATATGCCTGGAGGTTTTTATGGTCACGTTATGGATCACACGTAATGCAACCCAGCCATAAGACTGGTGAACTTTAACCCCAGCTGACAGAGGTCACAATGGCAGTCTAAAGTTGATCTTTACTGATGTTTTAAAATGAGTTCAGGGTTAAACCACCAAGATTGCCAATGTCAATTCTTTCGTTCTGTTTATTCAACTTTTTATTGAAGTGGATAGCGTATTAGAGATGTGCAGTACATAATTGCATCTATGATGAAACATTGTTATTACAGCATTTCATTCAAATTTACTTCAATGCCATCATTTTGTATTTTGTAGCGTGTTTTCTTTCTTTCTTTTCTGTTGTTTTCATAAATGCATTTAAATTAGTCTGCAGTATTATCAGTTCTCTTATCAGTAACAACAGCCGATCCTAAGCGACGTTAAAACAGTCTTTTCCACAGATAGGTTTTTTTTGCAATTCCATTTGCTGTGTTGCTTCGCTGGTCAATAGAAAGCTGCTTGGTGTAAAAGTAACTTAAGTTAGCTGTGCTTCATTCATTGCTACACCATTGGCAAAGTGATTGACCTTTTTCTGCAAAATTTCGCTAACGTGACCGCACTTGAATACTGCAAGGCATACACACAATGCAAATAGGGGACTCACTTCACTATTTACATTACACATTGATTATAATGGCAACCTTTGCAAGAATTCACAACACGGTAAGCTTGATGGGTCAGTGATCTTGGCTTTGTATTTCATACAACTAAAAGGGCCAGTGAGAGGTTGTCTTGATTTCTGAAAAATAAACAGGAATATAATAATTCAGGGAGACAAAGATCTCTGCTTGCTATGCCATTCAGTTTCCAGATACAAAATATGTGCTCTATAATATATAAATTCTATAATTATTCTGCCCTATGGTGCATGGGAAAAACAGGTGTGCTTCTTTTGAAATGGCCCTTTTCACAAACCAAACACTTTCTGCCCTTTCAGTTTCTGTATGCTCTGCTTGCTGTTGTATGTTGAAAGCACTTTACTGCAACGTAAAGAAGCAATTAGACAAATGGCATATACACTCAAGTAATGCACCTTCTTTTATCTATTTCAAGAAAAGCTTAGTCTATAGATTGAGTGTATTCATTAAAAAGTCCTCAAGCTATCCTCCGTTTCCTGGGCCCGTTACAATGCGGCTGTGATCTAGATTCTATGCCAGTCCTCTATGCCCTGACTCTCCTCATTTCTTCACTTCGACCTGCTTGGAGAGTACTTTGTCTTGTAAAAACTCCAAAAAAAAGCCTGCCGGACTGCTTTGAGGGTTCCTTCGAGCCTTGACAATACTCGGGAAGTCAGGCTGCTCGGTGTTTAAGTGTGTCAGCGTGTGTGTCCTTTCTTCTGACCTACATTTGGAAAACCAGACTGGCCAAGACTGCAAGGGAATGCAAGGTTCATATGTGGTTAAAATAAACATTTACTCTGCCAAGTAGCATTAATGTGGTCCTGCAATTTCTGAGGAGGAAAAGGCAATCTATCCCCAAAGGCTTCCAGTACAGTCAGACTCAGTCTGTGACTCCATTGCACTGGTTCATCTCAGTATTTGGCAGAGCAATGAGAAGGTGATGGAGATACCTGTTCCCTTTTCTCAGAAGATCAGCGGCTCAAGTCATTATTCAACTGTCTAAACTCTAGCACACTTCCTGGACAGTTTTACCAGTCACAGATAAATTCAGCACCACTCCCAAATCTCCACCTTATTAGCTGGATTTAGATACAGTTTTTTTGCTATTATATTTCAATGGATATGTATTCAACAACTAACTGCACAGCAATTTGAAAAACAGTTTGCAATAAAAATCTGTCAGCAGTTTATTAAGATTTTAAATGTTTCTCTTGCATAGGATGCGCTTATGCTCATTTTTTTAAAAAGGCTTTTTATTTTCCCAGAATAGTCCACTCATGACTGCTGAGAAGGGAATTATGAAATCGTCCAGTTAGTCAGTAAGAAGTGTGAAAGAAACAAAATATGATCCTTTCAAAGACTGTGTGAGGGTGTTTTGCAAATGTCAGTCCATCAGTGCTTTGTAATCAGATACATTTTTCTTCAATTATGTGTATGAGGTAGTCATTTAAAGAGGTTACTTACTGATTTCTTTCAACTTGTAGAACCAATTTCAAGTCCTGGGCTGAGACTAGAATCTCCCCTCTCTCTGGGAACTGGTCCTGATGAAAAAGAAAACTGAAATATAACTCTGTTCAATTTAAAAACCAGAGCTGTCCATGTCATTTCTGTCAAAAGAACTGGTGGCATAAGACAGTAAGCCAATGATTTGGTATTATTACTTTAAAATCATTAAGAAATAGCAACACAACCCATTTTACCCATTTTTTAGTTGATGTCAATGTAAACGTATTTTCATAGGTGAAGCGGTTTGATAAAATATTCAGAAGACAATTTATCTTTGGAATAATGTGCACTGATGAATCCTGCACAAAAAAAAACAAAAAAAAAAACTGGCAATATGCACAACTAACGGTTTGGGGTCAGTAAGACTTTTACATTGTTACAAAAGATTTCTGTGTCAAATAAATGAATTTATGGGTTTCACAAAATATTAATCAGCACAACTGTTTTCAACAGTAATAATGATAAGAAATCTTTCTTTAAGCTCCAAATTGGCATACTAGAATGATTTTTTCTGGAGTAACAGCTGCTGAAAATTCAACAATAATAATAATTATATGTATCTAATAATATTTCACAATATTACTGTTTTTCTGTATTTTTGATTAAATAAATGCAGCCTAAGTGAGCTTCTTTTAAAGTAAAAAAAAAAAAAAAACTTTTACAGATCCCAAACTTTTGAATGGTAGAATAAATTTAAATAAATATAGTACATTTTTATCTAATGTTGACTTCAAACCCTCTAAGCCTAAGTATTATTGATAGTGTTTTTTAAAACTTCTAAAATATAAAAGTCAAATCCTCAGTAAAGAACTCTCTCCAAAAAATTCAACCATGTCACTGAGTCAGCTGTACACTAAAACCCTGCCATTAAGAGAAGAAACAGTGTTGAAGCCAGCAGGCCAGAGCTAGCCATCTAGCATGTGTTTGCTCTGCATGCACTGCTTGTGGTTAGCTGTGCTAGCAGATAAAACGGGTAGGAGGCTGAGGACTTTGATCCTCCATGTAAACCCTTTCCAAGAAGTCAGACATCAAACTCCTCCCTCCAGCCATCAAAAGTCCTGCGATACAAATGGAAAATCTCTCAGTCCAGCGGCAACTAAAGTCAGTAAGATGTTCTACAGACCTTGGGGAGAATGTTGTATAAACAGTACCCTATAGGGACCACACATGAAATGACTGGAGCAGCAGTGAAAAAGAATGATTCTAAATGTGAAACATCTTGCTGCTAGCACATTCTGAGAAAGTAATTCGAAGGTGGAAGCATTTGTGAATTATTACTATCCTGCTTGCTATCGCTCATACTTAAGGTTTGAGGTTTTTCCAAACAGTATTAGTGCTACGGACAAATATGATACCTAAAATTGAGCGGCTTGATGGAGAAATGTGTGCTTACTTTTTTAAGTAATCATATATTTTTCACTTGGCAGATGATAAAACCAGTAACCAAAAAGAAATAAAAAAAATTTATAAAAAAATGACATGTATCAGGAACAGGAGTATTAAAGAGACCAGAACACCTTAGAAACGGCATAACAATGACTCTGGAGACTAACCACAACTGCAAACTGCACAGTTTAGGGATGCCTCCTAATAGTCGACTAATTGTTAGTTGATGAGAAAAGGCTTAGTCCACCAAATTTTATGCCACATTCTATTTAGCAAAGTTTCTGCTTGTTAGACTTCGGTAAGGCATGTCAAGTTTCTTTGTATAGCGCATTCCACATGTGCCGATAATTTACTTTCAATTTCCTTGGCAGCGCAATATCAAATATAGTCTTAATGTTTTGCAAATGCGGAAGATAAAAATGGATTTTCTGACCTTTTACAACATGTGTCAGTTGCTTCAGAACATTGGGAGAAGACATTAGATATTAGACAAGAGATTGTCTCTGTCCTGCTTGTGTCCCACTAAAAGCACAGACCATTAAATATGACAACACATTAAAGGAGACCTATTATGCCCCTTTTTACAGTATGTAATATAAGTATCAGGTGTCCCCAGAATGTGTCTGTGAAGTTTCAGCTCAAAATACCACAGAGATCATTTATTATATCATTTTGAAAATGACTATTTTAAGTAGAAGCAGCAACACGCTGTTTTTCGTGCATGTCTCTTCAAATGCAAATGAGCTGCTGCTCCCCGCCCTCTTTTCCAGAACAGGACTGTGCCTTTACAGCTCGTAACTCAGATATTCTGCCAAAAAACATCTGTTTGGTTTTGATTATCATGTCTATCACACTGAAATCATGCGTTTTAAACCATATTAGTTTAAACTTCTGATATTCGGTTTTCTGAGCGCACACATCCGAAGCACGCGCACAGAAAGCAGCTGTCACATGGCATGTTCTCTTTCATGTCTTATTGTGCTTAAATTGTCAAATACACACAAGTATGTTTAAAACACACATGAGTTACAAAAACAGTCATTTATGTTTGTGAAGGTAAACAGCTGGGAAAGAAATCGTATGTTTATATTAGATCTGTGTGGCATCAGCATAATATACAATAAATAAATAAATCCATTGCTCTCTTGTCTCTTCTGAGGCTGAGACTCTAAATAGTGTTCAGTTAGCATGCTTTGCTTAAACTTTCTCCATGGCGTTAGAACTGGTACACTGTTGTCGCTTGCGAAAACACAATAGCAGCGTTTTGGTTGGAAACGTGCAGATTACGGGGCAGGAATATTATAATAAGATCCCCTTTCTGTGTCACAGGGGGAGCGAAATCTGACATGCTCGTTTTTTCACAAGCTTGCAGAGAAAGGCTTACAAAAAAAAAATTACTACGTTGTTTTTTTCACGTTTCCTGGGTTGGTAGATGCACCGAGGACCCGAATATAGCACTTAAACACAAAGAAATTTTCATTATATGTCACCTTAATGTCACCTTAATGTCACCTTATGCCACCTTAAAATTAATATTATAAACATGCAGTTAGTCAACTAATGTTGACTAGGAAAGTTTAGTCGTGGGCAGCCCTAGCATAGTAACACCCTAGTAGCCCCCTATAATACTCTCATGACTTTTGGATTGGCAAGCACCACTTGTATATTTTTCGGAAAATGTAACAACCACCTGGCAACCACACAGCAACGCCATGCTAACCACCCACAGCACCACTCATATTTACTCCCAAAAATGTAGAAACCACATAGCTCCCACATAGAAACAACCTGGCAACCCTGTATAAGACCCTTGCAACTTTTGCATGGGCAAGAACCACTCACATTTTCTTCACAACAAGTAAAAATCTAGTTTCTGATGCAACTATGGAGAAATTATTGGAACATAAAGACATATTTTCTATTTGAAGAAAGGAAATGCATTAGAAACCACAGGACTACACATACAGACATCTGTCAGAATGTTCTAGGCTGAGGGGGAGTTTCGCTCCACGGAATAAAGCGAGAGGAGACGAGGAGGATTGAGACAAGTTCACATCTCACAAATCAAATGGGGAAAGGTTGAGATGGAAGAAATGAGGAGTTACGGAGGGGGTCACTTTTCCTGAACATGCAATCACTTACCAACCCCAAGAGTTTCATGCCGCTGTCAAAGAGACAGGTGAAGGGACGAAAGAAGATGTCAGAGGACATAAAGAGAAATGGATGTTAGAAAAGGGGAGATAGAAAGATGAAAGATGAAGACTCAAAGACAGACAGCTTAAAGTGATTGTATAGAAGTGTAGATGACACGTTGTCATAATTTTTTACGTGACGTCTCGCAAGTAATGCCGCTGGAATTCAGATCCCCAGACTTAGCAGTCAAAACATGTCGGCACACCCTAAATCTGTTATCGTTTAACATTTCATTCTTGTCAAATGCTTGATTTGTGTTGGTTTTATTTGCACTCTATGTCACAGGCACAGCCAATTTAGTTAAGGTCACTCTGGACAAAAAAAAAAAAAAAATCTCCTGAATAGTAGGTAGAAATAAAATTAACTTATTTCCCCAGATACCTTCCTCTAATGACAATATCTTTCCTTTAAAAACAGTTTCGATTAAGCAAAACCTTTCGGATACCTCTTCAGACTCTTCATCACCTCAGTTTAAATATTTATATGAGGGGAATCAGTTGTTCCTCTGTTGACATGATTACATCTGAATGATAAATGAAAGAGCAACACAAAGCCAGGGAGGTGGGCACTCAGGCGCGTGGTATCTGCAATCCCAGAGCTCATGCTGGGCTGCAAGCTTGTAGTCTTGTGAAAGACTGCACCATACTGGGACTTTGCATTTGTGCCAAAGCATGCATATCAGCATAATAGAATGCATTGAAAAGTAAAAAAAAAATTAAAGGAATAGCTGCTCATCTTCATGCTTCCAAACCTGTAAGACCTGTTTTTCTTTTCTTTTTTTGTGGAAAAGAGAAATTTTGCAGAATCCTAAATCTTCAGAAGATTTATAATAACTCTATTTTTTTATATTCTTCCCTTCTGTCATAGCTTCTGAAGACTGAAACCAATAACATTTGGTATCACTGCCAACAAACGTGGCATAATGTGTCATGTTTGAAAATACTGTACATAAATCTGAATGAAATTTGAGTGCTGCAACAGAGAGAAAGGTTTTCATGAATTTCAGCTTGTTTGTCACACTGTGATTTCAAATGGCTTCATATTGATCACTTTATCATACATTTATGGCTGTGTTTTGTCACTTTTGGAGCTTGACAGAATCTGTTCTCATTCACTTTGATTGTATGGAAAAGAGCACCTGTGATATTTTGCTAAACTTCTTTTGTGTTTCATGGAAGAAAGTCAGTCAAATGGGTGAACTATGTGTGAACTACTGTATCCCTTTAAAAACTGAACAGTGTTGACTTTCAGAGTCTCCTTATGTTTGCTATTACTCTTCCAAATGATGTAATAATCTGCATTTTAGGTTAGGCAATCCCACATTGAAATAATGAATTCTGGATGCAGCAACGAGAGCTGGAGGGGCTGAAAATAATGTATTGCCTTGTGAGTTGGTTTGAAAACACTGAAAGTATAGAAATGCATTCAAATTTGATGTACTTTCACACTCTCTTTTTCACAGAATGCCAACTTCTGCTTTGCTTCGGTAAATATTCTGATAGGTTTAGAAACATGACATCCTTTTTCAGAGATGAGTCCATGATGACACATAATAGTAGACTGGGACCACAGAGGAACTTCATGAAAGTGTGCTTACATCAGCCGGGGGAATCAAAGGAAATGTGATTTCATATTAAATCCACTCACTTCTCAATGTGACAAATTGTCCTAGTTTCATATTCACTTGGTAAGGAAGCTAATTTTCGGTAACCGTATTTCTCTGTGCGTACATTTTCCTTTGAATTTACCGGACACATTTTGACTAATGGGGTGAAAAAATTATTGAGCTTCCAGGCGCTACACATATGAGACCTTTTATAGTGCAGTTATCAGCTTTTGTAGACAGACGGCTTTGAGAGATGTGGAATCAGCTATGAGGACAATCTTTTTAATATAATCTGCCTGCCATTAAGGGATTTGTGTGCACCAGATCAAATTTACCACAGTCTCCTCATGACATTCCATCCTGGAGGACTCATCATCGCTCATTCTTCGTGTGTGACTATGTCGAAGAGGAGTCACACAAGAGATGGAGCAAAGATGATTTGGGGGAAATTAACTGGGGCTAAAGGCAGCTAGCCACATCCCAATGGTTCAAATCAACACCTCCTGGCCAAAAAAATGGGATTTTGATAGAGGTTACTCTTCAATATTTATCTTAGACTTCTGACTATCTTGTTTAGTTTATTCTGGCCAAGAACTTTCTGCTTAGACAGGAAGAGACTCTCTGACTGTTACATGCTGAGGCAGGTTTATCGGAAATATCTGAAGGTCTGTATAAAAAAAAGAAATGTGTAATTTTGATTTTGTAATCATTTTTCCATCTAAAGTATTGCATACTGGTAATTAAACAGACATACAACAAAACTGTGTACAACTCGTGGATATCTAGTTAATTTGATGGCATGGCAAATGGGTAATTAGTTCTTCCTCAACCTTGTATGTTGTAAACACCATCTGATTTTGAGACAGATTCAAGCATCCTGTAAATCTAGCCAATCAGATTAGAGTTTGCCAGATCAAGAAAGTACTTTCTATATTTGGATTTTGAGATTACATTTAGATTCATTTGGCAGATGCTTTTATCCAGAGTGAATTTCAAATACAGAATACTGCAACAGGTTACAAATATATATATATATATATATATATATATATGAAAATCCTCTTAAGAAAGAAGACATTTCTCAAAATAAATTCTAGAAAGTTTGTAAGAATGTGCAATTTTCCAGAAATTCTTAAGAAGTTCTCAAATATATGTAGAGTTGTTACTGACTTCAGCAAAAAGTCATGTCAGGCATAATCATGACCGATCAAAGATGATCTACTTATTACTGTTATAGTTTTCATAAATAAGCATTGCTATATAGCCTAGATGATAACTTTGTATAGTGCTCTTGTGAATGTTTTTAGCATGACTTTGTGAAAATTTAACTTCTATACTGATGAAATTGCATAGACTTCTTCATGGCCAGTGTTTGCATATTTAATTTTTTTCTGTAATCTACTTGTTCTACAGATCTCTGTAGTGTTAAATGCTACTGTTTTTGATGGCGTTGATAACGTTTCTTACAGATAATATCATGAACTCTCTCAAGCATCGTTCAATCTGCCAGCGTCTCACAGCGTCATGTATAATTCTCCAACATTTTCACACCACGGACATTAAAAATTCTAGCAAACTGTCTAAATTTAATTAGCTATACATGCAGACACTCATATGAGGAGGTTTAAATGGAGAATTAGTCATTCAGAAAGGCAATGGCCATGGTTGGAGGTTGTCCTTACCTTAAGAAGTGATTTTTAAGAAAAAAGATAAGTACTGTACGTTCTTAAGAAATGTTTCTGGGAATACAAAACATTCTTAACTTTATTCTGTAGTTATAAAATGAAATGGCCTTCAATCTTCATTATATTTCTAGTGTTTAGTGGCTTTTATGCTGAACAAAATAAAAGCATCTTCTCAAAAATATCTGACAGAGATAATTATTTACAGCTGTTTTACTTGTATTAACACACTATTTCAGTGTCATTGAGAATAATGGCACTGAAGTATCTACCCAAAGACCTAACTGAAAATACATTCAAAGACTTACAATTTTGATGGAGACGTTTCTCAGTAGAGAGGACACACAAACAAACACAGAGTCACGCACATACACTCACTTAAATCTAACACTGCATACTACGACTTAATTACACACACTTTTCACATTCACCTGCAAAATCTCTGAATGTGCACCTTTTTGCCCATACGTCCAGACCGTTTTGGAATGAAAATATGACACAGCATAATAACCGACCTTTGCTTGAATAAAAACTCTGATGTCCTCCAAATTAAAATGAATATATTTTTGGCCAGTTGTCCTCACGCACATCCACCTCTCACCGAAAGTGACTCATCTGTCCAACAAAACAACACTGAATGAAGAAATGTTAATAAATAATAAAAATGGCCATGTCTGAGCTAGTTTTTGTATGCTGCTTTGTGTGCTGATGCTTGAGTGTGTGTATGTCAGAGCATTCAGTGCTGCTTTTCTAAACTCCCTACATCATTTTATATAAGATTTCCTGAACCATACAAAAGGCGACTTTCAGTTGGAGCATGTGGACTGTGCCAGACTGTCTTATTATGTGGCTTATCAATTCTTTAACACACCGACCTACCTTCGGACTAGCACACACAGACAAACAAACACTCACATAAAAATCCTATTAAACCAGTTAATAGAAGTTCGCAATCACATAGTCTTTATACAAGGAGCGCATATTCACCTACTTGTGAGCATGACCCAAATGCCAGGCAGGTTCATCTTGGGGCCCCACGTCCTAAGACAAATGAGTCTATTCCGTCATAGCTGCAAATTCAGCAGCAACTTCAACTACTTCACTTAAATTGGGATTTCAGACTTCATTCAATTCAATTCAAATGTTGGTTTTACTTCTGGAGGTCAAAAAGTATAACACTTTCAGTGCAAAACTGGAAACAAGAGAAAGACAGAAAAAAAATGCCTCTGGAGGTAGAGAAAGGACAGGGGGTGAGCGAGTTTGAAGGATAGAATAAAAAAGATAGAGGCATACGGAGAGTGACTGTGATGGAGCGTTGAATGAAAGGGAGGAGAAAATGATTGAGAGTGAAAGCCAGAGAGAGATAGAGGAGAGAAGAAAGAGGAACGTAGGGTGGGGGAAAACAAATCTAATTCTTTGCAGGATTGCTGGTGTCAAACGTGCTTATTTTTGTTTCATGGGTGTCCTCCCATGTAACGTTCCACTCTCACTCTTTTGGCTCTTGCTGTCTGACTGAACTCTGAAAGTATTCTCTCTGTTAAATGTTGCAATTCTACTAAATTCTATTCTATGTAGAATGTAAAACACCAAACATTTGGTATAACAATCATAACTTTTCTTCCAGTCTGGTGTTCTGAGTATTGATTATCGCTTGCTCTAAGGTGGAATTAAAATTAAACGAATTTAGGCATTATAAAAATGCATAAAATAACAATGCAGAAACAAAATATGCTCTGTACATAATTTGCAAGGTGCAACGGTTTAGTGAGGTTCAGTCTTTTCATAGTCCTCCTTTTGTCTCTCATTCCTTGCTCTGTTCATCCATCTTCCAGTTTTCAGGGGATAACATTTATTTTTCAGATTACATATCTAGAAAGATCCTAGGAGTTCTGACATTATGATCACATTGCATTTTCAAGTTCTGGGCCATTTCTTCTCTGGGAGGGGGAAATAATAATATTAACTCTTGCATTTCTTATTGCGAAACTCACAGTTACGTATATATATTATATTATCATTGATTGTTATATTCTGTAAAAGTATACTTGCTGTATATTCTAGTCTTTCCAAGAAATTTTGCCTTTTATTCAGAGCTTTATTTTCAGGTATAAACAAGACCCAAAATGAAACATTAAACTTCAGCTAAAATAGCATAAACTTCAGTGGGCTCAGAAGCAGAAGGGATTCAAACACATTGATTATTTCTCATTCTGCAGTGTTGCACAAGTTATATTTTAACTTATTATATATATATATATATATATATATATATATGTATGTATATGTATATATATACTTTTTTCAGAAGTAATTTCCTAAATTTCCTAAATAATTGCCATTACATTTTTAATAAAAATCCATGATTAATATAAATTACCTCTGTTAAGAACCTAAATTGTGAGTTACTCAGAACCACCAGTTCTAAGTTACCTCTGTTAAGAATCTAAATTGACTACCATTACATTTAAAAAAAAAACAAAAACAATCTATGAGTAATATAAATTACCACTGTTGAGAACCTAAATTATGAGCTATTCAAAACCACTGGTTCTTCAGTTGCTTAATTTAAATATCCCTGACTTAATAAAGTCAGTGATATTTATTACAGGTCTTAATAACTCAGATCAGTCACACAATTTTGAAGAATGCTTCATATTTTTTCTCTCTTTGGAACAGCCACTGGGAAAGTTAGTCAAAAATCAAACACAGCTCAACAGCCAGTAACATCATTCCTACTGCCATGCATGCTTGTGGCACCATCATGCTCTGGGTTGCTTTCAGCAGGAGGGACTGGAAACTTTGTTGTCATCGAGGGTAGTATGGCTGAAGCCTAACTGGCAGGTCCTTGAGAATATTTTCTCACAAAGCAAAAACATGAACTATGAGGAACTAAATAAAATGGTTAGTATTCTGAAATTATTTGTGTATGACTCAAGACCAAAACGGTTATATATATTGCACTCATTATGAATGAGGTAAATGTTAAGTGTTAGCCAAAACAAACCCTGCAATTATCTCAGATATCAAACATAACTCATTAGCCTTGGCTCATGTTGGTGTGCTCATTATAAATAGCTCAGCGTAGTGCCTGAAAAAATATTTTAAACATCTTAGTATTTAAAAAAAAAAACAAAAAAAAACAACAACAAAAAAAGATTTACGCCTTCTCTGGGAATACCAGATAAAGTATTTGGACACTGAAAGACAATTTTGGACGCTGAAGTCACGCTTAAAATGTCTGAATGTCATTACATTTGATGCAAAATATGAAACCGAGTGCCATCTGCAAAAAAGTGGCATAAGGTTTTTTTTTTTTTTTTGGTTTTTTTTTACTATCTTCACATTTCTGAGCCATTTTGTGCAATTACATTTAACCATCTGGTGTTGCAAAGATTTTTGTGAATGTATGAAGTCATTTCCACTCAAATTCACACAGGTGTCCTTATAGAACTACCACTGGTGTAGTTCACCATATTAACTATAAACATTTTTGACAATCAGAAATTTTACAAGTATAACATTTCAATAACACTTTATTTTAGGGTATCTTAACTAGTTGCTTATTAGCATGCATATTACTAGAATATTAGCCATTTATTAGTACTAATTAAGCACATATTAATGGGTTATTCTACATGACCTTATTCTACATCCCTAATCCTACCCAATACCTAAACTTAACAACTACCTTACTAACTATTAATAAGCAGCAAATTAGGAATTTATTGAGGGAAAAGTCGTAGTCAATAGTGAATAAGTGTTCCCTATTCTAAAGTGTTACCAACATTTCTCTTGTTTTATGATTTGAAACATCTTTTTGTAAAATGTTTTTAATGAATATTTTTTATGAATGTAATGTTTTTAATTAAAAATGATTTTAAATTTAAACTTTTTTAAACTCTATATGCAGTGATATAGTTGTGATTTAACGACTTATATATAATATTTATTCAGATACGTGTGTGCATATGTATAATATATTGTATACATTATTCAGAATGTTATTTTATTTCAACATTTATTTCCAAACATTTATGTTTAATATTGTACATGGTCCCTTTCCAAATAAATGAATAAAAATTTAAATAAATAAAAAATAAAAGTATGTTTTATGCTATATATCTTTCAAATACATATCACTTGGTTTTGATTCTTCACAAAGTCGTACAGCTACAAACACGTTTTGTAAACTCTGTAATTCCAAGTGAAATGTTGAGACGAGTTCTGTACACAATAACAAAGAAATTAAATTTGACAAATAAAACATTACATTTATATTCTGTATATATGCCTGCTACATATCAAACTGCCACTGTGTCACAGCCATCTACTTATCAGCAAAAAGAAAACCTGTGACAGACACATATCTGTGTGGGGAATTTGGAAAACAAAATGGAAAAGCTAAACCATATGCTCAATGCTTGGTGACACACAAAGAGCCAGAGAGTGATTTTCTTTTGCTATAAGTAGCTAACATTTTTCCTTCATACACTCAGTGTTCTGGCAGGCGGCCTGTTCCCCTGCCCCCATCCTTAGGGAAGAGCGTCTGTGTGTGTGTCTTTGTTTCAGCGTATAAAATTACATCCTCCTGACATGCATTTAGCCAAGCTCCAAGCAGCACAGTGACTCATTACATCATCACCAGAAGAGCCAGAAGTTCAATCAAACGTCCAGATTCTCACGGCCTGTGAGTGAGCGCACAAACATGTGTTTTCTGTCGATTTGTGAAGTCAAATATTAAGTGAACATGCGAGCCTGTGAGAGACACCAGCAGTGAGGATGAAGCGACAAAGCTGCGTTCACACCAACAGCTATTAAACCGCTTGAGCCTATCTGTTGGTTTCTGGTAGGAATCTTCTCGCTCACACTGGTAGCTGTCGCTTTGGTCCTCATCTGCATAAAGCTGAGCTCTGTTCTTGCAGCATTGGCAACAGTCGCTGTAGCCAGTGTTGCAGGAAATTGGCAGCTCTTATAGAAAATGAATATCATTTTGTTGCGCTATATAAAGTAATTCATGTTCCAGTAAAATTACTAATCTTACCATTTCCATGAAATGTGGCGATGTCATTGGTTATTTCTCTCTACAGATGGTGACATATTCACAGGCTGGACCTAAATGTCAAGAAGTTGCCAGCACATCAATAGTCAGCACCAGTGGCAAAACAACAGCTGACAGAATCTGTTTGGCTCCAGACACTCACAGGCAAAGGCATCATGTTTATTCAAACTGAGCACATGCTTCACTCAGGATTTCAGATAGTGGATTTTTAAATCTTACATTGTGGATTACTAATGGTCCAGACTTGCATGACTTCTACCTCACAGATCAAAGTGTCGAATAACCTTTACTACTAGAATATCCTGTCTTTCATTTATAATGAACTAATAAATAGTTAAAATGTTTTTTTATTTTAATTATGTCTTATCTTGCTTAGGGCACCAAGGGCCAAATTTACTAACAGCTTGCGCCAGCGCAAACCATCTTATTTAAAATAGTCCTGTCTGGATTTACTAAAGAAGCGCAGTGACGAATTAGCACTGAAAAGGCCTGACCGCCTGACCGTACTGAATATGCATTTGTAGAGTTTCCCTTTCAGACGCAAAATCTATGGGAGGAAAGTATTAAAATGAATCACGCAATGAGATTTACTAATGTTTGCGTCCCAAACATCCCATGAAGAACCACACATACACACACACACCGGACTGATGTCCATAGACTAACCATTTAGTATTTATGCAACATATTACAAGCAAAAAAATATCTCAAACAGAGATAGAGGTAAATATGTTAATGTTTATTATTGTAGGTTCATCATTGTTCTCATGTAGGTTCAACTGGACTTGTTTTGGGGCATTTAACTTGACATTTTCAGGTTGTCTCAGGGTTTCACAACAAGCCAAGAAGGTTAGATGCATCCGAAGGGCATCGAGTTTGAGACGGAGCACAGATGTCAATACAACAGAGAAATCAGACTGAGTGGATGTTCCAGAGAAGTGCACAAGGATGTGTGTGCACTTACATGTGAGTGGCCGTTTATTACAGCACATGAAATGCAGCTACACTATTCAAGGATAGGAACATTTCAGTAGGGATAGCTGGGACTTTAAATCAGCCAATGGGAATAGATTCTTCTGGTCAGGTCAAACTATTTGACTAGTGAACTTTATGAATTATTTATATGGTATGTAATATTTATATGAGGTTTTCAGTGGCTAATATAGACAACTGGAGAGTGGGTGGCTGATATACATGGTATATGTGTAATATATTCATATGGTTTTTAAAAAAAACATCCAGATGGTGAATAAATGTGTAAATAAATGGAAAAATGGGTAGAATATTACTCCAAGCTACACTCCAGAACTGTCACCACTGAATGCTCATCATGCGACAACTGGACACAGAAATGAGAGCCATGATTAGCTGCCTGTAACTCCACTACATTGTTGTCGTTGGCTTCAATAAAGAGGGCCTCTTTTAGATGCTTCAGAAGGCAGGCGGTCTCCTAGACTGCACAGAATCATCAAGCTCTTCCAAAAGAACATGAAGGAAAACCTTTTTAGCTGCTTGTTAGAAACTTTGAATGTTTGAACACCTGCAGCAACCAAATGCAAGGGTCTGTCTGGATTGCAGGCCTTCCTCATAATGGAAGAGTCTAAAATACACACCAACAGAGTTTCTCTACAAGCTTTCATAACTCAGATAACAAGAACCAGAACCCTAGGGTGCTTATCAGGATCTGCTTTCTGGCAGTGATGCTGTCACCGCCAGCTGCAAGAGGCAACAACTACATCCTTCTAAGTACCCAGTGGACTGGCTTGTAAGACATTGGCTCGACCATCTTCATGAAGAAAAAAATCACTATTTTGTCCATTAGATTACATATCACGAAAAGCCACAATGCTGAAATCCACAAACATCCATTATTGCACAACATCACATTGTTTGGAAAACTTACAGCTGAGACCAAGACAACAGAGTACAATGTTCCCTAGTACACCATCTAACTACACATCACCCTAGTGTTGAGTGTTCTGACAGTTCGCATGAATAAAACTGATGAATATTTAAGAATATGTATGTGGTGAATATTTCTTTCCTTTTTTCTTTTTTTATTATAGCTACCTAGTCTTACCTTAAATGCTGTTTCAGTCTCTTGCTGTGCTGTTCTGTGAGAGATCCAGTGTGCTGTCACTCTCTGTCCTCTGTCTTCCACTGAAAAGAAAGAGATGCACTGAGATGATGGGAAGGAATAAATGTTTATTGACATTTAAGCCTCACTTTTAGGGTCCTTGACATATAAGGGTGTCCATGATAAAGAAAAGGTAAATTATTTTTAAAATCTAGTTTAAAATGCATGTGACAAATTCTTAGAAATGTGCTCTTTTTATTCATCTTGATTTGATCTTGATTATAAAAAATTTCAAGTTTAATTTTAATGACTCTAAAATAAGATTTTATTATTTAAGAAATAAATACTTTTATTCAGATTTTATTATTTAAGAAATTAATACTTTTATTACTTTTAAGGATACATAAAAAGTGACATTTATAATATTAGTCGTCCATTTCAAATGATAGCTGTTCATTTGAGTTTCTACTCATCAAAAAATCCTGAATAAAATATGTATAGCAGTTTGCACAAAGATATTAAGCAGCAAAACTGTTTTCATATTGATATTAATAAGAAATGTTTCTTGAGCACCAAATCACCATACTAGAATGATTTATAATCATTCTAGTATGGTGTAATGGCTGCTAAAAATTTAGCAGGAATAAATTAGGAGTTGAAAATTAACAATAATAAAACAATAAAAAATTATTACTGATCCCAATCATTTGAAAGGTAGTGTATTTTTAATAGATATTTCAACAAATATCCTAAATTGAATCCTTTCAATGAAGTTTTGAGTGGTGGTATCATGTGATATTTTTCCTGACCTTATGTCATGTCACAATACAAAAAGCCAAATGATCTGAGACTTATTGAATTAGGGGTATGGTTTGGTTTCATTGTGTACCCCGAGATGAAATCCTGCAGGCACCCCCAGACTACTAACCATGTTTGTGCTTTTATCAAGCCTGAAACCTTATGAAAGTTGAACACGGATGTGTTACTTATGAGAGTACAACACAGTTTGGCAATCTAGGCCTGGTATTAAGTTAATCAACTCTAGAGAGGCAGCTGAAAGTGGGCAGTAGGTCAGACCATTAATCTCCCTCAATCACTCATGATTAAGAGGAATAATCATCCTCATAAATCATTTTGTACGTCTCAGCTTTCATGCTCTTGATTTAAACCTCTTGAGGGATCCAAAATTAGACACTAAAATTACAAGCTTTTACAAGTTGATTATCAGCACAGCAAAACTGGCTATTCATTCTCCCTGATGAAGAGAAGAACAAGAGGGGGGAGGTAATGAGAGGTGTGGATTTTTCTCTTACCTCCCTCTCTTTTCCCCAATGATAGCACTTTTCTTTGCAAAAAGAAACAAATAAGCGTCCCCTCTCAGCTTGATCCCAGATATTTGGGGTCTCACACAGAGCTGTCATGCACACAAATGTGGAAAAATAAGATCATTACTGACCTTGCCATATCCATTTATGGCTGGAGTTTATAAAATATGACACGTGGTAAAAGGAAGCAATAGAATTGATCGGGAGGGGAGTGTGTCGGCATGCTCCTCACAAGACCATCCTTTTTCCAATTTGCTTTTCTATTTCCAAATTGTAATGGTCTAATCTCTTCTAATGCTAAAATATCTGACTCTTCTAAATCAGCGGCATCTAAATCACTGCGGCTTGTCAATCAGAAAGCAATGTTTCGCAAAGTCTATTCTGGTTGTAACCGCAGTTATTTTCCACAATAAACATCAAAGGCCATGTTTGAGTTCTGGGGATGTAAAATAATCAGCCTGTTGCCTGCACAACATAAATCCAGAGAATCCATCAACGCAGACTATGGCCCTCTAGAGAAAACCATTTTCCAAAACTAATAGGTTTAGAGAAGGCATTAGCTGCAAGCCAGCCTAAGACATTGTTCCCAAAGAATGATCTAAGAAGGCCAGAGCTGGCTTGAGGGCAGTTGCTCTTCAAACACAGCGAAATTGACCTTCCTCTGGTTGACAATTATCTGCCCGTCAAGTCACTCAACTGCCATGGGGGTCCCAAAGAGCCTTACTTTTTCACTTCCTCTCTTACCAGGCTTTTTAGGAACAGACCTCAGGAGAAAAGTAGAAGTCTGAAAGAGAAGGGGATTAGTATTCTTCCTCTTTTTGCTATCTGTTCACTTTCCTCTCTTTTGCTTTCCCTTGGAGTCTCATTATTACAAAGAAAAAACGAAAAGTAGCATTTTATATTTATAATTACTTCAAATATTAACTTTCATATTTTGCTCAATTTATGTTCACCTTCAAAAGGAAGGAATAGGCCTATTCAAAAACTGTGATTTCCTCATATTTTAACACCTCCACATAGGAATGTGTGTAAAATCTTTGATTTCCCGATTCTCACGCCTCATTACGGGGATGAACAATATTGAGGTCAGACCTGAGGATGGGATAGGTTGAGTGTAACTGACAGATTCGACCGGATGTCAGCTTTAAAATGTCACAAATGAAATATTGCACCAGATGTTACAGAAGCAGATTACACTCATACTGTGTTCTAAAGAGGCCTAATGAGTGTATCCAGATATCCAGCACAGACGTAAGAAAGCACATAAGATCCATTGCTGTTAGGATTACGTATCGATCACGCAGTGAGGACACAAATACAAATAGAGAGAAAAATAGACGAGATGATTATGATTTCCTGTCACTGCTGAGAGAGATAGAAGGGGAGAGAGAGAGATGAAAAGGGGTATTTAAAATTTGCGACCGATATAGGTTTTTCAAGAGAGTGGCCAAATGGCCCATACAATGCTGATATACTGTATAGCCAACCTAATGCAATTTAATGAAAATTGCTTAAATGAAAAAAAAATATGGAAATGCAGTGGCAATGTATTGTGCATAATATTTGCTCAAAAACAAAGATTTCTAATCAAATTATTTTTAGAGCCCGAGCACGATGGTGTGAGGACCCTATTGGAATTGCTCAGTTTCTTCTTCTTCTTCTCCAAAATGAATCGCATTTTTGAGGGCCTAAACATGCTCGAAAACTCATGAAACTTTGCACACGTGCCAGAAGTGGCAAAAATTTACATCTGATATTGGTTTCCGAAGTGGGTGTGGCAAAATGGCTCAATAGCACCACCTATAAAATTTCAACGAAGTGCCCCATCGAGCTATGTTTCACATACATGTACGAAATTTGGTAGACACATGTAACACGCCAATACCTACAAAAAAGTCCCCCCGTACTAAGTCTGAAACCCAACAGGAAGTCTGTTATTTTTAATTTTCTTGGCAAGTTTTGTGCCGTTTTTGCCATTTTCAGGCATTGTATTTAAACAAACTCCTCCTAGAGATTTAAACAGATCAACACCAAATTTGATCAGTGTAATCTAAAGCCCTTTGTGATGTTAAATTGCATAGATCTTGAGTTTTTGTTGAAGGGCGTGTCCGTGGTGGCCTGACAAAGTTCGATGTTTTGCCATGTAAAAGGAAGTTGTTGTAACTCAACCATGCAATGTCCAATCTGCCCCAAATTTCACACGTTCGATAGTCCTGGTCTGAAGACATCTAAAGGCCAATATTCAGTTATAATCATAGCGCCACCTGTTGGCAACAGGATATGTCATGCTTTACACTAACTCAAACATACCATGTTCAATCTGCACCAAACTTCATAAAAGTTCTGACCTGACGACACCCATATGCCAATATTCAGTTATAGTCATAGCACCACCAGCTGGCAGCAGGAAATTTGACACATATAAATGACATATTCCACCTATATTTACCACTTTAAATGCATATTGCTCACTGTTTGCTATTTTCCTAAAGCCACCGAGTGCGAGGGCCCTTTCAATGCTGCTTGCAGCTTGAATTAAAAAAATAATTCCTATTTTTAATGTTCCAATACTTTCCTATCCCAGCTTAATATTTTATAAATATGTCATTTGTAGGTTGACTCCTCAGAAAACTGTAAACTAAACACTATGGTATTGTGGCACGAAAAAAGCCAACTTTACACAGAAATATTAATGCAACTAATGACGTGTTTGGGACGTGACTATCTGTTCTGTATGGTGACTTCAGAAATGACACTTTTACAAATTATGCGCTTCAACTTTAATTGCAATAAATTGTGAAAATTGTTTATTGGCAAGGATTTGCACAAGGGAAGATAATTTTAACCCTTAAATGGTGTCTCTATCATAGGAGACAGACATTTGAAAAATTGGGCATAAGGACAGTATAAAACTGTGTAAAATCTGGTTTGAAACTCTGGCATCAACAAACAGTCTTTCTACATTTTAGTAAATGAAAACTTTGTTTAAAAGGGTCAAAATTAAGTGATGAACTGGCCTGGCCAATATATCAGTCTATCACAGCAGCTGTCTGACTGTGTGAGGAATTCTACACATCTGTGTGACTGACCAATCTATAGACCATTGCTGAGAGACAGAGACTAAAAAAACATGTCAATATCAGATTGACAGGAAGCATCTGCAATTTAGTCCAAAACACTCTAAAAGATGCTGCATGGTGCAGATGACGGACTACGATTGTGTATGTGTGCGTGAGATAAGCTGGCACAAGATTGAATGTTGCTTCTGTGTGGGGGATCTCTTCTCTGAATTGTGCCTGATGCGTGTGTGAGAGAGGAGACAGAAAGAAAGAGAGATAGAGCAGTTTGAATGGAACTGTTTCTATCACTGTTTCCAGGGTGCCGTTTTAAACCAAATGCAATCACAAAGCGCTGCAGGGACCGGGCGTCTTCAGTGACAGCTCTAAACAACACAGGCAAACTCCTCCCTTACCTTCCAACTAACAGCTCCGCCACGCTCCCCATCTCAGTCTGCAGCTATTTGTCTCTCTGATTCACTCTCTGATTACCTTTGTCTCTTTGTCTCTCTTTCTATCTCTCTCTAACACACACACACACACACACACACACACACTCTCTCTCTCTCTCTCGCTCATTATATAGCACCTAAGAATGTCAATTTATAATGCAATCTGACTCATACAGCCTTCAGTATTTTTTTTTTGTTCAAATGCCACGAGCGTTGCATGTGTAGGAGTGCACTAAAGTCCCCTCGCATTTCAAACTGTTCTGAGATACACTGATTTATGTTAAGTCTTTATCAAAGAAGTTTATACTGCTCTTGTTGCACAATGGACACACAAAGCATCAGTACTTTTTGAAATGCTAATAATGTGTACACTCTTGTAAAAGAATTTCAATTTAGCATACTTTTAAAAAGAGTAGTTATCATAAATAATATAATATTTAATGTTTTCAGACACTAAATGTGGCATTGCATGCTATTTACAATTAAATGAAAATGTACTATAGTTTAAATTTGTAAAAATGCAAAGTTTTCCACTTGCATACATCTTTATATGTAATTTCAGAATTACTTCTATTACTTTGAATGTACTGACAACAACTATTTATGGTAAACTAAAAATATCTGAACATTATTTATGTTGAAACTTATATGTCATGTATTTATTTGTAATTACACATTTGTAATGATGAAGTTACATTTTAATACATTTAACATATGTTAACTTTAAATGCAATTTTAAATACACTACACTACAGTTAAAAGTATAGTCAAGTATTTGAGTGCATGACACACGATTTAAAATATACTTCAAAGTTAAGCTACTTAAGTGTGTTAAGAAACAGTCATGAAAGTGTACTTTAAGTACACTTAAGTGGCGTTTTATTTCATTAATATTATATTACCTGCAAGTACAGTTTTTTAAAATATACTTTCAAAATTTAAAGTATACTACAAGCGCACATTCAGCACAATTAAGTACACTTCTTTTTCACTAGGGCACTATGCAGTACAACCTCATAGTACTCAGACTTTGAAATATATGCTGCATTTAAAAAGACAGAGAGGATTTATAATGACGTACAGTGGAACTACAGCTTGAGAAAAGATGGCATATAATAAGATTCCATGCCACAAAAGTCGCTTTCACAAGGAAAAACAACCATTATCTATCGTGTGAGCCAATTTATGAAAGTCATTATCCTGATAGAAAAACTGAAGTCCAGGGACTAATGGAACATTCCAGGAACAAGGGGCTTTTTAGACATATTGATGAAACCCAAAGTCATCCATCTTTCTTCTCATCGCATAAACATAAGGCGTATAAATGAATAATGGTGATATAACTAACCCATGCAGCTGTGGCGAGCACAAAGCGCTGCGAGCAGACCACTGCAAAAAGCCTGCCTTATTTATACCTCCTGTGCTATTATGTGCATATTTCAAATAAGTCTACAATGCATGAACCCAGGCCTTCCTCGAAGAGAAGAATTCTTTCAACTTTTATAGTGGTTTGTATTTAATTGTGATGCCATCATTATCTTCCACCATTTGTCTTATTTGTAGTTTTTCAAGCTTTCACATCATTCTGCAACAAATAGCACAGTATATAGAAAACACGCAGGCTGTCCCCAGTCGAATTGGACTGTTTACAGACTATTTACTATTGAATCACAACACTATTGATATTCCTATTCATATTCTTTTTTTCTCTGCAATTAATTCAGCATGAAGAGCTTAAAGTACAGACCCATTTCAAACTACACTGTATTGGAGTACAAGAAAATCTTTTGACTTCAAAATTTCACATTTAATTCCTTATGTTACTTGCCAGTTTTTGTAATTATTTGTGAAAATTACTTGCAATTTGAGTTGAGAACTTTTCTTTCAAAGTATATTTGAGTATTCGACCTGTTATGAGTTGAACAATGTCACACTGGCTCTGGTGAGTTTTTTTAATAACTGTAAGTAATTAAAAGTGAATTCATTCATTTATGTGAAAGCTAGACTGGTCAATGTTTATAATAAATATTCGATACTGTATGAGTATCTGAATGACAGGCAAGGAAAAGCACATTTTGTGAACAAATGGAATAAGCCGGAGATTGCACCCAAACATAGATGAATAAAGTTTTATGTTCAGCATAAAAGTAATCCTGAAGTCCTCCAAGGCCAGCTTTACTATGGTCGATATCTATTTTGAAATGAAAGATGGCATCAATTAACAACTTGCATTGTATGAAAAGAGAGAGCGAAAGAGAGAGAGAAAGAGAGACTGCAGAGATACAATAGACACTATTATGTAGGAAATCGATTGTCCAGATGAGCGGTCAGTTATTCCGAACAACAGTCATTAAAAAAAAAAATATCTGACATGAAGTATTTTAGAAAGCTGTGTGTAATAATCTAAAATAATAATCCCTTGACACAAATGTATTTATTTATTTTTGTTTTGTAGCCTCTTTTGTCCTAATATTCCCAGTAAGTTGTAATGTTTTCGCTATTGAAAACTGAATGGGCAGTGAAGTCATTTTAATATTTGCGTTCTAAATTAGGATTTCATTCCTTGGATTTACTTACATTCAAAATTTATATTGGTCTTTTCCTTGTTATATATGCAAATGAAGCTGATAACCTGCATTGCTTGCAAGCAGCAATATTAGGAAATGCAAATATATATTTTTTATTATTATGTCACAAGACTTTCTTCCAGTTTAAGTAGAAGTAAAAATAAGCAAGCTTTGTGCATCATTTAAAATCCACATGTAGGTATAAACAAGCCATATTTTAACATCAACTTCTCAGCTCAGCAGAATACTTGCTTTTGCTAATAGCTCTTGCCTGTCGTAGATAATATCTCTTAGCCTTGGTATAAATGCATTAAAGGTCTGTCACGCAATATAGAGACTGAAGCTCAGTGCAGGTCCCAGAGTCCCCGGTCAAATCTCAGAGAGATGTAGCAACTTCTCCAAACATGCAGGAAAAGCGGAGAGCTCGTGTCGTTTCTGTTGGAACAGGCCTGAACCTGCTATCCTGAGACCAACAGCCTGTTTGAATTTCTTTAAAACACAGTGTTTAAGTGACAGAGTAGTGATGCCTGTGATGAAATATTCTAATGAGAAAAAATGGTCAATGATCTTTCATTTGCTGCTCAGTGAGAATCTGGGGTGTTGATAATGTGAACTTCTTGAATGCTGGGTAAAGTAACCTGATCATATTGTGGTTTATAATATCGACAGTAATGGATTTGCAGCATCAATAACAGTTTGGTTTTAATGGAGTCCTGTCATTAAGGCTGACATCACATCATTGTTTTACACAACTGAAAAACTGATGTCTAAAGATCAAATCAATTTGTTTTGTGCCGTTTAGTGGTTTGAATAAAATGTGTCGCTTTTAAATAGGCATTCTGGTTGTGGCCCTCTAAAGGATCCCGGTTATTTACCGATTATAACCTAGGTTAACGATTCTTTAAGTACTTCCGAACAAGGAATACTTGGGGAAAAGAACATGTAGGCTATAAAACATCTTAAATATGTTTAATACAATTCTCTTAAAAGTTTGTTTACACAGACTTTATAATTATTTGAAAGGACTTTTCTGCATAATAGCCGCCCAATAATTAAATAAATAATATATTACACAACAAAACAAAAATGTAATCAGCAACTACTAGTTGTAGTGAACAGCCTCAGTATACTTTGATTTAATTATCTACTTTGTTATTTTGTAGTTGCTACAATATAATAACACAGTAAGAGTTTCTAAATTAAATAAGTAGCCTAAGTGTTTTAGATTCACTAGAAGAATCAGCTCATAAGAGTCGAATCGTGTTTTTTTTTTTTTTTTTTTTGTCGTTCGAGTTGTATTTATTTTATTCACTAAAAATTCGCTTTTGATTCGCGATGTATGTTTTTGATAAAATAAAAATAACCGACTTGTGTAAGTCAATAATTTGGGATTCGCTGTATGATTTGATCCACTAATAAGACTCACTCATTTGAGAATCTGATCAGACTGGTCTCGCTTGATTGGTTTTGATTCTCCAAAAAGAATCGACTGATAAGAGTCATTGGTTAGCGAATCTTACTACACTCACTGGGCGGCGCGCTGCGCTGTTGTTTCATGCTGTGGATGTATCACGCTGGCTGCGCTATATACAGTGAATAGCTACTGCAACAAATACTCGCAGAATATTTTAGTTCAGAACTTCGGATGCATGTTCCAGAACTCTTAACGGAATTTGAGTCATGAAAATCATTCGGTTCCTGTGCTTTAAAAAATGCAGCCGGTTGTGAATAAGAACCAGTTCTCGATCCCTATCCTACTCTTAAATGTCTCAGTCGTTCAGTTTTAACTGTTAGACAGAATGAGCCTACTAGCTATATGTCACATTTTCTCCCTCGCCTTGCAATTTCAGTTGAGATCAATATAAAGCTGGCATCACATCTGCTTATGTCCTGAAGCGTGTTGAATCTGCAACATTAATGTAAACAATCAGCTGAGAATAAAGTGGTCTTGCAGTAGTCAACGTGGGCAACATCGCCATCCTTATATGGAAGAGAAATCACTGATGAATTATTGCTCAGAAGAATTTGTTTACACAATAACCTAACCAAACAATGTATTTATGCATCAAATCTACACTTTTCAAAGTTATTTAAATGCGTATTCCCCGCAAAAAAAAACTTCTTCACGGATGCGCGCAACTGGTTGATAAAAGACAACAACTTTCCAAGTAGGTTCTGGGTAAGAAAGCGGTGTCTTACCTTTCTCCCGAGGATTTCCGTCTACAATTTCCAGTAAACCGTTAAAGAGAAAAAGCGATAGCATTACAAGCGCACATCGCGTCGATGAAATGTGTCCGTTTTTCTGTCTGTGTTTGGTATACATCCCTGTGGCGCTGGGTGCTGTTCTCCGTCTCGCCTCTCGCTGTATTCACTCGCCAGCGTGAGAGGACACAAGAAGAAATAGATGTAACTGAGTCAGCTAAGCTCTGCCCTCTCGATTTGCGTGAGCCACACGAACCATTATATATTCGTTAAACTGTCATATTAAGAGCAGACAGATAACACGACCAGGGAAGGAAGAGTAAGAACTGTGAAGCCTTGGGCGCTTGAAAGCACGCGCCAGGGCTTTCCTTCGGGCATAGTGAATTTATGACTCATTGATCACTGTATTCAACAGACATCTGCTGAGAAAAACAGCTTAAAACAGCATAAGCTGGTTTGCTGGTCCGAAATGGTCTCTCAGCCTGGTCAGGCTCGTTTATGAGGTTGGTTTATAAGATTGATGTATGGAAGCCCATTTCCACCACATAAGGAAATAATCGTTGGTAAATCATAACTATGACATAAAAAGTCATAGAAAGTCACAATTATGAGATAAAAAGTCTACATTGCGACAAAAGTCATAATTTTAAGTAAAAAGTCTAAATGCTGACATATGTCATATAGGAGATAAAAAGTCAAATTTATGAGATACAATTTTGACTTTTTAATTTCATAATTAAGACTGTTGTAATGAATGTCATAATGTTGACTTTTATGTCAGAATTATGATCTACCCACATGACATTTTTTTCTTATGTGGCAGAAATAGGCTTCCATATGAAACAGGCTTTCATACTAATGTGACTGTTCTTGAATTCTGGGAATGATTCATACTCTCTTTTTAAAAACATATTTTCGACAGCATTTTACCTTAAAAGTAATCCTTAAAAAAAAGGTAATACTCCTCCATTAATTATAAGATAATTCATACGTTTACATTATATACAATTTTTAGTATATTTTTACTTTATAGCATAATATATAATATAATATAATATAATATAATATAATATAATAATATAATATAATATAATATAATATAATATAATATAATATAATATAATATAATATAATATAATATAATATGGTTTCACCTGCATTTTTGCATTCTGTTGAAAATGCTTCCACAATTCTGCATAAAGCATTTTTTTTCCCCTAGCAGGCACATAACAGCATTGTGATCCAAGGCGTAATGCTGGCAGAACGGCTGTTGGCCCGGGAAGAAAAACCCTCACAATGAAACAATGTATCTTTTAACAGAGCATGTGCAGTGTGTGGTTTCTGTGACTTTTACTCAGTCAACAGGAAATGTAATATCCATTCAGATTTTAAACACAGCAGTGACATCAAAACAAAGCATACAAGCAGTTTACAGCACACACACACAATAGGCCTCCTGTAACTTTGTACATCCTAGCCATAAAAGAGATTGTGTAGAGCCAACCAGTCATGTAATTCAAACTGTGGGAGTTAAAGCTTTGGCCAGTTTCCTGCAGTTCTTTGCCTAAAGAAACATACAATAGTGTAATATATACTTTTGGCTCCACGATGCCTTATGTTCTGCCACGTAAGCTTTGGGAGTACAAAACTGAACTGAATCCACAGAACTGAATCAAGCGTTCAGAGTGCTCAAATGTTAATGCACATAACAGAATGCTTGTGGAGGGTGGTGTGCCATGAAATGGCTTCTCGTTTCCCCACATCAAAAAGTCTATTTTCCTCATAATGTACTTTTATACTATATTATATGCAGGTAAAACCATTATATTATACAAAAAAAGATTTTCTTTTTCAGATTTTTTTGTCTTGTTTTCCAGTATTACTTAATATTCTTAAATCAAGATATACTTGAGAAGCAAGCAGAATTGCTTACAATACTTAATTACAATACTTACAATACTTAAAACATGATCGATGTTAAATGACTTTATACTTAAAACAAGAAAAATATCTGCCAGTGGGGTAAGACAAATAAACTTAAGTTAAGGGAAAACAAGTTTATTTGTCTTACACCATTGGCAGACATTTTTTTCTTGTTTTAAGTGTTGTCACTTAATTTTGATAAATCTGTCAGAAAACTTATTTTGCTTCTCAAGTAATCTTATCTTGATTTAAGAATCTGGAAATTAAGGCAAAAATACTTAAGAACAATTACATTTTTTTGCATTATATTATATTATATTATATTATATTATATAGTGTAAGTATGTCTGGTGGTTCACTGGACTCACTGAAACCTTTGAGCAATATCCCATCTTATAGGGTCATGCCACTGTACACAAAATACCTTAGCCCAATTAGGCTATGATAAATATTGCATTTGCAGACAGATGATAAATTATTTATTTTTGACCCTGAGTTGTGTCTTTCATAAACTCGTTTTTGGATGGCTTATTTAATGGAAGAGCTTGTAGAGGTCTGGTGAAATAGATCTGAAATTAGAACAGTAAATCTTCCCAACAGGTAATTTGGCTATCAGGCTGTCAGATGTGAGCTAGGATATAATCTTCTGCCCCCGACTCTCTGGTGCCCCTCAGCTCTGTCTTAAAAGGCAGGTGGATTTGCTCAATGATCAGAGAGGGCTTTAATCATGACTCAATGAGGACATCTTGTTGACCCGTAAACCAGAGGAGTTCCACATGTAAATGAGTGCAAATAATCAACATTCATGTCGCCATGAAGGTGCTTGCACAGAAAGTCTAAGTGAGTTGTGCTGTTTCGTGATTACTATGTAAATGTGAACTATTAAGTAAAAGGTGTGAAATTATTTTGTTTTGTTCTGATTACATTATGTAAGTAGTAAAGCCACATTAATTAGAATGCAAATGGGAAATAATGAGCTTCAAATAATGCATAAAGTAAAATTTTGAATAAAACATGATCTGAGTATCTAAGTAGATACTTAGCGGTTTACTTAAATTTTAAGCTGTTACACAACAATACCTGCTATTAAAGCGATAGTTAACACAAATAAATAAATAAATAAATTATATATATATATATATATATATATATATATATATATATAGACACACAGTCGTGGCCACTCGTTCACC